>SSNR01000536.1:98101-152326 GCA_006937965.1 Callopanchax toddi
TTTTTTTTTTTTTTTTTTTTTTTTTTAATATTTCTCTTTTTTATTTTATTTCTTCGTCGCCCAGCGTCTCCCTGCAGCTCGCCGCCGGCCGGAGCCTTACCTGGCCTGGGCTTCGTCCAGACTCTGGTCCGTGATGGTCATGATTTGCTGCAGAATGTCTCCGATGTCCTGCTTCCTGCCGTCGCCGTCCGTCCCTCCGGTGCCTTCCTGGATGTGCTGCGGCAGACCGGGGTGCCCCGCCATGCCCACCCCCGTGTGAGAGTGCATCAGCCTCGGCTGCTCGTCCATGTCTCCTGACAGCCTCTGATCTAATCCTCTGTGCCGCTAAAATCCTGCAAAAATACATAAAAAAGAAGTAGAAAAACGGGAGCACGGATTGAAGGGAATTCCTGAAATTTGCTCAGTTGTTGTTTTTTTTAAATTTGTTAGTTTTTTTCTTCGTAGGAGCGTTGAGGGGCTCTCACCGAACAGAAAAACAAAAAGCTCTTCAGAGGAGCTGCTCAGCTCAGCTGGTCGGAGCTGAAATGTGATCTGAAGCGCTGCTGATCACTGGAGGGTTGTGGGTTCAAACCCCACCGACAGCTGCTTTCAAACTACTGACAGGACGCACAGATCCGAGAACACCCCTCCTTAAAAATGTTGGGGATAAATGTAGCTGTGAGAAATAAAAAGGGCTTTAGTTGAGTCAGTCCATCCTCTTGCTTTATTTCATGTCCAGAGCCGGATTGGAAGGCGGCGGCAGAGCGCACAGAGCTCGGGACTCTGGCTCCGCCCATCACACAGGATTGGGGATGCGCTGGGCTTAAGCCCCGCCTTGAGGTGCATCTCCTGGAAACGTCATCACAGGAGGTCAAGTATGAAGTAAGAGAAGTGAAACACACAGGTCCTGGTTCTAGAGCAGACCTGTTTAGGGTGGCAGCTCATTTCTGCTTTCTTACAACTGATTTTGTTTTGTGGATTCTTCCATGTTTTTCTGAGTGAAGGTTTTTTGAGTAAAAACATTTGTTCTAATTTAATGTAGGAGGAAATTTGCTTCACCTTCTTACGTTTTCTCCATGCAGGTCGCTGGGGCAGCATCCCAAGTAGGGCACTGTCCTCTCCCCTCCACCTCCACCAGCTCCTCAGGCAGGACCCCAAGGCATTTCCAGGCCAGCTTAGAGATGTACTTCCTCCAGCGTGTCCTGCAGGCTGGAGGTGGAGAAGAGGGGCTTGAACTGTTTAAACAGAGCCATGACATCAACCTTAAAACTAAAACAACAGCCAGTATATATAGTGGAACATTAGGCAGTAAAAACTACAGAGCTCCAAAGTGCAGGGGACATGTCCCCCCTGCACCCCCACAAATTATGTCCATGTCGTCCACCATGATGGACTGATGGTTTTCTGGTGCAGACGTGCAGAACTGAGCTTCTCATTTTAATTTGCACTTCCTGTTGCAGGGCTCAGCTAAAGAGCACTCAAAAGGTCACGGATGCTCGGTGACAGCAGTGTCAGAACACCGACACGGAATGAGATTAATGTGTTTAAAAGAAATAAGCTAAATATGACTATAATTAAATAATTGCAATTAACGAGGTATTTTGACACCCCTAAAAATATTCTGAAGCTCATAATGTGTACTAACAACAGGTGTTTATTAACTTTATTACACACACGTGGGTTATGAACCCACGTGACGCTGTCTCACAGGACTGCTTAAATACCCTCAGTGACCCCGTCCTTCACCTGACCCCTACCTTACCCCTTGATCTCTGAGTGGCAACACATTCAAAATGGCTGCATCCATTAGTTATAGAACTGAGTCTAACTAGAGATAATTATCATCTATTAAAGGCTGTTGGACTTGACAAGGATACTTGCTGCCTCCCAAAAACACATTTGGACATGAATCTGATCAGAAACTTTTATAGACCTGTTTTTGAGCTGAGACCCTTTAGAAGCCTGAAGATTGGAGTCTAAATCGGGATTTTTTTGGTAACTTTAACCTTTTGAAGCCTAAACTATGAAATTATATTTAACTTAAAATCTAGTTTTTAAAGCTGAACTATTATTTATATTAATATAACAGCTATATAATAATAATTTTGATTTTATTATTTAATTAGTGGGGTGTGTGGTTGTTTGTCTCGTTCGTCTCTGTGTGGCCCTGCGATGGACTGGCGACCTGTCCAGGGTGTCCCCCGCCTCTCGCCCCTTGACCGCTGGAGATAGGCACCAGCTGCCCCGCGACCCTCTGTGGAGGAATAAGCGGCTACAGAAAATGGATGGATGGATGGATGGATTTAATTAGTGAACAATAACAGTATAAAGAAATAAAATTGGCCCTTTTTTCCTGCATATCCTCCACCAGGTGGCAGCAGATATACATAGAACTGGATATGGCAGGTTTTGATGAAAGTACTAATACTAATATTCCAATTGGTTGCTTTAAGGGCAGAAGTGGTTTAATGTAAAATTTTCTACACTATAAAAGAGGTTAAATGTAACGAGAACTCCAGTGAATATTATTGTAAATAGACGTATTTATTCAAACGGTTTAGTTTTTCTTGTTGAGGTTTGGGGAACAGATGTAAATATTGTGTTCAATCCTCAGTGAAGCCCTTAATGTGAGCACAGCTGTTAGATAAAGTGTTTAGTGGACTTACGCTATACTTTGGAACAAAATATTAAACTTTTATTATATTATTACCATCAAATGTTGAAATGATCTGCAAATCTAAAATACTGAACTGTATTCAGGCAGGTTGGGTAGGAGTTTTATTTCTCAGAGTGAAGCTTTGTGCAGTTCACAGTGTTTGACAGCAGCTGTTAGAAAAAATGATTTTCAGGGCAGAATTAATCACTTAATGCAATTAAGTTACTATTTTCCAGGTTTCAGAAGCAGAATAAATACATTATTGTTATCTTGTGTTTGACAAGACTCACTTTAAAACACAAAACAAACCACATGAACAGATAAACATTCATTTTCTTTTCTTAAAACTGTTTTTGTTGAGTCTTTTAGTACATTCAGCTGCTCTACAGCTTTCGTCCAATTCTTAATCAATTTGTTTTGGTTCTGCTCCAGCTGTCCATTCTTTTTGAGGCAGCTTCCTGTCACTCAGCTGAGTGAGGTGGGGGTGGAGGTCAATGGAGGGGAAGGAAGCTTCCATCACATGCATGAGTTTGTGTGCAGTGGTCCTGTGGTTTGCTCTCCTCTCACACAGAGAAAACTACAAGTCAACTAAAACTTGTCACTTCAAACCAGGTGAGATCATTCATGCTTATTGGTCAGGTGTGTCTGGGGGTGGGGCAACCAGAGTAAACGCAGGAAAAATGTTCTGTGTCCTGTGACTGAGGAAGTCCACAACATAACCCTAACCCAAAAATCAATGAAGCAGTGTACC
Source organism: Callopanchax toddi (assembly GCA_006937965.1). Lineage (NCBI taxonomy): Eukaryota > Metazoa > Chordata > Actinopteri > Cyprinodontiformes > Nothobranchiidae > Callopanchax > Callopanchax toddi. The sequence goes on from SSNR01000536.1 coordinate 101,488, forward strand.
TAGTTGTTCACTGACAAAAGCTTTCGGTTCATTTTTGTTTGGCTACTGAAGTTTATGTACTCTCCGGCATCCCAGAATGCAAAGCATACCTGGATACAGGAAGGTTTTTGGTTTAAACTTGCAGCAAAAATCACTTCAATAAAACCTGTCTGACAACATGAAGTTCACTAAAAGATCTAAAAAAGCAAAACATCATACCCTGTTCTGAAGGAATTAAAAAACAAAAGAACCTAGCACATCTACATTAAAGCACTGCAGACCTCACTTGGTTAAAGCTAAGGTCAGATGTCATAATTCAAAGAAACAGGGGGCAGAATGGCACCATGAAAGAGTTCCAGTTTCACAATCTCTCCTAACCAACCCCCCCCCAAAGGTCCAAATCACATTTACCAAAAGCTCTTGATGATCCTCAAGACCAGGGGTGCCCAAAGTGGGGCCCGCGGGCCAAAGTTGGCCCACCGATTGTTTAATTTGGCCCTCCTGGCCCTCTGTGGGGTACCCTGGATACTGGGTGAACATGGACCAGTAATTCAGAAACCCACTCTCAGCCATTTCAGCATTATGTGAACAGACCCAATGACTCTATATTGGGCTGCATATAGCCCTCACTCATGGTGCCAACAAAATCTTAGAAATGTCACAATTTAAAATCAAAATTGAAATACAAGTAACTACAAGGGACATTTAGAGTAGATTTATGCACGCATGTACTTTTGCACACTTTATAAAACCACAAATAGTTATATTTTGTCAATGTATGTAATCTCCCATGAGCCTTTGCTGCTGGACCAGACCGGATCAAACTTGCTCCAAGCTCGCGGGTAACCCTAGGCTGCTAGCCTAAGCAGCTATTAAAAACATGGAGCGTCGTCGTCAGTGGCACACAGACAAAAGGCATTTTAAAAATGCTGGGAGGAAGACTATTTTTTTACAGATATCAATGGTAAAGCGGTCTGCCTTATTTGTAACCAGTCTGTTGCTGTACTCAAGGAGTACACAGGATTTTCACAATGCAAAGGTGATGCCCGAAAGAAAAAGACCAGGGAGCTGCTAGCACTACATATGATTACAAATAACAAAGTCAGTTGTTTGTTCTAAATACCTATATGTGACCTATGTCATGTTTTGATTAATTTTCTTTAAACAAAAAGGATGGTTAAATAATTGCAAAATGAATAAAAAGTAGTGTTCTATACTTTATCATTAGTATTTGTATTTTATAAATACTACATTCGGCCCACGGCTCTCTGATAGATTTTCATTTTGGCCCTTTGAGGGAAAAAGTTTGGGCACCCCTGCTCAAGACTGTAGGGAAAATATTCTGTTGACTGTGTAACCAAGTTAGAAAAACATAACTAAAGAAATAAATAAACGATTAAACATGAATAAAACTGATAAAACCAGCTAGAAATAAAAAATCCCATCTTAATAAAGTAAAGACTTGAAAAGAAAAACAACATAATCACAGAAAAGAAAGGGAAAACTGATTAGGAGTTTCTGCTGAAACATGGATTTACTACATTTCCCATAATTCATCAGGAGAAATTGACCAATCACAGAGACTTCCCATGATTCCTTAGGAGAAATCCGACCAATCACGGAGTTCTAATAACCCCACATGATTGAAACCCACGTCACTTCCACCATTTTGTTTTGCCAGAGAGATGTACAAGAAATCTCAGAGATTCTGAAATTACAATCTCTAACCATCCGTGGGGTAAGACACTGAAATATCTAACCTTAGCAACATTAAGTGATTGTTTAAAGTATCCGATATCTGACAGTGGTCATATCGTCATATTTGTGCTTTTGTAGAGTCTGTATTGATGCGTGATGCATTCCAGGCCACACAGCTTCCATTACCCTGAAATGGTGCTAATGTTGCTAATTTGAAGTTAGCTATCCTATTATCTTGAATGTTGCTGTTTTTTGTAACATTTTGTGTTTCCTTTGTGATGTTGTTTCCACAAACTCTGAGAAACAGATTGAGTAGTGTTTTATATGCATTGTTTAAGTGATTTGAAGTCAATTTTTAGTGCTCTTTTGCTCTGTAACCGGTGCAGACAGGAGATGATAGCACATTAATGCTCAATAACTTTAAATTACTATGTATTCTGATTAATGTTATTGTATAAAATGTCATGAATGTTAAATGTTGTTGTGATAAGTCACTATTGAATTTATTAGTGATAAGTTGAAGTGCCTTGTTACTCAAATGCACTGGAATAGCTGTTTAAGATTTCATTTATAGTTTCATACTACGTATAAATAGATAATATATATTTCTTGTACAACTAAATGAAACTTGAATAGAATAATATGGTTTGAACCAGATCATATGAAAGTGAATATTTGAACCAGTTGATATGAAGATGAGTATTATGTTGATTGGTGATGATATGAAACTATACGATTGTACTGAATGTGGATTTTTCTGACCCGTTGTTAGGTCAGGTTTTCATTTCCAGGATACAGAACTGAGCGACAAAACTGAGAGACTGAGTCATTCCAGTTGGATTCCATCGAAGGATCACCCCGAACCTTTGTGAGAGATTCCTAGCCCAAGCTAGGTGGCGAGCCAAGCGAGACCTGAATGGAAGTGGTAGGAAAAAAACTCTGATTCATTAAGTTCACTCAAACTGAGAGTGAATTAAAGGGCCCCAACGATAAAGGACACTGGTTTATTTTTGGGTTATTTTATTTTGGGATTGCCGGCTTATTTGATTGTTATATTGTTTATTGTTTTTTCTTGTTGTTTAAATTGTTTTTTTAATTGTGGTTACAATTAATGATAAGACAAACAAGCTGCATAATTGTTGTTGTTGTCTTATTGATGTCCAACCCTCGCTCTCCTACCGAAACTATATTCTGATTTCTGGTCCAGATTTGAGCACATTTCTCAGAACTATTGAGACTGCCTGTCGCTCACTTATTATATAATAATAGGTTAAGGGTTACAACTGATACGATAAACGTGGACTTATTTGGAAGGTTGTGTATCCCATTCCACCTGCAAGGTGTGTGTCCTGGAGTAAACTAATACCGTAAGTCAAAAAAACATCATGGTAGTGTGATGGTCTGGGGCTGCTGCTTCAGGACCTGGACCACTTGATGTGATTGATGGATTATGATGTCTACCAGAAAATCCTGAAGGAGAATGTTTGACTTTTGACCGTTCATGCTGGAAAACCATCTGATGTGGCTGAATTAAAACTTCTGTAAAAAAGAGTAAGAAAAATTCCTCTACAAAGATGTAAAAGCATATTTAAAGGAATGGTCCTTTGCTCACAGTCAAGGCATCACTGGGTGAAGAAAACCCTGATGTGATCATGTCACTTAATGTCACTAACATTTCCAAAAACATAAGCAACATCAGTAAAACATCTTTAAATTTTTCAGTTGGATCTGATTTTCATGCCTGATGTTGCTTCTTTTAATTTTTCCAGACAATTTCAACTAACCCATTTTATGCACTATTATAGACTCTATAAAAACACACTAACAAGCTAAAGAGGGGTTTGTGGGTGGTGAGGTACTGAAATGAGTCAGACTTGGACATACATAAAAATATGGGGAAGCACTCCATTTGGGCACTCAGTGATTCTCAACTGGTGGATCACAACTCATAGGTGGATCACTGCCCTGTTTTCAGTGGGTCGCTGCCCTATTTCCTGTTTTCAGTGGTTCACTGCCCTGTTTTCAGTGGGTCACTGCCCTATTTCCTGTTTTCAGTGGGTCACTGCCCTATTTCCTGTTTTCAGTGGGTCGCTGCCCTATTTCCTGTTTTCAGTGGGTCACTGCCCTGTTTTCAGTGGGTCACTGCCCTATTTCCTGTTTTCAGTGGGTCACTGCCCTATTTCCTGTTTTCAGTGGGTCACTGCCCTATTTCCTGTTTTCAGTGGTTCACTGCCCTGTTTTCAGTGGGTCGCTGCCCTATTTCCTGTTTTCAGTGGGTCACTGCCCTATTTCCTGTTTTCAGTGGTTCACTGCCCTGTTTTCAGTGGGTCACTGCCCTATTTCCTGTTTTCAGTGGGTCACTGCCCTGTTTTCAGTGGGTCGCTGCCCTTTTTTCAGTGGGTCACTGCCCTATTTCCTGTTTTCAGTGGGTCACTGCCCTGTTTTCAGTGGGTCACTGCCCTATTTCCTGTTTTCAGTGGGTCACTGCCCTATTTCCTGTTTTCAGTGGGTCACTGCCCTATTTCCTGTTTTCAGTGGGTCACTGCCCTATTTCCTGTTTTCAGTGGTTCACTGCCCTGTTTTCAGTGGGTCGCTGCCCTGTTTTCAGTGGGTCACTGCCCTATTTCCTGTTTTCAGTGGGTCACTGCCCTGTTTTCAGTGGGTCACTGCCCTGTTTTCAGTGGGTCACTGCCCTATTTCCTGTTTTCAGTGGGTCACTGCCCTGTTTTCAGTGGGTCACTGCCCTATTTCCTGTTTTCAGTGGGTCACTGCCCTATTTCCTGTTTTCAGTGGGTCACTGCCCTGTTTCCTGTTTTCAGTGGGTCACTGCCCTGTTTTCAGTGGGTCACTGCCCTGTTTTCAGTGGGTCACTGCCCTGTTTTCAGTGGGTCACTGCCCTGTTTTCAGTGGGTCACTGCCCTATTTCCTGTTTTCAGTGGGTCACTGCCCTGTTTTCAGTGGGTCACTGCCCTATTTCCTGTTTTCAGTGGGTCACTGCCCTGTTTTCAGTGGGTCACTGCCCTGTTTTCAGTGGGTCACTGCCCTGTTTTCAGTGGGTCACTGCCCTGTTTTCAGTGGGTCACTGCCCTATGTCCTGTTTTCAGTGGGTCACTGCCCTATTTCCTGTTTTCAGTGGGTCGCTGCCCTATTTCCTGTTTTCAGTGGGTCACTGCCCTGTTTTCAGTGGGTCACTGCCCTATTTCCTGTTTTCAGTGGTTCACTGCCCTGTTTTCAGTGGGTCACTGCCCTGTTTTCAGTGGGTCGCTGCCCTGTTTTCAGTGGGTCACTGCCCTATTTCCTGTTTTCAGTGGGTCACTGCCCTGTTTTCAGTGGGTCACTGCCCTGTTTTCAGTGGGTCACTGCCCTGTTTTCAGTGGGTCACTGCCCTATTTCCTGTTTTCAGTGGGTCACTGCCCTGTTTTCAGTGGGTCACTGCCCTATTTCCTGTTTTCAGTGGGTCACTGCCCTGTTTCCTGTTTTCAGTGGGTCACTGCCCTGTTTTCAGTGGGTCACTGCCCTGTTTTCAGTGGGTCGCTGACCTGTTTTCAGTGGGTCACTGCCCTGTTTTCAGTGGGTCGCTGACCTGTTTTCAGTGGGTCGCTGACCTGTTTTCAGTGGGTCACTGCCCTGTTTTCAGTGGGTCACTGCCCTGTTTTCAGTGGGTCACTGCCCTGTTTTCAGTGGGTCACTGCCCTGTTTTCAGTGGGTCACTGCCCTATATTTAGTGGATCATGGGCCTCTGCCTGGGCAAAAGAATGTTAAGAAGAAAGACATTGAACATCATCTATTCACATTCCTGAACAGTCTGTGTTTTGCTCAGTGAGGTGTTGTTAGGTGAGTATGACCTCAGAGTTGATTTATCTACTAAAACTTCAGACTTTGAGACTCTTGAAGGTGAAACACACCCATTTCTCTCAGTAATTCCTTGAAATGATGTCAGAGTTTCACCTCTGGTTGAAGTGAGCGCTGATGATGTTTGCCCGTATTTACCTTGTGATGAGGTAATTGGAAGATAAGTAAACTTTGTGTACTTTGAACGGTTTAGAATTGCACTTTTTGTTTAATTTATTTTGTGTTAAACTGCCTCTGAATAGAGTAAGGTGTTTTGAATGTATTTTTGGAGATTTGGTGAGGATTGATTTTTTAATACTTCTCTGTAAATAAACTTTTTTATTTCATGTAGTTTGCATGAAACTGACTGTTACAAATGTTCTGACTGTTCTATCATAATTAATGCTTCAATGAGTGAATGGATAGTTTTAATAGGACACTGTTATATTTAATGGGTTTTGTTACATAGTTAGTCTTTTTGAATCTACATTTCCATCCATCCATCTTCTGTAGCCGCTTAATCCTCCACAGAGGGTCGCGGGGCAGCTGGTGCCTATCTCCATCGGTCAAGGGGCGAGAGGCGGGGGACACCCTGGACAGGTCGCCAGTCCATCGCAGGAATCTACATTTCAGTAGTTACATTTTTATTTAATATTGTTGATTGAAAAATTTATTCTGTTAAAAAAGCATAATTTATTGAGTTTATGTTAAAATTAAAATGTAGTTAATTTAAGAAGAAAAGGAATATTTGCCTCTCTAGTGCCACCACTTGATGGTCTTTATGGTCTGCCAATAGATATTCTAGCTACTATTCCAGGTTCAAACTGTACTAAACTTTTTAAAAATAAATTCAAATAGTACATGAGGTAATTTGTTTTAGTTTGTTCTGACAAAACAGCATCTGAATTATATGTTTCTGTTTGTCCTGCTGCAGCTGCAGAAACACCATCATCAAACAATCTAACACTAAACTGTAAAGGTTTACTAACAGGTAACAGAGTGATGACTGTTTATAACAAGAGTTGTTTAGAATCTGAGAAAATGAGTTGTTATGTCTGCAGCAGTGTCTCTCTTGTTTTGACTAGTCATGAGTATTACTCCAGTCAGAGGAACACTTCCTGTTTCTGGAGGCTTTGCTCACGTTGAGTGATGTCACTGGTGGGCGTGGTCTTTACTGTAGATAAATTGCTGGTAGAACGTCACATTAAAAACGTTGGATGTGATGGTGACCTTCTGACATCAGCAGAGACCTCAACCATCTCCACTGGGGAAAGTTTTTTTTTTTCAATACTTAAAACAAAAAAAAAAAAAACAAACAAAAAAACAAAAAAAAAACAAGCTGCACTGAATTTAACTATTGTTGACTTGTTAAAAACCTGAGAAAATGAGCATGAAGATTTATACAAGCTAGAATATCCATGCACTGAGACATTTAATGAACAAAAATCTTTCTGTTAATAATAAAAATCTCAGTCAGACACGATTGTTTTGTAGGAGCAGGCACATTGATTTTGTTCATTCATTTCCAGGTATGTCGTCGAGCTCCGCTTGGCTGACTTTGGCAGAGTCCTCCTAATGTAAGGCGGTGACCCATGTTGCGCAGCCAAGCAGCAAAGGCCCGAGTGTGTCTGTCCAGGCTGAAAAGTGCCCTTCAGGCCCAGCACAGCCTCATTGTTGCTGCTCCCCTCCACCAAGAGCTGTTCAGAGGCAAGGAGGAGGCAAAAGAAGGAGGAGGAGGGCTGGAAAAATAAGCTCCAGTGTTGAAGGAAAGTAGAATGCTGCTCTGCAAATCACTGGCCTGAATATTTGCACGTGTGATGCGGTTAAAGCAAGATTTAAACTTTAAATACATGTGAGCTGCTTTAATGTGGGTTAGAAGAAGCCTGAGATGTTATTGGCACATTCAAATGTTTTAATGTCAAGATTTCACCAAATAAATTCATTTATTTAATTCAGAACTGAGTCAAAAAGGTACAATTTAATCAACCCTAAACATTAAAATATAAATATAAACACATATATATATATATATACCGGTATATAAAACATTAATTACAGTGGAGAAAAGAAGTATTTGTATACATATATATATACATATACATACAAATACTTCTTTTCTCCACTGTAATTAACGTTTTCTTTTGTCTATTTTGCAGTGTGTTTTTGTGTAAAAGTAATAAATCATTCCTATATCTTTAGATGGCTAGAATGGCCTCAGTTCAGAGAAATAGCTTTGATGTTTTTCAGAACAGCAGCTGACACTAAAATGCGGTCTAAACCAGCTCCAAACATTTCACCATCAGTGGTTACATTAAATTATTCACATTTTGTGTATGTTTACATACATAAGCATCACCAGCAAACTGCACCCAGTGCATTCTGGGGCAACGGACTTTCTTAATATTGCAGCTAAAATATGTGTGTAGAGTGAAACTGACAGCTGTGTGAAGATTTATAAAACACTGTTTTCCTGAAATGCTGTAAAATCAGAGACTGGAGCTGACCTTACAGAAAAACCACATGAACTTCACATGTGGACATCACATGTGAACTACATGTAAAAATACATGTTTTCCACATGTTTCCTTTGTGAATTTGGACCAAAGAAATGTGAACTTCACATGGGGAGAAAGATCATGTTTTCACATGTAAAACATGTTAAATTAACATGTAAAACACATGTGCGGCCCATGTTTCCCGTGTGATTTTGGAACACTTTTTTAACATGTTCATGTGTTCTCATGTGGTCACATGTTCTTCCACATGGGCTCACATGTGAAAAGCATGTTAAGTTCATGTGTTTTTTCCATAAGGGTGATTTAGGACGGTCTGGACTGCAGGTGGACTAGACGTTAGCTGAAGGGTGCTAACTCAATTTTTACCTACTGATGATGCTCAGGAAACATCTACAACATGTACAATGTTATTTATAACTTTAAAGGTCCATAGTCATCCTTTTCTATCCACTCTGAATCAATTCTTTTACATCTCAATAACCAATAACATGTAAAAGCTCTGCATTGGTCAAACTGCATTGGTCAAACTTTAAGTGCAGCTTAAAACAGTTTTCTTTGTTGTAATTTAGAAGTGCTGTTTTTCTACCAGTTATTTATCTACATCAATACTTCTCAAACAGTGGGGCGCCGGAGTACCCAGAGGAAACCCATGCATATGCATGAGAAGAACATGCTAACTCCATGTAGAAAGGTCACAGCCAGGAACCTGCAGCCTTCTAGCTGCAGGCAACAGTGCTAACAACTACACCACCATGCAGCCATGTTTCTGGAGACTCTGCCCACTTTTTAAAGTTCTTATTGTAGATACATATTTGATTGAATGACCCAGAGACCCCTAAACCATCCAGGAGGGAGGAGCATCTGGATTGACTGCAGTCCATAAAGTTTCTCAGATGGAAACACGAAACGAAAGCTGTTGTGTTCTAAACTTATAGAGGCTGTTTTTTGGTGCAACAACTCCTGAATGATATTAGACCATTTAAAAATCATTAAGCTGATGATTTTTTTCTATAATGTACAGCTGGACGGCACCCACTGGAATTCCTCTGTACACTGCCACTACATCTTTGAGTTTGAGGGGTGGTGGCAGTGACATCTCCGACTGTCTCCCTGAGCCTCAGGTGGAGCTGGAGACTCTCCCTGCACCAGCTACTGTATGTAAATGGGGAGCAGAATATGTATGATGGATAATGGTTGGTGCGGTATGTTTCCCTGCCATCTGCTCAGCAGTAGAATAATGAGAATACCTGAGGGGGTCTCTTGTTACACCAACATCCATATGACTGCCCAACAACTGCTAGGCTATGTTAGTAGGGCATTTAGGAACCTAAATATATCCTGATACTTGAGATCTTCACTCATTCATCGCCTGCTTGATGCAAGTGATGAAACAGAGAGTTAACAGAAAAAATAAAAACATTAGTCTCAGAACTGTGGTGATCATTTGGAAGACAGGACTGCATTCATGAATTTTCCATAGCTTGATGCCAACTGTCCAAGTGGGATTCTGTGGGACGCCACAGCTAATAAAAGTAAGTAAGGCGAGCTCTAATGGTGATGGCAAATATAACGCCCAGGTGTAGGACACCGCAGCACATTTAGCTCTCACACCTCTGCTCCGTAGAGCCTCAAGGGCAGCAGCAGGCGCTGCAGGAAACAAAGCAGAAGAACAGCTCAAGTGATTCAAGCTTCTTAAAGTAGCACTGAGTGACTTTTAACCAGTAGGGGGCATTAGGAGGCTACGATTAAAAGTTTCACTTTTACTGTCGTAAATCATCTCACGCCTGAACTTTTTCCAGCCCAGTCTGCGACTGCTTTTAGCTAATAATCTGTCAGACAAGTTGCTCATTTTACATTTCTTTTGAATGTATAAATATAAGTTCATAAACAGTCTATCTTTCTCTCTCTGCCTCTCTCAGCTGTCCGAGCATACAGGTGTGTGTGAGCAGAATAAAACGAACCATGTAATTCAGCGCAAACCTGACGAGACTTTAGGGTCTGCTGGTGAGCAAAACCCCGGGTCCCTTGTGGATTGGCTAAGATCTGACGGACTTTAGAACTTGTTTGGCTGGCGGCTGGCGCCTGGCGCAACACATCACGGCTAGGATAGCAGCTAGCTCATGGGTGTAGGCTAATCCCGTCCGGTGTCGGCGTTTCATGTGGGTCATGTCTTCGATTCCACGGATTTATTTACCTGTGAGGTGTTGTAGAGGAAGGCTTTGATTATCAGGTCGGTGTAGGAGAGATTAACCCAGGCGTAGCTGCGGGATGACGCCGCCTGGTTCAGCCTCGGGTCTGCGTGTCAGCCAAGCCGCAGCTGGGAGTCACTGAGCCAGAGGGGAGTGCGCGGAGAGCGGGGAGCCTCCGCTTTCCTGTCCGGCAGCGATCCTCTGTCGCCACACCATTGGCCGTGGGGGGGTTGACCTGTCCGCTTCATAATCATCCTCCTCTCTCTGGTTTGTTTTTACCTTCCGGCTTCACTGTGCTCTAGTCAGCTCGCGGAGACATTCGGGTCTTGTCAGGTTCGGGCTAAATCATTTATATATTTATTTATCTGTGAGGTGGTGTTGAGAAAATCTTTCAAAACATTATTTTCTACTATATTTCACCATGTGGTTACTAATCAGACTGGTTAAACTGTGAAATGCATGATGAAACAATCCCTCCTCGGCAGGAGTCCTCCCCTAGTGTTCTTAGACCGGTTCTGCCGTAAAGCAGAAAGTTACATCATCATGGAGGTACGGGCCGGGGCTCAAAACTGTCTAGTGCGGTATCTGGCCAGTAGAGGGGTGCAGAGTGCTGTCAAACATGAAACTGGTCAAGTTTCTAACTAAATAATAATTGAGATCAATTTTAATGCTCTAACTTAAAGTGTTAAAAACTGCTCAGTGCTGCTTTAAAGTGGTGAATTAAATCTAGTCAAGAAGGATCAGGATACTATAATCAGAGTTACAAACTACAGTTTTTATAGGTTTATTTCAAGTTGTACAATCTGTTTCAGACAGTTTGTCTTTAAGGCTCCTGAGATTTTAACTGTATCACCTGTAGTTGGTCTTACCACAAATCTCTAACTGTCCTGAAAAACCCAAACAAATTAGTTTAAAGCCCGCCTCCTTCATGAGGGTGATGGTCCAACGCTCACCAGCAGCTCATTCAAACAGCAGGAGAAGGTGGTTAGTGTTCCAAAAACGGGTTTTAAATAAAGGCAACTGGACTTATTTGGTTCTTTGAAGACATTTCGCTGCTCATCCGAGTAGCTTTGTCAATTCTATCTGAAGTAAAGGAGAGAGAATCTTCTCTTCCTCTGTCTGTGACACACCTCCTTCTACCCCCTTGAGGAGGTGTTCGCTCCACTGTATTCAACTGGAGTCCTGGTGAGTTGTTTTGATTAGAGGAGTGAATTGTCTGGGAATTAAGTTCAGAGCAGACTGGTAGGTGGTGGAAAGATGAAATCTGAGTCCTCCTCCTCTGTTTAAAGTTGGTTTTTCACGTTTGACATAGATGGCATCTGTAACTCCTCTCTCAAACCATCGGTCTTCTCTGTCCAAAATGTGTACGTTGTCGTATTCAAAGGTGTGTCCCTTGTCTTTGAGGTGGAGGTGGACTGCTGAGTCCTGGCCTGATGATGTGGCTCTCCTGTGTTGAGACATGCGCTTGTGTAGTTGTTGTTTTGTTTCTCCAATGTAAAGGTCTGAACAGTCCTTACTGCACTGGACTGCATAAACAACGCCACTGATCTTCTGTTTGGGAGTCTTCTCCTTAGGATGAACCAGTTTCTGTCTGAGGGTGTTGTTGGGTTTGAAGTTCACTGGGATGCTGTGTTTGGAGAAAATTCTTCTCAGTTTCTCTGAGACTCCTGCTACGTATGGAATGACGGTGCTTTGGCGCTTGTTGTCCTTGACTTTTTTATTAGCTGCTGTGGAGTCTTTTCCAGATTTCTTTCTTGATTTAGTGAAGGCCCAGTTTGGGTAACTGCAGGTCTGGAGAGCTTCTTTGACGTGTTTCTGTTCCTTTTGTTTCTCTTCAGTTCTGGTGGGAATGTTATCAGCTCGGTGGTGTAAAGTCCTGATAACTGATAGTTTGTGCTCCAGTGGGTGATGTGAGTCAAAATGCAGGTACTGGTCTGTGTGAGGAGGTTTCCTGTAAACCTCAGTGCTGAGACTTCTATCCTGTTGAGTTTGTACAGCGCAGTCCAAGAAGGGCAGTTGTTGTTGTGTGCATCCTCCCTGGTGAACCTGATGTTTTTATCCATTAATTAAATCCATTACTATTATCCATCCATTATTTAAAACCCTTTTTTGGATGATCATGACCTGGATGACTGAGAACCTTCACCAGCATGTGGTTAGTGTTGTCTTGCAGCAGGAAGGTTGCTGATGGAATGTGGTCGTCTCCATCTACTTGTTATTTCTTACTTGGTGTCCTTGATGATGATATCTGGAAGAGCTGTCAACTGTCAGTAGCCACTGATTAAAAAATTATTTTCTGCGGAAGATCTTGCTAAGACAGGCAGCATCACATAAAACAGCAACATTTCTGTGTGGAGTTTCCATGTTCTCCCTGTTTTTGTCTAGTTAAGTGTGTGTGTGTGTGTGTGTGTGTGTGTGTCTGTGTATGGCTGTCTGACTTGTTTGTCTGTTCTGGTCTTGTGATGGACTGGTGATCTGTCCAGTACTCCACCTCTTCACCCACTGACTGTTGGGTCACACATCAGCCCTGCTGAGTGAGTTTAGCTGTAAAACCTGCTGCACCTGTTGGTGTTAATCTGCTAACAGTTTTCACAAAATGTCTCAAAATGTTTATGAGGGTTCTTCATTTCCTCAAAGGAGTTTAAGAACCACAATGTAGTGTTGTGGGAATGTTCTGACAAATTGTAAAGATTTTCTAGTCAAATGATTTCTCAAACTAAAAGTACTGACGGTAGATAAATGAGAACCTGTGAGGGACATGTGTCTGTCACGCCTACAGCTCTGGCCAATCAGCTGATCAGCTGATTCTGACTTCAGGCATGTAGCCAATAATATCTCCATCACAGCAAAACAACAATAAATCAGAGTCGTTTTGGAAAAAATTATATTTTCATGTAAAAAATGTTCAAAACAGTTTGTTAGCTTGTCATTTTAAGTTACTGAACAAAACTGTTGAGAAGTATCTCCAACTGAACATCCTGGTGACGTGTGAACAAACTGAACGTGTCAGGAAGAGGCTGTGTGCTTCTGATCTGAGAATTACTGTAAAACCCTTTATTTCCTTATCAGCATGCTCAGACATTCAACAGGCCTGATAAGCCTCACTGAAAAGTGCAGAAGGTGACTGGAGGACGAGGAGACAAGCAGAGAGACGTGGAGGACATGGAGACAACCAGAGGGAGGTGGAAGACGAGGAGACAAGCAGAGGGAGGTGGAGGAAGAGGAGACAAGCAGAGGAAGGTGGAGGATGAGGAGTCAATCAGAGAGAGGTGGAGGATGAGGAGACAAGCAGAGGGAGGTGGAGGATGAGGAGTCAATCAGAGAGAGGTGGAGGATGAGGAGACAAGCAGAGAGAGGTGGAGGATGAGGAGTCAATCAGAGAGAGGTGGAGGATGAGGAGACAAGCAGAGAGAGGTGGAGGATGAGGAGTCAATCAGAGAGAGGTGGAGGATGAGGAGACAAGCAGAGGGAGGTGGAGGATGAGGAGTCAATCAGAGAGAGGTGGAGGATGAGGAGACAAGCAGAGGGAGGTGGAGGACATGGAGACAACAGAGGGAGGTGGAAGACAAGGAGACAAGCAGAGGGAGGTGGAGGATGAGGAGACAAGCAGAGAGAGGTGGAGGACAAGGAGACAAGCAGAGAGAAGTGGACTGGTTTCCATGGCACCTGAGAGGGAGAGAGACCTTTCTGCTCCAGGCTTTGGGTCACATCATGTGATGAGTCTGTGCAGATAAATCCTCCCTTTCATCCTGCACGGCTTTTAGCCTGGGTGGAGAAAAGACTACTGGAACGTGCTCTTACACTCCCTTTGATTCTAATGCAGTTGGACTTAAAGCCACTGCACAGAAGCTCCTCGCTCACTCTGTTTTCAGATCTGTAACTCTGCATATATATGTATATACCTTGAATACTATTTAAAAGGCTGTTGCTATTGGAGGCCCTGCAGTTTTAATTGCATTAAAAAAAAAATCATTTCCCTCTGTAAAAATAATGAGTTGCTAAGCTCCAAGTGAGAATTCATGATAAAAACACTGTGATAAAACCAGCTGTAAACAAAAATCCTGTAGATGCATTAGAACACTATTTTACCTGTTGAGGTTAAGCTGTTTGTGCTGTTGCAGCAGTGCATACAGTAGCACTGTGATTCAGACGTTGTTTGGTTGAAACATGCTCATGTCTCATGTTGTTTACAAGCAGTAACACCATTCTAACACATCAGTGTGACTTTTTTGAGCAGCAGTTGTTTGAAATACCTGAAAATTAGCTGCTAATTTGGTACCAGTTGGCAGCAGTGTCTCTATGAGTATTTCAGTCAGAGGACTACTTCTTGTATCTAGAGACTCCGCCCACTTTGAGTGATGTTTCTGGTAGGTGTGGTCCTTCCTGTAGATAAATAACTTATATATAAAATAATCCTTGGAGCATCATATTTAAGGAGGACAGTCTAAATATTTAAAATTCAGTCTGGGGATTTTTTTTTTCTTTTCAGCATTTTTTATTCAGAACAATAAGGTATACAATGTAAATTAAGAATATTTTAAAATAGTACTTTACATTTCAGGGCAATAATAATAGAATGTAATAATGTTTAGCTTTTTAACAAGTCCATATATTTTAGAATTTTATAAATTTTGATTTTTTTTTCTGTTAAGTTCAGTTCAGGGCTGCATGGTGGCGCATTTGGTTAGCACTGTTGACTTGCAGCAAGGAGGTCGTGGGTTCACATCCCGGCTCTGCGGCCTCTCTGCATGGAGTTTGCATGTTCTCCTCATGCATGCGTGGGTTTTCTCCAGGTACTCCGGCTTCCTCCCACAGACCAAAAACATGACTGTTAGGTTAATTGGTCTAGTAAATTGTCTTTAGGTGTGAGTGGGTGTGTGACCGGTTGTTTGTCTCGTTTGTCTCTGTGTGGCCCTGCGATGGACTGGCGACCCTTCCAGGGTGTCCCCTGCCTCTCGCCCCTTGACCACTGGAGATAGGCACCAGATCCCCCACGACCCTCTGTGGAGGATGAAGCGGTTACAGAAGATGGATGGACGGAAGTTCATAAGACATATATATGAAAATATACTCAATCAGAGAATTGACCTTCTAATTATAGGGTTGTTCTGATGTTTCTAGATAAAAGTTTGGCTGAAGCTGTTTCTAAGGAGGATTAAAGACTAGTGTTTTACTCCAAACATCTAGTCATCAAATAGTTTTTACATCCTGGTTATTGCTTCCTTCCTCGTTTAACTGACCATAATCTCAGATTAAACCTGAGCACACCGACGAGGACAAGTTCTTCAATGTTAGCATTAATGCTAATTATTTAGCATTTAACAGTTCATAAACATTAGGAGTAAATAATAAGAATAATGTACACTTCAGATAAGTGCATGTGACCATTAATAAGTCACTTAAGATAAAAGTGTCTGAATATGAATAAACATAATTCATGCAGAGTGACAACATCAAGCACTTTTCTGCACTCTGTTGGTCCTGAGCCATAAACGTTGGTGGTCCAGAACTGAAGCCACTAGGGGTATTTTACAAATCCTGCTGGATGTAGCAAAGTTTGAGAGTTGTATTACAGGCTATTATTTGCTTTCAAAGTCAGTTTTCTCAGAATGAAACTAGAATTTAGAGTCAGTGCAGTGTTTTTTTATTTTATTTTTGGAGGCTCTGCTGCCACATGAGAGTGAGCATTAGAGGAAGATCCATGGCACAAGCCTGGTAGAGCGAGGCGAGCGCCAGCGGAGTACATTCGGGAGGAGGTCTGAATGGATCAATACATCACAGAACAAAGGGGGACTGTGCTTCGGCAGGAGCCCCAGAACAAGACAGGCCCATTGCTCAACTTCTGTCACAGTAGTGTATCACAGGCATCTCACATGCACCTTTTTAGAGCTGGAGCCGCCCGGTTATAGAGCAGGGATGGAGACAGATGTGAGGATGGGAGAATAAACTGAGGAAACAACCAGCAGACAGACACATGATACTAATGATGTATTTTGTTATATGATCAGTAACACTTGTATATTTGTTGGTATATTAAAAAGGGCAAAGTTATGTTAGTGAAATGTGAAAAAACTAAATAATACATGCCAAAAAAGAGTCAATCATTATTAAAACTAATGAAAACCAAAACTGAGTCACCACCTGAAAACATGGACCTAATAACTAAAGTCTGCTGTTGGTCTGGAGGTATCCATCATGAACCTACAGTCCTAACGCTGCTGTTACCTCATAGTGGAGAGGTCTGGAGAGACAAAATGACTGTAGGGTTACAGAAAGAGACACATTTCTTCTATACTTCAAAACAGTATTTATTTTGTAAAGAAATAATTTGACAGTTTGGAAAAAATGCTTGTGAAAACTACACTGCTAGGATACTAGCTCATCAGACTAGTTGAGCAACTGGTTGTAATGAATTTACCAAAGAACCTGCTGGATAACAAGTTTAACTGATGTTATAAAAAGATCAATCCAAAACATAAAAAGAACACTAATAAGGACCAAATAAAACCTGAATAAACCAGTAAAAAACCTGAAAGGCTGCTACCAGGCTCCTGATCACATTCAGAGCCGACACAAAATGTTATTCATGACGTGAGGATGTGGATATATTTAGCCTGACATTTAATGAACAGACCAGGGGTTTGTGTGTCTGTAACCTCATCTAACCATGGATGTAAAAAGTCAGAACATAAAATCCACAGATCTTCTGTTTTAGGGTGATAATACAAACACAAATTTCACCCAGGAACCTCTGAAGAGCTCCAGAGATGTTCTAGAAGATAAAAACAGAGACATGGCCTGGAGTGGTGAAACACCCGTCAGACCCACGTCATCATTTCTGTATCAAAAATCCTTCGAATCAATAAAACTGGTGTCATAATTCACTTTGATGGGCAGAGGATGAAATGTGGGCAGTAATGTTTTTGTCTGAGTGTGTGTGTGTGTGTGTGTGTGTGTGTGTGTGATGATAGCTGATCAACATCATCTTTTTAAAAACTTTGTCATTAAAGGGAAGTTTGGGTTGTTATCAGTCATTGATCTACAGTGAGGACCACACCCACCAGTGACATCACAAAGTGGGCGATGCCTCTAGAAACAGGAAGTAGTCTTCTTACTGGAGCAATACTCATGGCTGGTCAGATTTGGAGAGACACTGCTGCAGATTAGTGTCAAATTAGGCAAATTTTCAGGTTTTTAAAACAAATGTTCCCTTTAGGTAAACGTGATGCCGGTTTAGGTTGAGCCACACCTGTTCTTGGTGTCCTACATCCTCCACACTGTGCTGAGTGTGTGTTTGTGAGTTCAGTTCTATTAATCACGAGAAAATCACTTCAAATGAATTTCTGATGCTTTTGATTCTAAGTGTTGGAGCAAACTGCTGCATGAGGATGAGATTTATTTAGAACACAAGATGTTTTAACTCCCATAAATGAAATAGTTGTACATGTGCAGAAAGAAATCAGATAAAGTTGTTACATGGATTCTGAAGTTAGAAAATACCCAACAGGACTCAGAAATATCAAGATCAAAGGGAAGGGAATGACTGAAGAGACGCTGGAGCTGGACATCAAACCTCTCGTTGTTAATTTTCCACCTGACCAGCTCTGATAGATTCACATAAAGGTTACTCTCTGTGTTCTCTCAGTGTTTTCCTCTCATCAGTACAGGTTGGGTGTGTTTCAGGGACAGATCTCTCCAGTGAACTTTGAGCAGTCAGTCTTTTGAACCCAGCCTGTTTCTGAGCTGGTGATCTGCCAGCGACATAAATGAAGCTTTAATGAATTAAGAAGCGAATGTTGACTCAGCATTTTGTTGACCCAGAGATCCATTGACCCTGAGGGCCAGCAACGGGAAAACGGAGAAAGGCTGGTTTTGATGCCTATCCGATATATACATCTACCTCGAGATGGAGCTGTGCAATCAACCACTAATCCATTAGATGGGATGTGTTGGTTTTTTTGAAGACTGACGTGTTATTGTGCTGCTGTCTGCACTGGCTCACGTTCAAGGTTAACCTTTTAGGGACGCCTGATTGTTGCTAGAAGGTTAAACAACACATTAACATGCATTAAAATATTAAATTATGGCTCCATTTACTATATGAGAAAAAAACAACAACATAAAAAAGGCTTTTAAAATTATGAAGGTAATTGATGAAGCGGGGTGGTGTGCAGAGCGGTTGGGTGTGGGGGTGGTGGCGGTGACATAACTCCTAGTGAAGTTGAGGCAGAATGGGGACTTCTTTTACTGCTGCATCAGTGAACTGTGGTGAGGTCAAGTACTGAAGCATTTACAACCAGGATAGTCTAGCAAAGGATGGATGAAAATAAACTGAAACAGCTTCTTCCTCTGTGAAGCTGGAGGTTTTCTGTGAGCTGCACTGCTCAGAAACAGCTGTGTCTGTCGGCTGTACGCAGTCTGTCTGTCATAGGGAGCCCAGAGCCCCGCTGCAGGAGGCCGGAGAGGAGACCTTCTGGGTTATTGGGTATTGACAGTGACTTTGAATAAGTGATGCCTCCCATCTGCTTGAGTGAAATACAGCCTCTACCTTGTTCCAGAGGATAACCAATTAACTAATCTGAGCCTTACAGTGAAGCTACAGCGGCAGCACGCGCTCCCGCCCCGTCTCATCCATTTAGGTAATTGAAGGATCAGCAAGGCTGTCCCATTTTAAACATTATAAGGAGGCAATCCCATCTTGCACGTCTTTGCTCAAATGTCCCCGGCTGACATGCCATTTTCTCTTTAGGGTCCCACAGAACACCAGCTTCAATTTAGTTTGCATGGTGCCAATAAGGGCCTAGTGAGGACACGGGTATCACATGCAGCGTGGTGCAGGAGGAAAGGAGAGTCGGAGGAGGATGAGGATTGAGAGGAGGCAAGGGTGGGGTGGGAGGTGGTGGTGGAGTGGAGGGCGTAGAGAAGACCCTGTCACTTTGAATAACCATTATGGAGCAGGTGAAGAGAGATAAATGTCAAAGGACTCTCGGCAAAATAAAACAACAACTCTACTTCGCTCATCCAGGCAGGCAGTTTGTTAGTCTGAACCGAGAGGGTCCATATGATCCAAAACAGACGTTCAGAGCAGCACTTCGGTTATCTAAAATAAAAGTTATAGTTTATTATTGTTGTTTTTTTAAAGGAAGACTGCATCATCCTAATGTGTGCTATTAAACCTGGAAAGGGCACATTCAGGTGCAGGAACGGCTTTAAAATTTGGTCTAGGTCCCAAGTGGAGGGTGTCACAGCTGTGGTGTGACAGGTTCTCCTGCAGGCCCGCTTCTCACAAACACACTGAGGCTGCTTTTAATAACACCCCCCACCCCCCACCCCCACCTCCATAAAGAAGGAGAAAAAAATAAAAAAGAAAAGAAAACAGAGAATGGAGCCAGGACTCTGGAGCCAAGTAGCTGTAAGTGGAATTTTTCTGGCCTAATTTGCATTAATAAAGAGGCTGTTCCTTGTCGGAATGTGTTTTATCCAGCTCAAAAAATCCCTGGGCGATCCCTCTCCGCAGAGCACTGGGAGAATCCGACTGTCAGAGCCGACAAGACAAATGAATCCTGGTGTCAGCGTGGAGTGGCTCCACGTTGACAGATTGAGAAGAACTGTCCCTCTGTCGACAGGCATGCTTCATTTTCAAATTAATAAATCTGAATAAAATATTTTACCCTTCATTATGAGTGCTGCTGCTGTGACAGCTTTGCTGAGCAGCACGGGGACGAGGAGGGGGTGGAGGGGGGGGGGGGGGGGGGGGGGGGGGGGGGGGGGGGGGGGGGGGGCTGCTGCCAGTGAAACAGCTTGCATCGAATCCACCTGGGTTTCTGCTGTGTATTTATAATGTTTGCATGTGGATTTGTGATGTGTGGGTGTGTTTCTGTTTGTGGTCTCATTTCTTTTGTGCACTCTTTTCCCATTGATCCTCTGCTTGCACATTTTCCACTCAGCACACTCCCAGAGCCCCTTGTGTCTTAACAAAGAGGACGGGACAAACAAAATGAACTGATGCTGCTGCAGAGCAGCCGTGATAGATTCTTCACATTCTCTCCCCTCACACCTGTACAGCCATATGGAGACACGTCAACATGGCAAAAAATAACTTTTCGATGAGGCTGTTGGGCATGACGTAAATGCTGAATGTAGCTGCAGGCTAACAGCAGCACAGGACACCATCAGGCAGCATGCTGAGGTTAAACCGGTGCTGTTTAAACACCTTCAACAAATGAACAAAACTATTAGTGAAAAACGGGGTGATTTGTTTGAGTAGACTTTGATCAATGAGGTGAAAAACATAATTACTTTAGATAAACTGGAGCAGAAAGATGGTGAAACACACAAGACTGTAATATTAGCTCTGTGTGGTGAGTGGAGGGCATAAAGGAGATGATGGGCTGTTTCACTCTGAGTTACAGCAGACACCAACATGCCCTTAGAGGAGGAGCAGTGCATTGTGGGAGACTAAGTGTGTGAAGTTGCCTAAAGGTAAATTTCTGACAATAACAGAAAGCACATTATCTTCTATAAACAGCAGGATTTTTATGATCTTGTGTTTCCTGTATTTAACTTTTACTGCAAATCTCATCAAATAATGATGTCACGTAACAGGTCCAGTGATTATGTATAGCAGTGGTTGTTAATGGTTTTATTATTATTTTGTCTTTGGAAAATGTTTCTCAATAAATAAATATATTTCAACTTTTTGTTTTTATGTTAATTATAATATATGTCCATTCTGATTATTTTAAAACACAAACGTTTAATTTCTGATTTATTAAACGGATTCTTTTGCAGGAATATAAATTAAAAGCAAACCAAGTTAATGTTGGATAGTGTGAACTATGAAAATTCAAAACAAAATAATAATCTGCTGAGAGTTGAGTTTGTTTGGCTCCTAGACAAAAGAGCTGATGTAGTGTGCCCCCTACTGGTTGGCTGCAGTATAACTTTTTACAACCATGTAAATCAGTGGGGACCCAACACTGGTCACTAGGGGGGCACTATCCTGCAGGATTTAGATCACATGTGTCAAACTCCAGTCCTGGAGGTTTGCTATCCAGATGTTTTTGTTACTGCCCAGACCCTGGAGCCAGACCCTGGAGCCAGACCCTGGAGCCAGACCCTGGAGCCAGACCCTGGAGCCAGACCCTGGAGCCAGACCCTGGAGCCAGACCCTGGAGCCAGATCCTGGAGCCAGACCCTGGAGCCAGACCTGGTGTTGGGGCCTGTGCATCTGGAGGCTGGGCTTTTGCCCATGGGGCTTGTCCAGGCCCAGCCCAAATAGGTCACATGGGCTTGGTCACTTGTGGACCTACCACCTGCAGGAGGAGCATGAAGCCTCCGGTGTGATGTGGATTGGGTAGCAGACCCAAGGTGGGAGCTTTGGCATCCAGATCCCCAGACACAGAAATTGGCAATAGGAGGAAAAGCTAGTTTGTGAATATCTACCCAGCTTTTCCAAACCTGCAGTCTCCTCTTTGGGCTTCTTCATTTTAAGGTGAGGTTTGAGTTATTTCTTTATTTTGCTCTTAGCATTGTTGCAGTCAAGTTCAAGCTGACCTAATGAAGATCTGGATGGAGCACCAAAACCATAGCAACAAAATTTCATAAATACCTAGAAAGCATTGCAACATAACATGAATGGATGTGCAAGTGAAAAAATATAAATTTAATAAATCTTGAAGAATCATTCTGTAGGATATTTACGATCCAGTTAGGACTGATGTAAAGGATTATCAAACAAGGTTCAGTATTCTTTTTAATCAGAGTTCCTTTTAAAGGATCATGGGTCAAGATTTAAAAAAAGACAAATAATCATGCATGTTCAGTTTTGAGTGATGAAGCATTTTAAACCAAAAAGAATGAGGCCACCCATTTATCATTCCATTATCTTGAACAGGTTTGAGCTGGGACCGAATTTCCCCATGCTGTCCTACGGATGTGACGTTAACTGACGCTGCCTGTACGTTCTCGAAAGCTTCAAAAATATTAAGAAATGTATACGCGGTAGGTGGCAGTATTGCACCGTTGTGTTGCGTGTCAATGGCCAACATACTTCCTCTGGACCTGTTGTTTTTCTCATAATACTGGTGGTATTTGGGCAGCGTTCATGAAGCTGACACCCTCTCTGATGGATTACAGGGTTTCACAGAGCTAAAGGTGCTGTTATAGATGATCACACAGCGATGTGTGGATGTTACTGGGTGTCGGGACTCGACCTCTTCGTCCCCGACTTTCCCTCCCCCCTCAGTCCGCTCAAAGTGCATCAAAGGCAGCTGTGCTGAGCAAGCTGTTCTCGCTGCTCTGGTGTTAGCAAACACAGCCTTTTGGGGAGAAAAAACGGTGACAACACCCGACTGACTACAGCTTTCGCTTGACATTCGGTTCGGTGGCAGCCGTTGGCAACGTAAACACGGAACTGGTTTGGGTAGTTTGAACGGTGGATGGTGTGTGTGGCGCGGGGCATTGTTTTACCATATTTTCTTTTGTATTAATAAAACGTTTTTTATTTATGGAATCATGTCTCCACTTGCCTTTGGTTGAACCCTTATGAGATGAACTAGTGAGAAGGTTGTGTGCACTCCCGTTCAAGGCAGCAGTTATTTGCAGCGCCGGGCGTGGCGCTCATAAGGTTAGTTTCTTAAAGCTTTTTCCAGATCCTTTAAAGCCGCATTCTGGAGGATTTCATCGAGAGCAGTTTTTGAATCTAGCGTCCAAAGGCTCCTCCTCAAAACATCTCGACCCGCGCATCCGGTCGTGTGTGTGCGCGTGCACGCGGCGCATATACTTCGGACATGAACTGTACAGCTCAATGTGTAGGGTTTAATCACTCACAGTTCACAATCTTATTCCAACAACACTACGAGGGTCTGATGAGCCCTCTCTGTCCCTGCTGCTTCTGATATTAGCTCTGTTAGCAGAGAGCTGCTGCTGGACTCAGAAGCTGAACTTGACTCGGCCCTGGATGAACTTTCTGACCAAAATAAACGCATAATCCTGTCAAGCCTTGCCATTCTGTGAGGTGAAAGGTTTAAAAATTAAAATAAATCCATCTTTAGCTGGAGAATGGGTAGGTTTTTAGTAGAAATGAGCCGTGAGTCCTCAGTGAACGGCTGAGACGGCAGAGAAACACACGGAGCGTCCTGTACGACAGCGCCCCCTACTGGTACAGGTTTGGTCGATGCGCGTGCATGTTGAGAGAATGCAGACATTTGAATTTCATTGGCTGAAAAATGTCGGCGGCAGGAAATAATGGAAAGGGGGCTCTAGGAGGAAGGAGGGTCTTCATCAGGATGACAGATGTTGTGGAACTCAACCCATAGATCATAGTTTAGACCTGAAATATCATTTAAAACATTTAGAAAACTTTGATACAGAGAAAAATGCTCCAGAGAGCCACTTTAATAGAATAAAATTAATTCACATGATATTACTTTAATTTATTTCTATAACAATGCACAACAAGACACAAGCACGTGTTTCTGGTCACACAATTGCATTCTGGGTAATAAAAGTTGTGCAGGACATTTCTGAAACGTATTCCATTTCCCTTTAATCAGTGCACAAAAAAGACTTCTATCCAGCCAATTAATTTGCACCAGATGACATGTGTATAATAATGACAGGCAGCACAAAGGACTCCTTGTTTTTCTTCATGTAGGCCTTCAATATTTAAAGAAGAGTACATGTTTTTGGCAACACGCTGATGTGTGTCAGTTAAACTTCTCATACGCCAGCCTTCCCTCTGAACATCCCATCATCAAAGGTGACATTTCATCAACTAACTCAATAAATAATTGAGCGCTGTGTCTGCCATTCGAACCGTAGGTGACGGCATCAGAGGAAATGGTAAATTGTTTTCTTATGTCTGCTGCCATCTTTTATTAGTTTCTGTTCCAAAAGTTCCAGGAGCAGCCTGTGATTTTCTATATGCAAACATACACTTCCTGATCATGTGATGGTTTTATTGGAGGGGTTGAATCAGCAGTCCCTAAAATCCCAACAAACAATGATGATATCTAACAGATATTAAAGAGCCTGACTTGATGAGACGTTCTTGCTTTGACCTGTAGATTGATAGAAATCAAGTAAACGGAGTCGACAGGGAGTGACAGCGCCGTGTTTGTGATCTCCTTCCAGCTGATGGGGTGTTGGGACGGGGAGCAGGAGAAATGTGCTAGCTCTAATGCCTCCTGGCAACTCCAGCTCAGCTGATAACACAATATTTCATATAGGGTCAGGGCCAATAAGGAGCCTTTTTAACAGCACAGAGATGAAGGGGCTGACATGATCCGAATGCCAACCACGCAAAATGAAAGGAGCTCTCACAGAATGTAAAATCAGAGGATACAGCTGATGTTGAATTGACTCAAAGGGTTTGACTTCTTATTACAGGTTAGGTCAAATTAATGCCCTGTTTTAACCTCCTGCATGTTAAATAACCTAAAAGAACGTTTTGAAGTGGTGTTCTATTAGTTATTTATCTATTCTAAAGACCACACCCACTGCTGACATCACCCAAAGTGGGTGGGGCATCTAGAAACAGGAAGTAGTCCTCTGATCGGAGCAATACTTATGGGTAGTCAGATTGGTGCCAAATTAGTGTCAAATTCTCAGTTTGTCAAACAACGTTTGTTCAATAAACTCACACTTAGAATGCTAATTTACTTGTTTGCTAACCTCTACAATTTGATCCTGATTATTTAGATTGTTTCACCTGCTGAGCAGCATAAACCCGTTTCCACAGGTTTGCTGAAACATAAACATAATAATGTGTTGCCGACATCAGAATAAAATGAGGCCCATTAAAAGGAGTTAAAGCCGTAAAGAGACCGTGAAAGGGTTAAACCTGTAAAGAGATATACGGGCCTCAGCTGTGACCCCTTGCTCTGAAAGGTATCTCCCCTGTGCAGGATTCTTATTCAACCTCAAACTGACAGTGTTTTTAATCTTTTCTTTGCTTCTCTCCTGGAGATTGGGGCAACAAAAATCAATACACTGTGGCAGGCGATCTAGAAGCCTGTGAATTACAAAGACTGGACCCAGCCATACAGCCTGCTTGGCAGCCTTGAGCAAGGAACCATGGGAGAATCATCAGAGACCGAGAGGAAGTCACAGGTTCAGGTCAGGAGCACTGACAAAAAAGGTATTTACTGTCTGGGCAAGAAAATGAGAAATCAGCTCCACCCAACACTGAGGTTAGAGCTCTCTTTTAGAGGATTTTTTCCTTCTATGGCCTCCACTGTATTCTGCCTCCACAGTTATCTGCTGACTCTGGATGATATACTGGGCTCTAGTCCCTGATAATGCCCACACTACAAATCTGAGTGCAGAACATATTGACACCTGGGTCTGTCATTATCTGTTAATCATGCTGCTGACGTATGTTTCAATCCAGATTCCTGGCAGCTCACCAAACTCTGAAATGACCTCTGATAAATCTGGAGTCCTTTGGTTTGAACTCAGGTCCCTTCACCCCGAATCTCAATGGAACTCCTGCTTAAGGAACAAAGAAACATTTAATGCTAAAGAAAAACTGGGGTTTGGAGCACAAAATGTAGTGACCGAAGCATGCTCAGAAGACCGGAGTCTCAGCTCAGATCAGGACGTTGACCTGGAAGCTCTAAGTAGCTCGTGGAGTTTTTATCATAGAGGAAATTAAATGGATATTTTTTTCAAAGAATCCTTCTTGACTAGGGTGACCAGATGGCCTGTTTTACCTGGGACAGTCTCAATTTTGAGCCATGTGTCCAAAGATGTTCACAAACCCATTGTGTTGTCCCGACTTTTCCCAGCCTGTGTCCTGAATGTCCCAGTTCTTAATCAAAGAAATGGCTTACAGTGCACAGTCTAATTATCTTTGGGTTTGTATGTCAAGTTATCATAGTGATGGAAGGCGCAACAGTACATCACATGTCTGTGTAGCCAGTGCTCATTGGTTCATGAGACGTCTTCAAAACCCTGTGTTATGATGATGCAGCGTCCATAGAGTTGAGTGACTCGTTCAGCATGCCTAAAAGAAATTCAAGATTAACAAAAGCGCTGACAACCTAAATCTGCTTAAAAAGATTCAGACATGAACTACTCTTAAAGATTCACTAATGTTAGGAGAGAAACACTGATGCTGTTCTCTTTATTTCTGAACAAGTTGCGGTCAGTTAAATACTTTTTTTCCTGTTCACAAAAGGGCTGCCTTTAATATTGCCCAAACAAATTTGTTTTTAAAATACAGTATTGTTTCTATAAAAATGTTGCACCAAAAAGATTACAAAAGAATGTCCTTATTTTGAATACATATTACTACTTTTGCACTTTCCTCAATAAAAAGCTGCTGTAAGTCACCAGCAAGGAGGATCACTCGTCTGGGGTTTTGGGTCACAGTTGAGCTTTGCGATGGTTATCAGCTGGTCCCTCTTGTAAACAAGTCTTTTGTTGCTATGGTTACTCATTATAACAAGTGGCTGAAAAGGAGAAAAGTTGCAGCAAAAATCCCTTCAAACAGCCCAGCATGTGAACCAGAACTATGAAAACAAAAAAACACTCAGAAATCAACACATTCAATCAGAAAAATCCCCCAAATGAAAATCTTTTATTAGTTACAACAAGCTGCCACATATATGGCTCTATTCTAGAAGGATAGATAAATAATATTAAACTTCATATGATAATAATAATAATAATAATAATAATAATAATAATAATAATAATTTATTATTATTATAAAAATCTGTGAAAGAAAGGTCTCATAATCCAGATCACATTAAACATTCATCAGTCTGAGATTTCATATTTATCCTCGGCAAAATATAATGCCTGATTAATTTCTGCTTGGGATTCCAACCTAAAGCACTGTGATCAATAAGTGTGGAGCTACCTGCCAATGCTGGACGCGCTGAGTAATTAGCCAATGTGCTTGGCTGGGCTGACGGAGGTAATGGAGTCACACAGGCTAAGCACTGCCAGGAAGAAAATCAGAAAAAAGACGCTTTCCCTTCAAAGCTTTGAGCACAGACACAGATAAACTGAGAGAAAGATGCTTTAACATCACAACACAAATCATGTTGACAGAAGTACGAGGCTCATTCATTTGCTCAAAGATGAATTCCATCCAAGATTTGTTGCTATAAATATTTGTGACCGTCTGATTGCTCTGGGACGATCAAACAATGTGTTTCTACACAGAGAGAATTCTGTCAGAAATAAGTGACAGCTCCTGATAAACAGGAACATCCAAAGATCAGACAACATTTTATTGCATCAGAAATATTTCTAAAAATGATACATCACTCAGCGGCTGTATTAAAAACATTCAGCTCCCGCTTGAGGAATTAGTGAGTCTAATGAGACCAAACACTCCTCTGTTTGTTTGACTGAAATAGCTCAATTATAGAAAATCCAAACATCTGGATGCACACTCGCAGAATGGATTACAACTTTTCTCCCCTGGAAATGACTAAATATAACAATGATTTCTTTAGAGACAGTCTCAGTTTTTATAAAAGGGTTTAGAAGTAAAAAAAACAGAACCTGAAGTGATCACATCAATAAATGATTAACTTTACCTTTATTAATGATGTCATCAGAACTTATCGCTTTGCTTTCTCTGTGACACATTACACATAACTGCTAGAAGAGCTACCACCTACATATGTTGCAGATGTACAACACAATAGCTGTGCAGCGTTTGAGTTTTCAAAAGGCTTCTGGACTTTCCACTTCATCCTCCTCCTGCAGCTCGGCCACCAGCCCCATTACTGTGACACGTAGGAGCAGAGGGAGGAAAGAGCAGAATCTGCTGTAGCCTTTAATTTCAGGAGAAGCAGGAAGAAAAAAACTAATTGAAACTTTCTCTCCGTGATTGGCTACTTGATTTGACACCGACTTTTCCATTGTCACAAAATCAATAACGGCTGGACAGGCAGGGCCTAACTGGAAAAGGCTTTTGGCTTTTCAAGCCGAGTGAAGGCGGTAGAGAGCGTCAAGGTTAAGTGATGTGTTTCTGATGCTGAGTGGGTCTGGGACACCCCATTCGCTCTGCAGCCCTCTCAAACTTGTGGTCCTAATGACAGGGCAAATCACTGGGGAGAGAGGGACTAACTCGCTGTGATGTTTGTGAATGTGTGTGTGCTTGTCTGTTGTTTGTGTGTGACGGGGGAGAAAGCCTCTGGGGCATTGAAGTGTTCGTAAAACCAAGCAACATAATGACTTCACTCACCTCCCAAAGTCAAAATGAAAAAGCAGAGCGGCAAAATGAACCAAGCTATTATCATTGTAATGGAGTAGCCACAATCTGCCAGCTGGTGTGTGTGTGTGTGTGTGCGCTCTCTCTATGTGTGTGAGTACTAGGGTCATCTCCTGGATGACTGAGAACCTTCACCAGCAGTGGGTCAGCTCACTGTCTTCTGTCATGTTGATGCCTGTCTAATAAATAAATATAGATAAAAGACAAATATCACTGCTGTCAGACAAAAAGCTCCAAAATGCCAAACTGACAGGATGTGAACGAGGTTAAATTACAACCCTCTGGACGGAGTTCGCATTCAGTCAGATCTCTAATAATAGCTGACTAGTTGTTTGCAGGTTTAGTGTGTTTCCATCTGTGATTTGCTTCTAAAAAAACAAAATAAAACATGTTTAAAAGGATTAAAAGAGCTTGATGGTGTTGGTGCCCAGAACTACCAGGTGTGGAACTGCAGAAATAAATCACTGCAAGATGATTAAAATACCTGGAAAAATGTGGATCCTAAACTGTAAAAATTATGAACATTTTCATTTGGATTCACACTGAAACGGTTAGTCAGTTTATTTGAAACTAAATAA
Source organism: Callopanchax toddi (assembly GCA_006937965.1). Taxonomy (NCBI): domain Eukaryota; kingdom Metazoa; phylum Chordata; class Actinopteri; order Cyprinodontiformes; family Nothobranchiidae; genus Callopanchax; species Callopanchax toddi. The sequence goes on from SSNR01000536.1 coordinate 130,517, forward strand.
ACACCATAAACATGCAGGGATTTTGGACTGGGCAGCAAGGGATTCCAATGTTTCTACTTATTTACCTAAACTAATTTGTTACTTGTTACTTTTAAAAACTAAAACTAGACTAAAACCTTTTTGTGTTTTCATCGACTCAAACTGGACTAAAACTATAGAAATGACTCAAATGTAGCTAATAAACATTTTTATCCAAAAGACTAGACTAGAACTAAGATAGCTGCCAGAAACAACACTGTTGAATACAAATGAAAAACATGATAGATTTACAAACAGGCTGAGAATATTCAGTTCTTATGTACTGAAACCCTGCTTAAACTTTTACAATATCTTTATTTTTTATTACCGTAAATACCCTAACCATAGGAAAATTTAAAAAGAAGAAAAAAAAGGGAAACAAGATTTAAAAAAGGGAAAAAAGTTCTTAAAGATCTTATACTGCATGTAAAACAGCACACAAAGTTAGCCTTACAGAGCTATCTCCCTAGTCAGCGAGGTTAGAAACAGGTAAATGAATTCCTGAGAGCCAGAGTAAACGCTCTTAAGGAGATGGAGAAGGCCACATTCATTTGGTAGGAGCAATTACATGTGAGGATGATTTAGGGAGATGCTGTCACCGTGGTAAGGAGCAGGGACCTCTGCAGATGAAATGAAAATGGTCTGTATAATGGCTGAAGTGACAACACAGCCACTTTGGACGGGCTGACTATTACTGCACGTCAACACGGCAAGAAAAAAAGCTAAACTATGAGGGCGGTAATTAGAGCATGAATGAAAATGGATCGCGGTGGCATCGTTGATGAGGAGAATGTTACGGCAAAGGACTTGTGAGCAGAAGTTAATGTGGTGATTTATAGAATTTGTCATGGCAGACATGTATGTTATAAATTTCCTGACTGCAGTAATAGCCATAATGAGGTCCCCAACTGCACAGTGTCATATCAGCACTTTGGGGTTCAAGAGCAGTATTAGAGAGGCCATCTGACTGGCATTCTGAATCATTAGAGGGCAGCCTCAGTCACCAAACATTACCTTAATGCAAATGTCAGAATGACTTTGACTACGTCTTTGTCTCGTGAAAGCCCGTCATCACTCACTCGCTCAGATTAGAGGAACAGCAAGGGATCGGTTATGGTAGCATCATTCAACATGTGCAGTCCGAGATACAAACACTTATCTGCAGCACAATCATTATCGTCATTATCATGCAGCCATCATCATCATCATCATAATCATTATGTAAATATGCTCTCAACGTTCTGCAGTTTAGACTGTGGACACCACAGCAGGCCTGCTTTTTGTATTTGCCTGCACAGATTCAGTGATTTCCTGGGAACTCACCAGTTTAACACAGGATTAATTGGCATCTTTATCTCATTAGGGCCAATCTGATCAGACTACGATGAGGCTTTGTCACACTCCCATTTGTTTAAGCAGATTGTGGTAATTGCTGTCATTATTATTGGCTCTTTAGAGTTATCCCTGGGCCTTCTCGCTTTTCCTGGACCCCATAAAGCCCAGCCATGTGTCACAGCTCAGTTTAGTTAACCCCCGGAATGAACCCAATGATGCAGGTGTGTGGTTAACAACTGAGCAGTAATTAGCTCACACACATCCAGCAATTAACACGTGGCCCTCTCCTCTCAAACGGCCTCTGTGTTAGCTCCTAATTACTGTCCTGCCCTCCCAAATAAAAACTTTACAGGACCCATGTGGGCCGAGGGCATGTGTGAACAGCGTGGAGTCCATCAAACTCACGCTGGCCTTCAGACACAGCTTTATTAAGCCCAAGGGCCTTGTTTGGTTATCTTTTCTCCACCATTGTGGCGTGTACACTAAATCAAGATATGACTGCTATTACATTATAGATCCACAGCTGGTAAAATAAGTATTGAACATGTCACCAATTTTGTAGATAAATCTACTTCTGAAGGTTCTATTCTCACCAGATGTTGCTAACATCTGTATGTCATGTAATTTTGGTTCATTCTTCCACACAATCACTCTTCAGTTTCTAAAGGTTTCCTCTGTGACCTCTGACCTTTAGTTCTCTCCATAGATGTTCTCTAGGTTCAGGTGGGCTTCCAGCATTTGACCTCCAAACATGATGTGTATTATGTCAGTTCTGGTCTCGTCTGACCAGACTAGAGTCTCCCAGTGAGCCACAGGAAGGCATACTTTGCAACTTTTTCATATTTTAAAATCTTTTCCTTGAGCCATGTCCTAATATGACCCTTTACAGGGTAAATGAAAAGTCACTCAGCCCCATCTGCTGCTTGGTTCCAGAATACCACGTTTGTAACTTCTAATTCTCTGTTCCAGTGCCCTGAAGTCTCACAGAGTCACATATCTCACGAGGGTTAGGCTAACCCAGTGTGGCTAGCTGTTATGCTAGTGCTGGAGTGTTTTTAGCTCATGATTTCTGATTTTTTTCTCATCTCTCCCTGCTTGAACACAGCTGATTTCTTTGAATGAATGATGAACCGCTCCAGTAGAAAGCAGTGACGGCTGAGGAGACATTTCATCAGTTAGGTTTAGGTGTTTCTGAGCAGAAACAATGATAAGGTTTTTACAGCAGTGATTTAATACGGACACCAGGGGGTGCCACTGCCAAAACAAGCAAAACTGCCTTTAAATACTTCAACCTGCTGTTTCTCCAGCAGTGGAGTCTTGGTGATCATGCTACAGGCCATTGGGGTTCTTTGTTTTAAACAATTGTTCCTGCTAATTCCAGGTTCTTCTGAAGCTCTCTGCCAGTGCTCATGAACAACTCCTCTGATACTTATTTCCATTCCTCTGTCTGAAATTTTGCATGGAGCACTTGGTCATGGCTATTTTATGGTGAAATAATGTTTTTTCTACTTCCTGATTATGGCCCCAACAGTGCTCACCTTCAAAGGCTTAGACAATTTTTCTGCAGTCAATGTCATCAGGATGTTGTACCCAAAACAAATCCACACAAATGAAGTAGTTCTCAATGGGCCCAAAAGTGTAACCTGAACACAAAATGACCAGAAGGACGTGAAGCTTGAACTGCCAGACATGGTCACATTAAACACTGGACCTGACCCGACTCGAACCGAGTGTTGTTTTTTTAACGGAGAGTAGAAAGAAGTTCCACACAGCACAGAGCTTTACTTTAACTTCAACTCAAACACTACAGTATATCAAAACTAAAAACCAAACTGAGAACATGAGAACAGCAGATCAGCAGCTCCGTGCTGCTGAACTGATGTTCATCCATGAACCTCCGTGATGTTCACCCATCCAAGTCCAACCCAAGTCGGTTTAGGGCTCGGGTTAAAATTGAGAACTCTAGACTAAAGTGGTCGGACCCTTCTTTTCAACGATGTGTCTTTTAAATCACGCATTCCCCCCATCTTACAGCTACTGATGAGGCAGCAGCTGCACAAATAGCTGTTAGCATTAGCTGCTACTTTGGGACGTGGCTCTATTCCAGCCTCTGATTGGTCTAACACTGAGCAACACGTAATACGATTGGCTGTTCATCTGTTTTTCTATATCGACGTTGTATCGACCTGTTCATATTGCTCTATTGAGGAAAAGTCATTTCGAGATATATATCGTTATTGTTTGATTGCCCAGCCCTAGTTTACAGGTGCCACCATGGCATAATGTTGGAGCCAGCCGATGTCTAATAATCCCACCCAATCCCCCACATGGTGTTCATGGTGTCAAGCAACAAAGATAACTAATTACAGCTAAATGTTGAGAACATTTGAACATCCACCATCAAGATATGAACTACGCGAATCAACAGAAGTCAACATCTGAAAAATAATCTGAGGTGTTTTTTCTTTTGTTTTGTTTTTTGCAGATGTCCCATTTCTATACATGGAATGGGTGGAGCTTAGCTCCAGCTAGCCACTAGGAGGCGCTTTGGTTCCTTCAACTACAACAATAAGTTCCTGCATCTAGTTACATGTCGATGATTGCCACACGTCCCAGAAAATAAAGAATTATCCTTTGAAAATGAAATGGCATATTCCATCAACATGTCCTGATGGTAATATAAAACATATAAAAATAAATTAACAAATATAATAAGATCAAGTCAAAAAATATATAATAATAAATTACTAGAGCAGCAGAAAGATAATATTCAAGGTATTTGGAAAGTCCTAAATGGTATACTTAAAAATAAAATAAAAAAGTAGATTATCCAAAATACTATATTACAGATGAAAAAATCATTGATAAAAATACTGAAATGGCAAATGCATTTAACCAGTTCTTTGTTAATGTAGGCAGCACTCTAGCTCAAGAAATAGCTCCACCACCAGAAGTCATGGAAGTTGACATAAGCAATATTCAAAATAATAAAAATTCATTTTTTATTAGAAGTGTAGATGAAATCGAAATTATAAATATTGTGAATACATTTAAGAGTAAGAGGTCCACCGACAGTTTCAATTTTGATATGGCATTAGTAAAGGAGATTATTGATATTATTGCAACTCCCTTAACATATATCTTTAATCAGTCCTTTCTCACAGGCATCTTTCCAACAGCAATGAAAATCTCTAAAGTAATTATAAAATAAAATAAAATAAAATAAAATAAATAAAATAATATAAAATAAAAGTAGTTTTTAAAAGTGGAGACAAACACAAACTTACAAACTATAGACCAATCTCTTTACTGTCCCAATTCTCCAAAATCTTAGAAAAACTGTTTGATAAAAGAATGAATGAATTTTTAAATAAGCATAATATAATTAATGACCAACAGTTTGGTTTTAGAGCAAACAGGTCAACTTCTATGGCAGTCATGGATCTGGTGGAGGAAATCACAATAGCAACAGACAAGCTGGAAAATACAGTTGGTGTCTTTATAGACCTAAGTAAGGCCTTTGACACCATCAATCATCAATTACTCCTGTTAAAAATGCAAAGATATGGTTTTAGAGGAGTCGCATATGAATGGCTAAAGAGTTATCTCACTGGAAGACAGCAGTATGTACAAATCAGTAATGTCACTTCAGAAAAACTAATCATAACTCACGGAGTCCCACAGGGCTCTGTTCTTGGACCAAAATTATTTATCCTGTACATCAATGACATCTGCCACATTATTAAGAACATGCAGTGCATTTTGTTTGCTGACGACACCAGCCTCTACTGCTCTGGACAAAATATTGACCAATTACTACAAACAGCTGAGAAAGAACTGGGATTATTAAAACTTTGGTTTGACTATAATAAATTATCAATGAATGTGAATAAAACAAAATACATTATTTTTGGAAATAAGAAAATTGAAAACTCGGCTAAATTTAAAGATCAACCAAATGGAAATTGAGTGATACAAAATTTTTGGGACTATATGTTGATGAAAAATTAAACTGGAAAGTGCACATAAATCATGTGAAAACAAAAGTATCAAAAACAATTGGTCTATTGTGTAAAATCAAGGCAGATGTAAACGAAAGATCTCTCCATTTATTATATAATGCCCTCATTCTTCCATACCTAACCTATGGTGTGGAACTTTGGGGGAACAACTACAAAAGCACAATACAATCCATCTTTAATTTGCAAAAAAAAGCAGTCAGAATAATCAACTATGCAAACTATTATGCCCCAACAAATCCTCTGTTCATTAAATCAAAATTATTAAAACTCTGTGATTTAATTGATCTCAGCACAGCCGTTGTCATGTATAAGGTCCATAATCATAAACTTCCAGAATGCATTCAAGACCGGTTTCAACTCCGAGACACTCGCTATAACCTGAGAGGAACCCATGTTTATCAGAAAAATAAATTCAGAACAAATACAAAAGGTAGATGTGTCTCAGTCAGAGGAGTAGATTTATGGAATAATCTGGATAATACATTAAAAAACTCCGTATCTGTAAATGCATTTAAAAAAAAGTTTAAATCAAATGTAATTAACAATTATGCGCACTAGAATTAAATTATATATTAACTCTTATGTACAACTGTCCTCAGATATAATTGATTGGTAAAATGTGACAACTATAATTTAATTAGTAAAATAATTTATATCAACTTTTTTTTCTCTCTCATTTTGATTAATTGTAAAATGATGTATGCTAGTTGCATGAAGTTGTTAAAAGGTTTGGCTCTAGAAAAGTGTTTCACTTCAGCCAAACCATTTTCAGTCATTGTTTTTTAAGTTTTAAGTATTGAAGCTGAATTTTCTTGTGCAAAGACATTTGTGTATTGACTGAAATAAACTTATCATTCATTCATTATCATTCATGGTCATACAGCTTCTGGTCCACAGTTTGCATGAAAACACATTTGGATTCATTTGTTGGTGTTTAAAGTGCTAACAGGTGGTCTAAATGTTAAGATACTGCAACTCAAGATTCTACAGATTTAAAGGCAACATTTATAAAAGAAGTCATTTATTCAACATGACTGACAAGCCAACAAGAAGTAACAGACAATAGAAAAAAGGAGCCATTGATACTAGAGAGCACAAACTTTACACTTACTGCTAAGTTCTCTAGAGGGGGCAATCAAATTTTATATGCTTGTAACAGTTTCACCCCTCTAAATGTTAACAACTGTGTCCTTATGTTATATGGCCTGTCCCCTTTGTTGATCCACCCTGGTGTTGAGCTCATATTCATGGATTTGTAGCATAATTACAATCAGAGCTTGTGCTGTCTGACGACTTGCTTTGGTTTCTGTGGGTTTTTTCATGTGAGGAGTTCACATGGACCCAAAGTTCTCCATAACAGAGAACCAGAGGAAACATGTGAAAAGAAAAGGAGGCAAATAAAGTGCACAGAAACAATGGTGGAGTGAACAAAGCAGACAACAGTAGAAAAAAATTAATATGCATCCACTTTATTAGGTACGCCTTGTTAATACCAGGTTGGACCCCATTTAAACTTCAGAGCCTCCTTTATTCTTGGTGTCATGGATTTAATGAGATGCTAGAAACATTCATCAGAGGTTCTGGTTCATAATGACAAGACAGCATCTGCTGCAGGTTTATCAGCTGAACATTCATGATGTGAATCTCCTGGTCCACCACATCCCAAAGTCTCTGGACTGGATGAAGATCTGGTGACTGGAGGTCACTGGACTCCAGTCAACTCATCGTCATGTTCTAGAAACCAGTTAGAGATGATCTGAGCTTTGAGACATGGAGCGTTATCCTGCTGGGAAACATGATCAGCAACAATACCAAGGCAGGCTTTGGAATGTATACAGGATCCCCTCCACACCATCGCACCACAGCAGCCTGACCAGTGATACCAGACAGGATGGATCCAGCTTTCATGCTGGTGACACCAAACTCTGACCATCTGAATGCTGCAGCTGAAATTCAGACTCATCAGGCCAAGAAACGTTCCTCTAATCTCCTCTGACTTTTTATCCACACAACAGCTGCTCACTAGATGTTTCCTCTCTTTCAGATCATTCTCTGTAGACTCTAGAGAAGGTTATGGATGAAAATCTCAGTAAATCAGCAGGTTCTGAAATTCTCAGACCAACACACTTTAAATGTCACTTATATCCCATTTTTGCTCAATTCTGATGCTCAGTTTGAACTTCAGCAAGTCACTTTCACCACCTCTAGATGTCTAAATGCATTGAGTTGCTGCCTTGTGATTGGCTGATGAGCTGTTTGTGTTAGCAAGTGTACCTAGTAAAGTGGCCAGGGAGTGTAGATGTTTAGTGATTAAATAACAGGTGTGATGGGCTGAGTGATGTGAGCTGAGAGCAAAGGAGCACAAATTGTGGCAATCAAGAACAATTAACCCATAGAAACTCAATCCAAACTTCAAAATAAAAGCATCAAAATGTCACATCAGAGACCATGACAGTTTCACTGACAGCTACAGTCTTTAAAGTGAATTCAAAAAGCCAATAAACTATCCTCAAAGTTAGCCACCTCCTTGGAGTGCCCTAAAAACATACAGGAGGAATCAATCTGTGAAGCATCCAAGAGACTCATAGAAGCTTTGCATTATGGGAAGGAAGGCAATCTATAGATATGTGAGGTAGTAAAACGTGAGTTTTGCTTTTTGCTTTAGTCAGAAACATCAAATCCAGCTGATGGTTCAGATCTCATGGGTCCCCTGAAAAACAAACTGGTTCTCCTTCAAGAATAATGGAACTTAAAATCAATGGAGTCAGCTTTTTCTGCTGTTTTAACCCACAAACAGGTCTGGAGTGGCCATTTGAGAGGGTCAGGGGGTTATGGGCTGCAGGGGCTCCAAATAAATTTATACCAATACATATTTGCAACATTATGAGTCTAATTTCTCTCTACTTGAACCACAACCGGCCTGTTAGCTGTTCTCACTGGACCTGTAAAAACGTATTTTATTTTGCAATCGGCTATTGAATACTTTTATTTTGAAGGCGTAAACTGTGATGTTTACATTAGCAACATCCTGCTGAGTCAGCAACATCAGGGGTCAGCTAGTTAGAGGTGATGAAGACTTGAGTTCCTCTCAGTCAGCTTAAAAGAAACAGGACGTGGAGTTTCATCAACAGGATAACTGTCAGTTTTAAAGCAGCTCGATGGAGAACAGGTCGCTGATTTAAACAACTTCAAACTGCTTTAATGAACAAGCAGAGAAACAAAGAAGCTCAGAGATCCAGACTGCAAAAATCAAAGAGACATTCACCAGGATTCACACATCCAGGGTTAGTGATAGATCACAGAATAGAAGAATAAATAATAATACAATCAGTAATGACCATGCAGCTTAGTGACAGTGGTTGATGGACTGAGTTCATCAGTCCCAAGGAGAAAACTCTCCACACATGAGAGAACTAAGAGAAGCTAAGAACATGTTGGTTCTGTTTGGACATACAGTACGTAATGTGATAAAACATTCTGAGTGTCAAAGTTCAGCTGATCCAGGATCAGATCCTCCCTCACTGACACTCACCTGCAGCTGTTCCTACATCACCCTCAGCTGCATTCAAAAGAACATTCAAATGAATGCATTTTCACTCACAAAAATACGAAACTCTAATATTCCATCAAGTTAAGCAACTCACTGAACCTCTTTAACCACTAAGTTAGCTAAAAGCAGACTCTCCACGATTCATTAAATATTGGCTACGACACTCTGCCAGTAACATTTTAACGTCTTTTAAGAAAGAAGACATAAAACAGGCAGAAAAACCAGGTTTTATGTGTATCACAAGGGAGAAATGTTAAAATTAGACAACCATAAGCCCCATCAGGATCCCATCAACCTATCTATGTGTGACAGGAACCATTACTTTTACACACTCACCTAGGCCTCTGAGCACAAACAAAGCTTTGATTTCCTAAAAATCCCCAGAAAGTTCCTCCTCAACATCACCACCATGTGTGGAAAGATGACAATGACAACACACTCCACCCTGCCACCCCTCGTCTCCACATAGCCATCTGCACCTCCAGGAACGCTGCTTCTTCTTCAAAGAGCAACATGATCAGCATTATGGCATCTGAAAGACTCACTCCATGACTGGAGAGAGTTAATCAGTCACAGCGTGAAGGACTCCTGCAGTCAGAGGAAGGCAGACACTCACAGTGAGGCTGAAGGCCCACAACAAGTTTTGGTTCTGTCACGTATTTGAAGTATTCTTGTTTTTCTACCAGTGCTCAAAAGGTTCCAGTCAAGGTGTTTAGGTAAGGTCCAATCTAACAGAGATCCTTTGAATGAAACTTTCACAGTGAAGGTGAGCCGAGGGTCAGTCAGGGGCTCTGATGGGTCAGTTCAGTAGATTTACCAGTGATGATAACTTAGTGAAAATCCTCTCCAGAGAGATGTTGGAGAGGAACATTAAAACTGTACAAGTAGTGAAACTGCCAAACACAACACAAAATACATTTAGAATTTGTTTAGCTTTAGTCCTGGCATTGTGTTGATGAGTCTAAAATATATCACAATGTTGACTTCCAGTAAGATTTGAATGCATTTTATAATGCGTTATTCCTCATCTTAAGTTTATTTTATGTCTGATTAATGGATGTGATGTTTGTATCTAGTGCACACGAGAAACTGATTTCTCTTTTCTGAACTCTTTCTGTCAAATGAGCGAACCCTCTGAGCGGACCAGTCTGAAAGTGATAGTGACACTTAAAGCCAGCAGCTCACCATCATGGAAACACAGCGCCTACAATGCAGCGCTGCCTCGGTACGGAGACATGGATTTAGTAACAGAATCACAGCTTGGATTTTGTAAATTTGTAAATTTAAAATATGAAAAAAGAAATGTATAAGTTCTGGGCTAACAAAGTTTTCCTCTGTTTTTCTTAATGTTGGGTCAGACGGAGGTGCAGCCGCCCACCAGTCAAAAGGTTGGTTGTTCAGTCCTGACCTCCCCACTAAAGGTAGAAGCTCCTTTGGTTTGAGCAGGTCACCAAACCCCATGCAGCCGTCCTGGTTAGTGTGTGTCACTAGGTGAATGTGACTCATAGTGTAAAGCACTTTGAGTGGTGGTGCGGTGGGGGTAATTCAGCATTTTATTATAATATTCTGGATGATGTTTTCATACATGGAGTAAAAAATATTTCTTTTAAACGACAGTGGCCTTGTCATTGTTTATTGAGAGATTTCAAAGATGTGAACAAACATCTTGGTGGTCACTTGGTGCTGCCTGGTTAACAGAATCAGGACTTCTTTGGTTTTGATTGGAGTTCATTACAGTTCTGTAAAATTACTGTTAATAAAAGTTAGCTGCCAGTCCAATAAAACCCAAATAAGAAAGTCTGAATATGGCTGCCTACGTTTACTAAATGTATTCCCTGACTGTCTTCTTTTTGGAAATGAAACATAGTTACTGCACTGAATAAACTTGAGGGGAAACTTCTGGGATAATACATTCAATTACAGCTTAAACACAGTGAGGCACTGACAGCAAACGTCTCTGATGCGGCAGAAAGATTCATGCCATTGGTGCCCTACAGAATCCAGTAGGGCCGCCTGCCTTTGAGGAGAGACAGATGAATAATCCAAAAGGGGGATGGGGGATCCAATGCAAGAGCAGCTTTGGTGGAAAAAAGAAAAAAGTGCAAAAGCAAAGCAGCCTTTGCTCTGCTGGGTCTTTGAAGTCCTTCCTCCAGCATACATGGGTACACACGCACACACGCACGCACACACACACAAGGCACACAGGCGGTCTCTCTTCCTCTGTTTTCTCTCTGTTGTCTTCCTCTTTCATCTCCTCCACATCTCTTCATCTCTACCCTTGGTTCGCTCTAGGGATTCTCCTGTCCCCCAGTACTTACCACTCGCTCGCTGTCCAGGCTTTGATATTTGTTCGCAGAAAGATCAACAGTATACTTTGGATCCGTTTCTCCAGCTACCACAGCTTTAATAACGACAGCAAAGCCGAGGCTTTTCAACAGCACTGACTCACATCTATTTGTTATTCATAGCCACTATCATTTCCCCAAAGCGCTGAAACATATGAAGGAGCATACACTGTGTGGGTTTTTCAAATAGAGAGTACCTCTCTGAAAACAAGTTCTGTAAGAAAAAGTTCACTATGAAGTGTGTGTGCTGAACTCCAAGAGTGAGCTCACGCCAGAGTGAAGCTAACGAATAAGATACACACAACAGATTAAACAGAAGCTACAGTCCAGCTTCATCTGAACTCTTCTATTCATCAGAACATGCTGTGATTGTGGTCGCTGACCATGCTGACAAATGCAGCCTGGTTCTGTCTCAGTAAAGGTTCTGCAAGGCTCCAGGCTAACCATCACACCAAGCATGAATCATGGAAATGTCAAGTTCAAAATCTGCTAGTGAAGAGTTTCCTCCCCGGGAGGCACCACCCGCAACACGCTAAGGCCCAAACTGAGCAGTTCCTTCTGTTTATACATCCACAGCAACAACATGTGGGTTTTATCTGCAGGATTACTGGGTAATCACAACTAAATGAACTCAAAAGGTCAACTATGACCTTAAAACCACATTCTAAAGTTTTTAACAAATTGCAGAACAGAAAAGGAAAAAAAAGGTCTTCTGTGTTCATCATGACTATGAAGAACTTCTACTCTTTCAGCTTTTAAGCGCTTCAGAAAGATAATATTATTTGGTTCTAGTACAAATAAAACTACCAAGTTCTGCAAAATTGGAGAAAAAAAATAAAGAGTTATATTCTACTTTTGCATGATCCTGCAAAGGTTTTGCTAGATCCAGCAGCTGGTGTGACCATGGTGAGGGTTTCAGCTCCATGAAGCACACACCCTGTTTGCAGCTTTACAGCTTGCAAAATCATGCGATAGTCACAATATCTCGCGCGAACCAAGAACAGGTAGTATGAAGCGCATCTTTTGGTCTGTATCTGGTCAGAACCTGTTTTGTGGGATTATCTTTTAATTCAACAATGAGTCAGTGAGCTATTTATTGGAATAGTCTGTTTCTAAAAGCTCAATTACATAAATATTCCACAATGAAACGCTCCTCGTCCATGTACTGGTGGTTGTTTATGTTTGCCGTACTAGTAGCGGTTCAGCGTATTGTTGTAATTTCTGCATCATAAAGTACTCCACAATGTCGTGACACGTGTCTCAGCTCAGAAATAGAACTGTTGAGTATCTTTAGCGCTGTGACGTGGACCAGCACATCTGGGAGGTGACATGGCGGTCCTCTAGGGACTATCTGATTACAATGGTTTCTATTCAAAATCCTGTCTCAGGCGCTACGCGGCGCAGCGCTGATGTTTTATGTGGGACCCTACTGATAATCAAATATTTTAAATAAATTATAATTGTTGTGATCATTTTTATGTGTATGTACTTTGCAGATGCTTTATCCAAAGTGACTTAAATGAGCTACCCTATCTGGTATGTTGTGATCTGTGGAGAAACACAGAACCTGGAGATAACCCACACATGAGGAGAACATGCTGACTCCAAGCAGAAAGGCCACAGCCGGGAATTGAACCTGCAACCTTCTTACTGTAAGGAAACACTGCTACCAATTGCGCTACTAGGTTGATGTTTTTCAATCATCAATAAACATTAATTAGTTTGTTTGCACGAACTGAGAACCTCTTTATGGTTTAAAAGCTTCAAAAATGTTGTTTTTTTTTTTTAATTAAAAAAGCTCCTGAAATGAGAAAGCAAATGTCCTGGAACCCAGACAGCAGAATGAGTCAAGCAGCCAGAAGCTGTGGTGGTAGAAATGTAAGAAGCCTGGGTTTGTTTCTGAGCCATCTGTTTGTTTGAAACTGTACTTTTAAAATTTTCTCTGATGTATTTTTGTTCACCACGAACATTTCAGGCCCTGTGATGGTGACTTGTCCAGGTTGTCCCCTGCCTCTCGCCTGATGACTGCTGGAGGTGGACACTATGGGCACCAGCCTGTGCAGAATGAAACATAATGCAAAAGACAAGAATGTGATGGAGGAATAATAAAAATCATTTTAACTGAATTTATTAAAAACAAAAATATAACACTGGATGTGATCAGAACAAATTCAGTGATTTTTATTTCCTCAGTTTGATGACAGTTTAAGTATCCATAGCCAGTATTTATTATGCGTATTGAGAATTAAGAATTAGATTTAAACCAGTACTAACAAACAGGTGGGACTAAAACCCATTCCAGCTGCTAGAGTAAACTCATTTCTCCTTGCTTTCACTGAGGACAAACAGTCCGGACCATTATCCCATGTTACCTTGAGGAAATGGGCCAGATGATTAGGAAGGTGTGTGGGCAGCTATTTTTATACTTCTGTGTGTCTCATTATCTCTGTCTGGAAACCAAATGTGAAAAAACACTAGAAAAGGTTGCATCTTTCACTTCACCTCAACATATTCAGAGTTAAAGAGTATTTTTACCTTCAGTAAAAGCATCAGGGCCACAGCTGAGATGCGAGAACACCAGAGCAAATCTCCTTTATTGTGACAACAAATGTATGAACCATTAAATTTTGATCCATGACAGATTGCCTGCGACTGCTGCAGGTACACTTTGCCATATATGAATGCTCTTCCAACAGATGGATGCAATATGTGCAGTGCACAGCAAATCTGGAACTCTTAATAATTCAGCAACTTTTTGTGTGACAATGACTGCAGTTTAGCTCACTCTGAAAGTGGGCACAGATGGAAAGGCAGTCACGTCTCCTACAGCAAACGCTACACTAACAGGAGAAGTCCCCAAAGAGAGCAGGGAAGGAGTGAAATAGGTAAGGACAGACAGACTGCTGCACGAGCCCCCTGAGACCCGGAGAGACTGCTCCTCAGCTGCGCCTGTTCAGCTCATAACAACTCGAGCTGCTGCGCCACATGCTGCTGGAGACACTTCCTCCTGCTCCTTCTGTTCACCGCTTCTATTTCTGCTGAAATTAACAATACAGACGACATCTAGGAGTTCACAATGCGCAACTTAACACAGCAGAGCAGAGGTAAACCTCACCAGGCCAAACACGCGCCTTTACAGTTTGAACGAATCAAGTTGCATCAAACCAGAAAAGTTCTAGATCCCAAATAGTAAAGATAAAAAGTCAGTCTGCTTATTTATGAAGCATTCGGAAACTGTCGACAAAGGACAAAATGTTTCTTGCTTAACCTTTAATAACATGCATTAAATGATCAGAGTGGGTTCTCATTTCAGGAAGTTTTTTAAATGAAAACTCAGAGTAAATTAACTCTGAATGTATTTTTATTCCAGGAAGAGACGTAGTGAATCTCTTGAGTCTATCACCATGGTAACAGGCTCAAAGAACTAAACCTGCTTGCTGGCAAGTTTTCATCCAGAAACCTTGATTTTCTATCTGATTCTCACCTGAAGCAGCTGTTTAAAATGAGCTGATGGTTTTAAACAATCCGACTCAGATCAAAGTCATTTACATCTGGAGGATCTTCTGAAATACGATGGATCGGATCTTAACCAGGTTTTCATCAGATCTTACACTCTGTTTATCTGTTTGACAATTCTCCATTTCAAATGTTCCTATACTGTAGTACCGGTATGTATACAAATGGAGACATTTGTTTAATAAAACCATAAGAAGTGTGAAATGACCATGTAGTTGAGGATATCAGGTGAGAGGATTCTGCTGGAGTTTAAATAACTACACATTGAAACAGACATGATTAATATTTACTGTAACCGCCTGGAAATGAAGAAGAAATCTTGAGGTTTTTATCTCCTTTTAAAGTCCAATCTTGTCGTGATGGATTGAAATCCTTTTATTTAATCCAGATCTTTTTCAACTTCTTGCTCCAACATTCTAACACTCTGCTGTAAAGACATGAGATTTACTTTTTGGTCCCCATGGTGAATGAATTATGAGGTAAATCAACTAGAGTTCACAAATAAATTGAGAATTTGTCAAACTTCTTTCTCTAATTCCACCAGTGAAATTATGTCACATCACTTCCTTCAGACAGCTCCGCCTCCTGGTAAAAAAAAAAAGACCCAGAAGAAAGACGTGAAGTTGATTAAAATAAAGACCTACATCATGTTGTTGTGTCACCTTTCTCCTTTCAGATGTTAATATGTTAACAGTCTGCCATATTTCAGTTTATGTTGACTCTTTGTGTCTCAGCCCTTGTTATTGTCCTTTAGCTTTTCTCACCTCCTGCTCATCAGCACACCTGTCTTTCATTCAGTTGTCACTAGTTGTAGAATGTAAATACAATAGTTGTACAGTTGTGTCCAAGGCACAATCAGACGGCTTTTACTGCAGTTCCATTCAGTTTATACAAACAGTCAATGTTTACAGTGTTGGTTCTTCCTTCGAGACCTCTTCAGTTCACCCTGACCTGCTTTAACTCACTGGTCCAGATCCAGACGGATCATCAGTGTTTGGAGTTTGGAGAAGTTGTGGGTTTCTGCTTATCCACCTGCTTCATGGGGAGTGACCACACGCTCTGAATGGGATAAAGGTCTGAGGAGTTTCCTGAACCTGAACCCAGAATGTTGATGTTTTGTTCCCTGAGCCTCTTAGTGACCCATTTCAGATTTTCAGTCTGAATGTCAAACTGGTCCAGGATAAATCAGATACGTTTCTGATGTTTCTCAAAGCATCTTCAGTCTCAACGATCGAGTCACGTTACATGATGTAAATGGATAGAACAAGCTTCTCTTCATCGTGGTTTTGTGTCGGATCTGATTGAACAACACCTTTAGAGGTGATACACACATGCTAGCATAGCATCCATATTTACTTTTGTAAACACAGCACACCATGATGTCACACACTGCATCACGCCTTCTGCACATGTGTATAACTTCAGAGCCTGTTCACACTGGAGTCTGATAGTGATCGGATTTAAACTGGAATGTGAACAATCACACAAAAACAGCTGATCTTCACAAAAACTCTGATTACCTGCAGCGTGGCCGTGGAGTAGATCTGATTCCATCAGGCTAGATAAGAGTTGATCACCAGACTGATCTTGAGGGCTGAAGGAGTTCCTCTGGGAGGATGTTTAGGAACCATTCTTATGGTTTTTCTGAGACTAAACTGTGAGTGAGTGGCTGAGAAATGTTACACATGATGGTCTCTGGAAGCCCTTCTTGACTCACACCTGCAGCTCTGGACTGGCGGTGCCCTGGTCTAGTCTCTGGATCAGCTTCAGGATGTAATAATGTCTATATTAGAATTCAGTGTGTGGATGCCCTGACTCCATACAGCTTCTTTTTAATTAAAAATTGACATCAGCAGTCAAATTGTGGTTTTCTTTGTTGTCCAGTAACCTGTGACTATTACGGTTCACGGACAGGAAACCAGCTCCTTCACAGGCCCTGCTGCATGGTGAATCAGAACAATAGACTAAGAATAAACTTCTGAAGAGTGCAGGTTACTGTTTCACAGCCCAGCATGAGTTAATCAGCAGTCACATTCAGGTCAGGCCCTGAGCTCACAGTCCCACCTCAGAAGATCCACTCTGCTTCTCATCTGAGTTACATTGAGCCTAAACCACTGTGAACCCTGATGGAAGTGTTTTCTTCAATAGATCAATAGAACACTGTGAAAAAAATGCCAAAAAACTGCCATCAAAACTTTACAAACTAGAGTTTTCTGCTATTTGCATCTATCTTTTGTTTCATCATATCTTTGATACCAGACTGATTTAAAAAGCATTCAGCAGCTTAAATTACAACACATAATTGTTTCTGTTTTTTCATCTTCAGGTTATTTATTGTTTCTTTGGATTGAACAGCCTCTGGTATCAGCTGTATTATTTTTATTGAATGCACTGATTTTTTTTGTTACTAAAAAAAAACCCATTATTTATTGGGGTAATATCCCACTGAGATTAAAGGTCTCTTTTCCAAACGGAGACGCGTGAGGGTTTAGTATCTGGCCCAAGGATATGTTGACACAAGGCTTGGGCCGGGGTTTGAACCCTTGTCCCCCACATGGTACACGGCCTCTTTTCCCCTCCTGTGTGATTTGTTTTTACCAGTAAAGCAGAGAATATGTAATAAATCATTAAGAAACATTTCACTTTGACTTCTGTGTGACTGACTGTTTTGTGCCTGTTGGCAACAGGAGAAACTTCAACACAACTTGACCCAGCTCCTGTAGAAACCTCTAGACCCCCTGGCAGATCATGAGTCATATGTACGAACACTTCATGAGGATTAACTTCCACTTCATCTGGTTAGGTGGACTGCCTGGTCTCGCTCTCTCTCCAACACTCTTGCCTCCTTCCCTATTTCACTCTCTCTTTTTCTCACTCCCTAACTCATTGACGTCCCCAGGGCACCAGTAGTTGTTAGTGTCATGTAGTAGAGGTGGCGGTGGGGGACGGAGAGCACCATGGTCTCATTACCTCCACATGCTCTTGCTGCAGCTCGCAGGGGGCCTGAGATGAGGGATGGCGTGCAGAGCCTGATTTGTTTTGATGTTGCGCACATAACGAGGCTCCCTAGTGTTAACTCCCTGTCCCTGAGCGGGGCCCTGAGTAGCCTGACGTGCCGTCGACGCCGCAGCTGCATGAGCGCTTTTTCCACTGCATCCCGAGCAAACCTCACAAAGGTCAGGGAGTAATGTCTGCTGAAGTTCTGTGTCCTCGGGGCTTTTCTCATTAGCAGCACAGAATGGGTGGATCTTTGGCGTCAATCAAGAAACACTCAGAATCTCCCAGTAGGATAAAGAGAACAAAACCACGCTGTAACGTTTTCTAACAAAGCACATATAATCCAGTTGGGAGGCTTCTGCAAGCACTCCTCAGAAAGTTGCAACTAACGCCTCTGTCAAATTCACACACACATGCACACACACACACACAAACACACAAATCCTCACAACCTAAATCCCGACCACATGTATCACGATGTCACACATATCCCACACTTAATCTCTCCAGTTTGGCCTCCAGCCTGACAGCTGAGCATGATAAGGTATCTGGTTTTCCATTATTGTGTCTGGATGATGACTGAGAGTATGTACACATGTACAGCTAACAGTGAGCTGCGTCTGCCTCACTGGAGCTTCTAACTGGTAGAGACTAATACCACCTGATTGCTGGCACTCAGAGAGGCTTTACTAACAGGCTGCCACCCTCTCCATCGCCTCCTCTCCCAGCTTTGTTGTTTGGTCTGTGGAATAATCTGATAAGAGCATCACGCCTGAGATGTTTACGCCTAATATTTCCTCCCAGAAGCAACGCTGAAGCAGCTGGGAGCAAATGGAGGCTGGCTATCAAGTTCATGTGCTCTGCTGTAACGGCGTGTTGGTGTGTGCTGTTTGGTTTGAATTCACTGATAGGATTGTAAATGTAATATAAATGTAATTATTTAAATTGTCAAACTATCCATCCAGTTGACAACTCTTCTCTACACCCGTGTGTACAAAACATACAGCTGCAGGTCAGATGATCTCACTACATGGTCAATCATCGACCTGTGACCTTTGCTGCCCTGGTACCAGGTATACAGATGGGCATCCTTATGTTTCAACATGGCATTCATCATGGCCAAACAGTGATTTGCAGTGAACAGTGAAGTCCAGTAACAGAACACCACTCAGGTTCAGATTGGGACGTTCCTTCCAGTCATGCCCCTCCAGGTCATGCTGTCACAAAGGCATTAAAGTCCCCAGCAGGAGTCTGGAATCCCCAGTTGGAGCACCATCTAGCACTTGTCCCAGGGACTCCAAGAAAGGTTGGTATCCTTAGCTGAGGGTTGGAACATACACAGGTCAGTAAAACAAGAACTTCAGCTTTCAGCTCGACTCCGTCTTTACTACAGACCAGAGCAATGATGTCATTACTGGAAACTATCTCATGTAACTATTGGTCGAGAGGCGGGGTTACGCCTGGACAGGGTGACAGTCCGTTTTAGGACATCATGACGATGCTCCCAGGCCCTTCAGCGGGAGTCATGAGGCTATGCCACTCAGGAGATCTGTCCTAGAGGCACTCAACGACGGTGTATGACTTCAGTTCAAATACATTTAGTGTCATTTTATTGATGAAGCTTCAGTTTACAACACGAGTTGACTCAAAACACTGAACAAAGTGACAAATCCAGATCACAAGAGGTCCAGATTCAGACCAGCTGTGAATTTAATTCAGTTGTAATAAAATTAGATTCAATATTAAAAGACTATTAGTCACATTTAGAAACCAGCTGATTGGATTGAATCTAGACTTCAATCCCCCCCCCCCCATTCTGAGTAGCACAGTTCCAGGGTGACTGTGGGAAGTATTGAATTGAATAGAACTTTATTTGTCTGACACCAAAAATCGGTTACAGAAATTTGTTTTTCAACAGGGCTCGACAATCATCATACATCACACTCACATAAAAACAATAAAAACAGTTAAAACCATGCATTAAAAAACCCAAATTAAAAACAGTAAAATCATTTCTGGATTGTTGGAATTCCTCGACTGTTAAGGGCTGTGACTGCTGTTGGAATGAATGATTTCTTATGTACTGCTTTCTTGGCCAGTGGGACTCTGTATCTCCTGCCTGATGGGAGATGGCTAAATGCAGGAACAACTGACCTTTAACAGGAAGAAACCTCCAGCAGGACCAGGCTCAGAGTGGGCGGAGCCTAAATGGAGTCTGAGAGGACAAAAAAGAGAGACAGACGGACGGGACCAGTCGTCGTTTCTAAAACAGAACAGTGACAGCAAGATTTCAAGCATGGTACAGCGTCCATCACAGTGCATCCAGTGAGACCTCTGAATGATATGAAACAGAAATTCATCAAATAAAAAAAAAATACAAAAAAACACCACAAATAAAGATTAAAGTGGATCATTTATTAATGGTTTATCATTCCTGATATCACGATCAGTATGTGCTCTCATCTCATCACCTAAATCCACCGACCAGCAGAAGCAGCTCCTTTCTGTTTGTTTCTGTCAAATTGGAGTTTAAAACCCACTGTTCTTCTTTAGCCTTTGAGTCATCCACCGACTCCTGCTACACTCTCATCTCCTCTACCAGACCAGCCGAATGAGAAGCTGCAGCAGGAACACAGACATCAGCAGTCAGGTGCAGACCGGATGAAACACACTGAGCAGTTTCCTGCTGATCATTATCTGACACATAGGCAGGAGAAAGCAATCAGCCCAGCAACCAATACTTACTTTTCTCCTGCACCAGCATTTCATCACAGTAAATTTAATCAGCAACTTATACTGAGATAGAAAAGAAGCTGAAGATGTGCAGAGAGATAACAGGATGCAACCTGAATGAAACCTGATGATTCATAAATGTCCTATAATAAAAACAGCTGTAAAGGAATTTCATTTTTATCTATATTTTAGTCCTTTTTCTCTTCATTGGATGGACTAGCTGGGCTTTGAAACCTTCAGGTGGTGTTAACCAGTTAGCTAGTTAATAGCTAACTGGTTAAGGGTTGGCTTTTTGTCAAAATATTAAAGAAAGCAAATGATGATGCTATAAAAAAATGTCTCATGTTAGTGAATGAACACCTTATTTTCTCTCTTTAACCCTCAAACACTAAATGGGTTGTTTTATTTAGACCTCCACCTCTCTAACAGGGTTAGTACGTTCCTCAAAAACCTGCAGCATCAAATCCTCTACATATCTTCTGCCTTCTGGTGGAAGATCAGTGAGGAGGAGCAGATTTGTTTTTTTATTATTATTGGTGTTCCCAGACCAGTCTAGAGATATAATCCCTCCAACATGACCTGAAACAGGCCTTCCAAATCTTTATGAACTGTAGTTGTGATATTTTCAGTTGGATGTTATAGGTTGCATTAAGTAAAGCTGGTGAAAGAAAAGTTGTTTGTTTGTGTTCAAGGAAAACTTTAATCTAAGCTGGCTCATCTAGTTTTATTTTTTCATATTGCCTGTTATCATGTGCTGCTGTAACGTGGGATTTTCCTCTGGTCAAATCAATAAAGTCCCCTTCATTCATCCAATCATCCACCCATGACCACAAAAATGAACTGTAATCGAAATAAAAAGCGTAAGATGGCTAGCTGAAGACAAAGATCCCCTCCTGTCCTTTGTGTCTTAGAGACCCGCCTGGAGGCCCCAAGTAACTTTTACTCAAATACATTTTTACACCACCAGATGAAAACAGATTATTGTGGAATATGGTTATACTGTAAATAGCACTGCAGAGCTGTGAATTACTTTATCAAAAAAAAAAAAAAAAAAAAAACACTCTTTATTGCTCTTCATTACATGCCTCATCTGACATCCCCAATACAGAGTGTTCTTCTTGTGTTTTCCCCTCGTCCTCTTCTGACAGCTGAGGCAGACAGAATGGTTGGTCTGTGTTTCAGACCAGGCCAGAGCGGGTGAGGGGTTGGATACTCCTCCTGTTGCACAACTGATTTTCTTGTATGTGTGGATAAATAGACCACATCTGAAATGGACAGGCAGAGAAAAGACAAC
>SSNR01000536.1:163419-189724 GCA_006937965.1 Callopanchax toddi
TTAAATAAATATGTAAAATAGCTCAATCCTATTTGCACTGGAGTAATGTTATTTCTTTTCTTTATATACATATAATCGTCATATGCACACCTGGAAATAATTCTAAAGACTAATACTCAGAGTGAAATTAAATCAAATACAAGTGAAACCTGCTGAAAAATGATCTGAGATGTTTAATGGTTTCATCCTTAGAGGTAACAGAAAAAAAACAGAAACATTTATACAAATGTATATGTAATATATATATATATATATATATATATATATATATATATATATATATATATATATATATATATATATATATATATATATATATATATATATATAAAAATTTCAAATGTTGAATAATTTTTTGAGAAATAACTACTGTATTTTTTAAGGTAAATCCTGGCCAGCAGGAGGTTTATCTGAAGTCTGATCCAGATGGACTCAGTTGGGCTGGTTAAGTTCAGGAGACTGAAACAATCTTTAAGTCAAATCAGCCCTTAAATCTAAGGTTAAATGTTTATAAAAGTTTTATTATTGTCTTTATATAAATTTATTTAATTTGCTACATTTTTTGAATATATCATTATATTTTTGTCAGTCAAAAATGATATTGTTTATAACCTTTACAGGGTTCTCACTGAAAGATTCAAATACTATTTTAATTTTCAACCACTGCGTGTCAATGTGGAATAATAGAATATTATTTTCTGTTGTTTTAAATTTAATAACTTTTTAAAATAAGCTTATACATCCTACTTTTAAAACATTTCTTGTGAAACTGGGTTACTTTGTCGTTTCTGGTCTAACGATCAAATAAGAAAATGATGAAAAGCAGGGAACAGCTTTTTGAACACGCTATAGAAAATTCCAAACTTTTTATTTTTTGTATCAAAAGTTTTAATTAAAAATGGTAAAATGCCCTTTTCAAGTCAGGTTTACCTTTACAGGTCCAGGTTTTGAGGAGCCATGCCAGAGGCTGAAGGACCACAGGGAGCTCCAGGGTTAGGCTGATCACATGTTGTGATGTAGGTTGGAACAGATTTGTGCATGTTGCTGTCATTGTCTGATTGTGATCAGATTGTATAACTAAGCTAAAGATGACTGCAGACTGAGTGATGAGCAGAGTCAGAGCTGTTAAAACATCCTATAATTTAAGGGAAGTATCCCAGAGCCATCGCTGAGCCTTTTTAAACTGAACTCAGTGCAGCTATTCCTATTATTGCCTTCATGTTACAGTAAATGTGCTGAGCAGCACGTTAATGTCTTCAGCGTGCTTAAACAGCAGAGCTCCATCATCAGAGTGCTGAATATTCATTTCCCAGGATGCAGCGTGGACAAATTCAAACAGCTGACCTCATCTGCTGGATTGATTGAGATCTGTCAGAAGTGGGAAAGCAGCAAAGATTCACCTGGTAGCAACATGAAACCAAGTCACCAGATCACAGATTAATTACAAGGAAGTTTGAGAAGGTTTTGTTTCATAAACTCAAGTTCAAAACTGAACTTTTTGTCCAATCAAACTTCATTCTGAACAAAAGGCTGAGATTCCTGACCTACATGTGTCAGAACTCTCAGGTTTGTGTTCTAATTGAAGGCTGCATTAATTAATTAATTTCTCCCCTCCTCTGCTGCCGTTCACAAAGCTCTCTGTGTAATCGACACCGTGAACAAAGATCTTATAATCTACCCAAATCAAATCAAAACACTGGTAATTGGCCAACTTATTACATTTCACAGTCCATTATGAAGAATTATATTATATTCCCATTTTTTGAGGATGTAATTGAATTTCTAATAGAACACTTATTTTTTGAAATGACCTTTTTCAATTAAAGCTCTTTAATTGAAACTATATCTTTTTCAATCATGGAGTGTCATTTAATTAAACTGAATCACAGATATATAGGACGCGCTGGATCAGAGTTTAAACACTTTTTTTTTGCTCTTTGTGAATGTGTGTGACCTTCGAAATCCTGCATGGAAAATCATCTTTATTTCATCTTAATGGATATAAACATATAAACATGGGGATGTTACTGGAAATGAACAAACCTGCACTTGAATTTCTGCCAGAACATTTGACAGGACACAATAAGAGTTCAGAGATCCTGCTTGAATCCAGAGCTAGCTGTTGTTCAAAAGTGAAACTAACATCCTGTTTACAGACACTGCCAGGTTGCATTTAAAGCCAGATTCCAGGCTCTGAGGAGGATCTGGGGCTAAAAGTCCCACCTTTTATGGTGTTCTTAAGCATAGACAGATTGGAAGAAAATATCATACTGCAGCCAGCCACTAGGGGGCGTTTCGGTTCCTTTCAACTTCTACAATAAGTTCAATCATCTAGCTTTTATGTTCATGGTTTCAGTCCTGTGTGACCTCGTAAACACAGCTTATGTTCAGACTGATGAACACATCATCAGCCTGCAGCTGTTTGTTAACCCGTTAATGCCTGAAGTATGAAATAATGATGATGAAAAATCTAATTTTATACTATATTTACTATTTCAGAACTACTAAGTATCAATCTGTTTTAGTAATTAATGTAATTATATAACAATATATTAGAAAAAATAAAATAAAATTGGCCCTTTCCACCTATAGCTCTTCCACCAGAGGGTTGAAAACATGTAAACATGAAAGTACTAATACTAATACTCCATCTGACTGATTTAAGGACAGAAGTGAGGCCAGTTTGTGATATTAGCTTAGTGTTAGTCCCAGTCGGGGTCTGGGGCTGGGTGTCAGGGTTTCTGCCTGATCTCCCCCCTTGTGGCTGCCTGGCGAGATCTGGGCCCCCTGGTGCGGTCGGGCCTCTGCTGGGTCTCGGGTCTCTGGTTCCGGCTGGATCTGCCCTGGATGGCTGGCTGCAGGAGGTGCCTGTGAGCCCCTCGCCGTGACCCCCGGGGGCTCTAGAGCGGCGACTGCCGAGTGACCAACGCGGGGTGAGCCTCTGCGCTCTCTGGGGGGGAGTTTGCGGCTGCGCTGGCGGTGGTCTTCCTGCGGTGTCCGTGCCCTGGGTGGCCTCTGGACGTCTGGGACCCGGACCTCCTCCGCGTCCTCCATGGGCCTTGAATGTTTCTATAGAGAAACTTTACATACACAAGCGCGCATATACACACACAGGTGATCACAAGGTGTTCACATAAAGATGACTCAGGTGTTTTCAGACACATTGACTGGGGCTGTGGTTGACACTGAACTCACCTTGAATTAGTCTTTACCGTATACATTTTAAGGATATCACAACTGTTGTGTATTCATATGCTGTTTGTTGCTGTTGTATTTTTCTCCCTGTTTTGTTTGCTTGTTTGTTTGTTTGTGCTTTATTTGCAGGTCTAGAAGTGGGTTCTTCATGTCTCTTGTTCTCTTTTCTGTTTACTTTCTCCCCCATCCTTCTTTCTGAACCCTTCCCCTTCCTTTCAGGCCATTGGGATTCAAATCAACCATAAAAATATTCTAATAAAGATTTTAAAGTTATATTTAAATATAAGTCAGATGGAGCATTATAGCAGTGGCTGTAACGTCTCACCTGGAACAGCAACACTGTTGGGTTTGTTTTTGGCACTCAGACATCTATTCTGTTTTCTCTACAGCCGGACAGGACACGGGTAAAAGAAGAAAAGAAAAGACATTAGCTTAAAGGCCAGTCGTGTGCCTAAAAGCACAGATGATTTTTTTTACTGATTACGATGTTTTTCCTTCCTCACTTTCATTTATTTTGATAAAACTTTAAAAGCAGTCAGTTAGTTGTTCATCTGAAAACCTTGATTTCTGGGAAAAGAAAAAGAAAAAAAGAATGTGTGAAAACTGTGACTTATTGCTAAATCCAGTAATAATAACACCCCACAGAATCTAGTGCTTTTTTATGTTGTGTGTTAATTAATGCCATAAATTTAAATAGTTGTTTTTTTAGTAATGTTAGATCACTATTCAGTTCTGTAGTTTTGAGGGCGTCCGTTGTTTTAACTTTCATTTATCTCACAGTAGCTCTGTAGTCCCGGCTCTGTGTCATTTCTTTAATCACCTAATCTCTGGTCTTGCTTTATGAAACAAGAAGCAGTCTGTCCAGATGGTTGTTTTTGAACAGACTGACCTCCAGGATTTGAAAAGAGAAAAACAACAAGGAGCAGTGAGGAATCCATCAAACCCAACAACATGTGACAAAGTGAACATCCTGCCCAGTGTGTTGTTGCCCCGAAACATTCTGTGTGTTTTCATGTCACCTTTAGACATCGCTCCATCCGGGTCCACTTGCTTTCTTGCAGCAGATGCCGTCATTTCACCCTCCATATTTCGTAAGTTTTTTGTTTTGTTTTACCAGGCTACACACACGCGCACGCACGCACGCACGCACGCACACACACACATGCACACACACACCTTTTCTTTTCAAATTAAAGTCAACATCTGGAAGAGGAACAACTCACCACAAAAGGCTTTTTTTCTGGGAACAGACTCCAGGCAGCTGTAATGATTTGATTCAAACTAGCAAATTTTCCCAGCAGTGACCGACCAGGGAGGACTTTGACAGGTTCTGTCTGCATTTGCAGAATCAGGATGTCAAGTTTAAATCAGAACATATTCAAAACGGTGCTCCTGATCTCTGCTACACTCAGCTGGAAGGATGGCACGCTCCACGGTCACCTCATTAAAACAGTTTCAACGCGACACGAGAAAAGATCTGTCTACAAAGAATCTTTAACCATAACAGAGTTACGGTAGTAATTTAGTGGTATGCTCTCATCCATAAAGGGACCTAATAATAGGCTCCTTGCTGGATTATGTCAACTTGAGAGCAAAACTCAGCTGTAAGCAGAGCAGATCTGTGACAGAATCTGACCAAAAGGGATTAATAACTAGGATAGAAACAAACATGGGGCTGTTTGTTTCCACCGTGGATCAGTCCTCACAACACTGGATGCTTCTACATGCAATGTGACAAGACTTCCTCTATTCTTAACCTCTGCTTCTGCTGCTGGGTGTGTGTGTGTGTGTGTGTGTGTGTGTGTGTGTGTGTGTGTGTGTGTGTGTGTGTGTGTGTGTGTGTGTGTGTGTGTGTGTGTGTGTGTGTGTGTGTGTGTGTGTGTGCGCGGGCTCCTGGCTGAGGATTGTCTGACACAGCCTCTCCGCTTCACAACTGTGTGCCTGCAAGACAGCATGAAGCCATCTGCTGCACCCCCCACCCCCCTCCACCTTCACCACGACGAACTAGCTCACTCCGAGCCCACCGCTCCCATCCGGATGCTGCTATAACCACTGACAACACAACAAGCTAATTAGGAGACTTACTGTGCTAATTACAAATGCACAGAAGTGTTGCTGGAGATTTCTATTTGGGGCTCAGCTCTGCACATGATTTCCCCTTGATTAAAGTCAAATGTAGCATGTGTGATTCTCTTTTACACCAGTGCCTGATCCTGATTCACAGTGACACCCGACAGACAGCTGGAATGGCTGAGGGCCACCTGACTTCTGAGGGCTGCAAGAAAGAGATGAGATCTAAGCCCCTGGAACCAAAGCGAGAAATGAGTTGTTTGCTGCACTGAGGGGATGCTAGACTGGAAATAACACCCACAATCCATAACTCCATGGTCTACTTTCTCTGTCATTTAGGAAACAAGCAGTAACATGACTACAGATGCAGAATGGAACGCAGCAGCATCCTATCAAAGTCAGAGCTCTTCAAAAGCTGCTGCAAGGCCCAAAGGACAAAGACACATACTGTTAACAAAATGTCCTCTCAAGGAATCCAAATTCAACATTCCTTCTCTTAAAAACTGTTTATGAGCCTTCTGGAATTTTCTAACTTACCTGCATCCACTCAGTCCAGTAATATAACCTGTAATGCAGGAACCTGGTGCAGGTCATCAGGGTCAGTAAACAGGACAGTTCAGTGAAGTTGATCTGATTTCCTGGCAGCAGAGCTCTTCTCTTGTCTTCCTCTGATTCCTCTCCTCTCCCCTTCCTGCAGCCCTGTACTCCCTCCCGTTCTCTCAGGTCACCTGATCAGCTGAGTGTTCCTACAAATAAACATAATATATGTTATATATGTTTTAGGTCTTTTGACTTATTTATTCTTATTGATTGAATATCTTATTTTATGTTCTTTTATTTTATAGTACTGTAAAGCACTTAGCTAGTTGTTTAAAGTGTCTTATAAATACAGTGGGATTGGATTTCTAATTTTCTACTCTCCTTTATTTCACCAAAAACATTCTGAAATGATTTTCAGTCAAACTCACAGGTTCCTCATTTCAAATGAGTATCATCTTAAACATGAAGGAGGTGTGAGGTCACTAATCCGTGTGCTTCTGCTGCGTTAGTGTAACCATACAACCCAACATTTAGCTGCCTCCCTTCACGTGACTCGATTCCAGAGCTGAGTGTGAACAAGCTGCAGACGTCCTCATTAGAGAAAACCTGTGAGAGACGGTGAGAGGATGGAGGCAGCACTGTGGGACGTTTCACCTAAACACATGCAGAGACATATAAATCAGAAGCTTCTTCTTTTCTTTTTACACCACGTTTCATTTAGAGATGTGGAGCACATTTAATGTACACCTGGTTTTTATTTTGACCTTAAAAGAATAAAAATGTTAATAAAGAAATAAAAGTCAGTTCATCCACAGAGCTGCTTGTTTTGAAGCCTCAGACTTATTTATTAAATGCTTTGTACTTATTCTCTTCTTTTTTATAACAGTCATTAATATTGTTTTTGACAAAACTAGGACCATTATTTATAACAAATAATGTTAAAAGACTAAATGTAATTAGTGTATCTGTAAAAACACAAGATGTTCCATCGATATATCATCTAGTGTGCATCAGGTTTGGGTTTAAAACAATAAAGTTTATTAATCCAAACTAATCTTTGTGTTGACGGTTTACTAATCAGGTCAACTTTCTGTCTCAATACAAACAATTTGAGTGAAGGTGCAGAGGTGTGTGTGTACCACCACTGGAAAGACTTTCTCAGGATGTTTGTAATGATTACAAACAAGTATTTGTCTTTTTCTAAAACCAACCTCTCAGTGAAAACTTATCATTTACATGAATCTTTAAATGTATTTAAAGATAACTATTTTTTTTTTTTGAATATTTTTATTTATTCAAGTTTTTATACACAGACATACATTAAGAGTTGGTAGCTCAGTAAAATTATAATTGCTAAAAGTAAATAGTAAAATAAATGTATAGTTAAATTAAATAAATAAATGCCACATATCTCATAAAAAAATAAATAAATAAAAAAGAACCCCACCTCACTTCTGAAATAGTTGAAATCTTTTACACGTTTCTCAGACGTTTTCTCACTCAGCCATAAACAGACACAAGGTTTCAGAGAACGTCTTGTTTCTGGTGTCGAGTCGTTTAAACACCTTATTACTGACAGAAAGGAGCAGCAGCCTTCAGGGGCTTTAAATATTAATGAACCTCCAACTCACATGGGAACAAAGCAGCATCTCCTCTCCCTCCTTTAATATCTTTGTTTGTTTAATTAAAAGAGAGTTTTAAGAAAATGAGCTGCCTCTGGCAAAGTTCCCTCAGAAGTTAGGACCTGGTAAAATAGACTCAGATATTTTAGTTTTGTTCTAATTTTTTAATGTAAATGTTGATGACATATACTGTCATACAGCTGAGGGTATCCTCACCACCTCTTGTAAATTGACATTAAAGCAACCAGATGGAATATTAGTATTAGTACTTTCATCAAAACCTGCCATATGAGTCCTATACAGGTCTGCTGCCCCCTAGTGGAGGATCTGCAGGTCCTTGTTGCTGTTATATCATCATACAGTGAGTAAAATTAATATTTGATCACTGCAGATTTTTCAAGTTTTCCCTCTTCCAAAGAGTAAAGAGGTCTGTAGTTTTCACCTTCCCCACTCTCAAATCACCTGCAAAAAACTAAAACAGATGATTATTGCTACTAACCAATAAATAGTTCCATTTTTAACTAGATTTTTATTATTATTATTAGTCCATGCCTTAGGCTTTAGAGGGTTAGGATAAGATTACAAAGATTATAAAACACTATAAAGTGTTTATATTCTATTATTTCATATTTCAGGTGTTAAAATTACTATCCAAAAATAACATAGTAGCTACTGAATAGTGTTTTAAGAAGGAATTTGCACAATCAAATAAATACAACAAATTATCATTTTCACTAAAACAGTTTTAAAGTGGAGAACAGTTACAGTAATGAAGTAGAAATGTTCAGATATGTTCTGTCTGTCTGCAGATAAAAGAGTTTTAACTTCATCCTGTATACATGAACAATAACAGGAGTCAACAACACCTGACTCCGCTTCAGTTAGGAGTTTTCTCTGAGTCTAGTTCACCTCAAGGCACGACAGCAGTGACTCTGAGCCTCGAACAGATTTCAGACATA
Organism: Callopanchax toddi; assembly: GCA_006937965.1. Taxonomy (NCBI): domain Eukaryota; kingdom Metazoa; phylum Chordata; class Actinopteri; order Cyprinodontiformes; family Nothobranchiidae; genus Callopanchax; species Callopanchax toddi. The sequence goes on from SSNR01000536.1 coordinate 171,806, forward strand.
GATGGGTTTTTATTTTTTCATTTTCAGAATAAAACAGTGACAGGTCAGAGGAGAAATCCCTGTTTTAATTGCTTTTCACCAGTGGTAACAAAGGAGCAAATTAGACCACATACAATAGGGTTCTCAGCTGGCCTGCCCTACTTATTCCAGAACAAAACTTCTCATTCAAAGTGCAGTGTAGATTAATTTTCTGATATGTTAAACATTGTTCTGCATACTAATTGACAGGGTTTTTTTGTGCAAAGCAAGTCTTTTCATGGAGGCATAATTAAAAGGGCCAACGAGGCTTTTATGGCAAACGTTAGAGCAGAAATGAGCCAATTATTACTTCTGTTTGAGCTGTGAAATGACCGACTGTGATTTGTATTCTTTTATGTGCTGCTCTTCAATGGCTTTTAACTCCATGCAGATATTTAGTGTTCCAGTCTGGAAAGACAGGAAGAGGAGGATTATCATGGTGAAGATGAAAACAGCAAAGGAAGAGTTGATAATAACTCACATCTTAGATACAGTCTGTGTTGTAGTCCAATGATGCTTAGATAGTAAAAAACATTGTTTTTTATGTAATTAGTTTTTACTATCTTGCCCTGACCTCTCTGATGACCACACAGATCAAACATTCTCCAGATTAATGATCATTTGAAACCAGTTTAATGAAATCAAAGGAAACCTGATGGTTTATTTTCCTATCGGTGAGTTAGTAATGATCCAGTACCAGTTAGCTAGTGTAATACTGCCACCTTGTGGCTGATTAACAAATAAAGTAGACCATAGCCTATTGGGAGGTAAAACAAAACATTCACACCCTTAAATACACCAGTTTGAGACGGATGAATGAATAAATGCTGTCTCGTTTAATGAATGTGTGAAAATAAGAACATGCAGCCTCTAAATGGATGCTTCATGGTTATTAAAATGGACTCTCTGTCCAAAGTGTCGGTGACATTTGTGAAATCTCATGAACGTGCGCTGAATATTAGATCTCTTTTTGAACACACTGATGGAATCTGTCCATTCTCTTCCTTTTATTCACGGTTGGGTCATGGATGTATCAGGTCCTGGAGAAGCTCAGACCTTCAGCAACACTTTCCAGGTTCTCTGAGGAGATCCAAAGGCATTCCCAACTATAAGCCCTCCAGCTTCATCTGAGTCTCCTCTAAATGAGATCTAGACCTCTAGGCAGGTGGAAGGTTCCTAATCAGATGTCCAAACCACCTCCACTGACTCCTCACTGTGAGGAAGAACCTGAGTCCAGTCTCCCCACAGAGGAAGCTCCTTTAATCAATCTCTCATCATTCACAAAATCCTTTGATCACAGGTGAAGTTTGGACCAGATAGAGCAGTAAATCCAGAGCTTTCAGCTCCTCTACCACTACAGACTGGAGTCTCGCCCTCATCAATGAAGACAAGGCTCCATTCCATTCTCCATCGTTCTCAAACAAGACATGCACCAAATTACCTGAAGTCCTCCACCTGGAGCAGAGATTCACTCCCAACCTGGAGGGAGAATCCACCATTTTCTAGTTCAGAACCATAAGTTCACCTGGAGGATTGGACTCATCCCCTTCACTTCAAACATGCTGTGAACCGCCCCAGTGCACGTGAAGGTCATGGCTCAAGGACACCAACAGAACCTCGTCATTTACAAACAGCAGAGATGAGACCCTGAATGTTCTCCAACCAGACACCCTCCTCTCTAAGACTACATGGAGATCTGGTCCATGTAACCAGAAACAGGATTAGAGGTGTGGAGCAACAGGAGTCTGCAGCTGGACCTAAAGACCCTGGCACTCCACAGCCCTGCAGAACCCCCAGAACGCCTCAGAGGGACACGGTGTCGCTGTCCTGCAAGGGTGATGATGATGATATGAGTGATTTTATGCAGATAACAACGTATTGTTGCCTAAAGGAGCTGTAAAAGGGTGACACCATTCAATAATTCAGTTTAGAAGAAGAAACAAGCAGACAGGACCTGTTAGGTTTCACACATCAGAGGCTTTTAGGTTGATTTGAGGGAATTTTGGAAAAAGACTCTTTTTCCAGTCAACAATAAATCTGCATCATTTCATATCATTTTTATGTGAAATGACTTCTCTCTGTGAAGTCATCTGGTCCATTCATGTCCTTTTCTCTATCTGATGGTGGATATTTTATGTTCCTTTTTGTGTGTCTTTGTTTTATTTTGTTCTTAAACACACCATCTATACAGGTTTCTGAATCTCACTGATGGACTTCTCCTTTCTGTTGTCTTGACAACATGAGTCATATTTAAATTGTTCCCAGAAGTTAATGAGACACAGACTGTAACATCTGAGGCTGCTTTCTCTCCTCGTTTTACCACAAAACCGGAAACAAGGAGAGAAATAAAGAACAAATTTAAGAGTTTTCCAAGAACTGAGGGCTCAACTTTTTATTTTTCAAGTAATACATCTGTGGAAATCTTTGTTTCAGGGACATTCTGTTCAGACAACAATGCAAAACTTGATCATTTCTGACAGTCTAACAGAAAAACCTGAAATACGACTCCAAACAGCTAAACAAAACCAAATCCTCCTAAAAATGAGACATGGGTGGAGAAATGTGGTGAGATGAATCAGCCACAAGCACCCTAAAAGAAGCAAACAGGACAAAGCTCCAGCAGGACGTCTCAATAAAACAGAAACTCTGCTGAAATCATGCAAACAGAAACATGAAAAACTATTAAATATCAGCTTAGATTAAATATAAAATACTTTAATTAGATTTTGGTTTTCTGCAGCAATAAGTTTAAAATGACCTTCTAATTGATTCCCCCCTGTACATATTTAAGTGTTTAAAATGTGAGCAGCACAGCAGTGAGGTCCTGCACCTCACAGACAGCTGAGAACCCTCCAGAATGTCAGGAGACATTTTAAAGTCTCCCTTGTAAATAAAGCACCTGAAGTTCACTGAGTAACGTCTGTCAGTGAGGAACCTAAACAGGGCCACAGCAGGAGGTGGACTGCAGTATCAGTAAACAGCATGTTAGTAACAACAAGATAAAACTCCTAAAAATCTGTTTTGGCTCTTAGTGGACACTTTAGAGGCCCCGCTCTGCTGAAGCTCCGCCTCCTCCAGGAGCTGAGAGGTCTGACACATGTTAGTGATTAGGGTGTACACAGTGTGAAGCTGAAAACACGTTTATGATGATATAAAAGTACCTCACAAATAGAATAAACTATGAATTCAATGTGTTGTAGTTTATTTAGTTCTCAGTCTGCCACCATGAAGGCAGCTGCAGGAAGAGGGGCTCAAAGTTTCTGTAAATTCTTCACTGTTTTTATTCTCGACTGTTTTCAGTGGTTTTTGCTGGCTGGCAGCTGATAAAAGATCAAATAGAAAATTCTGTGATGCACCAGGAGGATGCATGTATGCAGCATGTGCTGTGGGCTTGTTTTGATTCTTTCAACAATAACTTAACCACCTGGTGTCATGGATTCAGCAAGGAGTTGGAAACATTCATCAGGGGGTGACATGTAACTACGTTGGAAGAGTGGCCAGTCTGGCAACCAGAGGGTCTCCAGTTCAATCCCAGCTCCAGCTGGGTTACTTTGTCGTGTCCTTGGAGACACTTGATCCACTCTTGCCTACTGGTGATGAACAGAGAGACCTGGTGGCGGTCAGAGGGGCCTGGTGGCGGTCAGAGGGACCTGGTGGCAGTCAGAGGTTCCAGGTGGAGGTCAGAGGGACCTGGTGGTGTCAGTACATGACATCTCCACCTCTGTCAGTGTGCTCACCATCTCCACCAGTGTGTGAATGACTGATGTGTTGTGCAGTGCTTTGAGGAGTGGAGAACTCTAGAAAGATCTATAGAAATACAAGACATTGAACATTTACCATCAGATGTTTTGGTAATGATGACATGACAGCATCAGAGTTGCTGCAGATTTGTTGACTAAACATCCATGATGTGACTCTCCTGATCTACCACATCTCAAAGGTTCTGGACTGGATGGAGATCTGGTGACTGTGGAGATCACTGGAGTCCAGTAAACTCCTCATGTTCTAGGAACCAACCAGTTAGAGATGATCTGAGCTTTGAGACAAGTAGCATCAGAAGATGGTCCGCTGTGGTCATAATGTGATGGACTTGTATATGTATATGTGTAAGTGTGTAAATGTATACATGGATGCAATTGGAGTGGATGGGGGAAGGGGGAAGGAGTGGAGGGGGGGGGGGGTTACCCCCTTCTGCCTTTGACATCCCTCACTCTGGTTATTATTTCCCAGTGGGGGATAGGTACCTTTGCCTCCCCCTCACCCATCCAAAGTAACTGACTCTTGGACTGACTCGCTCCACGGTCAAGAGGTGCAGGGCTAGGTCTCTGGTCCAGGAGAGGGTTTGTGTCCAAGGTGCAGCGCCGATGATGGATCCAGCTTTCATGTTGATTCTGACCCTACCATCTGAATCCTGCAGCTGAAACTGAGATCATCAGACCAGGAAATGTTTTTCCAGTCTCTTCTGGTCTCCTATTATAGCTGACAGGTGGTCACCCGGTGAGGTCTTCTGTAGTCTGTCTGTTTCAAGGTCCATCATGTTGTGGATCAGAGATGCTGTTCTGGTGGGAACCAGTGGTTATTTGAGCTCCTCTAGAACAGGACTATTCAACCCTGCTCCCTGAGGGATGCCTGCATGTTTTATGTTTTCCTGCACCAACTCACCTGGTCTGAATCAGTGGGTGATTAGCAGGCAGAGGCAATTCAATCATTGAATCACGTGTTGGAGCAGGTTAACAGCCAACCCACCCTAACCAGAACTGAATATCTCTGATAGACAGTCATTCTCCTCTGAACTCAACAGAACATTTTCATTCACACAACTGAACGTTCTCTGTGAACCCTAGAGATAGTTGAGGGTTAAAATGGGACCCGATTGACATATTGGCCAGTTTTACTATTTTTACACAACTCAAGCTGTCAATCAGGAGCCAGTCAGGCACCGGTCACACACCTGTGACTGGAACACACCTGGGAGCACATGAAACTCAAAACAACAAGGGAACGTTTTACTCACACTTTTAGCTTTGCTGCTCATTCCACAGATGGACAATGTGTAGAGGTGAGTACTCGGGCACAATGTAAAGTTTATTACCAAGAGGCTTTGATGATCATTCATTCATATTGAGTGCTACTTCATGTGGGGAGCTGGTGTCTTCCTTCCAGCAGTTTTTGGGATTACAACCTGGACAGGTAACCAGTCCACCACAGGGGTAAACCAGACCTACAACTACACACACCTAGTGAAAACTCAGGCCTGTATGAGGAAACCCACACGTGTTAGGAAGGACATGCAAACATGAAAGGCTGCACCCAGGTGTTGACCCTGCAACCTCTGAGTTCTACCAACTGCACCCCCATGCAGCACTAAGAAATAATCAACCACACCCATTTCTATTTATTTTAATTCAGTGAATTTTGATGTTTAAAAGGTTGCTAGAAAGAGTTGGAAGAAAATTCTAAATTCACAATTGTTTAAATACAGTTGATGCTGTTTCCAGAAAACTATTTTGATTTTTTTTTCGCCACTAGAGGGCAGACTTCTGTTTACTACTAGTCTGTGATCTTTTCCCCTCAGTTTGTTTTTGTTTTTTCCACTTAAAATCCAGATGTTTCATCTGGTTTCAGTCCATCGGTCCCAGTGTTCACACTCTACTTCACCGTTTATTCATACTTTAAACGCAGAGGGTGTGTGTGTGTGTGTGTGTGTGTGTGTGTGTGTGTGTGTGTGTGTGTGTGTGTGTGTGTGTGTGTGTGTGTGGCTCAGAACTCAGAAAACGCGCCTCTCATCTCCTCCTCACGAGCTGATCACGTTCCTGTTTGTCCAATCAGAGCCGGAGGAGATGCTCTATAAATCGTCGTCGTGCTGCAGCAGCAGCGAGCAGCAGGAATGAACGTGAACACAGAGCAGCAGCAGTCTGAGAACACAGCAGGGTCTCCTCTCATCAGGACTTATTCTACTCCTCACACAAGGTAAGGGCTTCTCTCATTCAGGGTGCTGGACTGATTGTGTCTTTGGCACCAAGTGATTCATTTCTGTGTTTAAAAATAATGTTGATAGGTCTGTAAGCAAACTTAACTTTAGTTTTCCTGCTCATAGGAAGCCTAATGAGCAACAGATCGTTTGCTGTTAAGTCTGAACGTTTCTATATAAAAACAGATGGACTGGTTCAGGTCCAGTCTGACCCACAGATACCAGTTTGGTCTCATTTATCTCAAAGAACTTTAATACTTAAATATTTTTTTACTTTAAAATTAAGATTGTAAGCTTTTTGTTTTGATGAGTTCACAGGCCACAAAGTGTCGGATTTTAAGAACAGCTGCTTGGTAATGGTGTGTTTTTTGTTTTACTTCATGTGTGTGAGATGTGCATGTTTCCTGGTTGATTGTGAAACTTTTTAACATCTTCATGTGGTCACACGTCTTCTCACATGATCACAAAGCATAGAATTAATGTTACATAAAGTTTAATATAAATGTTTAGACTCAAATACTGAGCAGAAAGTTGCTTTGAATCTAAATATAAAAGTCATTTAAAATGGAATATTGAGCTAAAGTTTTAAATTTAGACAAAACGAGTTGAAACTGGATGAAGTCTCAGAATGTCTTAATGATTAGATTGTGTGAGAACATTAAACCTGGGTCAGGGAGAACCCAACCAGGAACAATGGTTGATTGGACTCACATTCTGATAACCCTTGTCTAACGGATGTCTTCAGCCTGCTTTTATTGTGGTAGGCTTTTTAAACATCACATCAGTCTGAATTAGCATATTAGCTAAATATTTACTCTAAAACTTCCCTAATTAAATGTCTCTCATCTTTGAATTTTATTCAAAACATTTAGTTTGAACATTATTTATGTTTTAGACATTGGATTGTAATTTCTTAAATGTGGTGCAAAAGGGACAAAACATTTCACAGGCCTTTTTTTTTGATGAACTAAGTGTGTCACAACATGTCTGTTATTTTTAATGCACCATAGTTTCTCAGATTGTCTCCATTACTTTACAAATGCATCCAGATCCAGTTGTGGGTGAGTCCCATCACATGCCCTATTTTCTGTGCAGGTTTTGGGGTCGAGAAGATGGCCACCTCCGCCAGTTCAAAGCTAAACAAAGCTGTTAAGGTGCAGTACATGGGCCTGTCTCAGGGGGACAAGGTTCAAGCCATGTACATATGGGTAGATGGGACAGGAGAGGGACTGAGATGCAAGACCAGAACTTTGGATCACGAACCAAAGACGATAGAAGGTAAGACCCAGGTCTTACCCAGTGTCATGGCTTACATCTTGTCTCGAGACCTGTGTAAAGACAGTCTGGTTGTTTTATTTGCTGTCAGATCTCCCTGAGTGGAACTTTGACGGCTCCAGCACATACCAGTCAGAGGGATCCAACAGTGACATGTTCCTAATTCCTGCTGCCATGTTCAGAGATCCATTCAGGAAAGACCCCAACAAGCTGGTGCTCTGTGAGGTGCTAAAGTACAACCGTAAACCAGCAGGTGAGCAGCTGAGAACAGACCAGAGAACACCAGCCTGATGTTTTAGGTTTGGCTAACCTTCAGTGCTGTTCAACAGAAAGGAACCAGCGGTTCAGCTGTAAACAGATCATGAGCATGGTGGAGAATCACCACCCATGGTTTGGTATGGAGCAGGAGTACACTATCCTGGGTACAGACGGGCATCCCTTTGGCTGGCCCTCCAACGGCTTCCCAGGGCCACAAGGTGAGTGTCAGGCTTTAGGTGAGGCTCTGTTCTATTATGATGCTGTTTTAATGGACGTCTCTGATTCATTTTCACCCTGTTAGGACCTTATTACTGTGGAGTTGGTGCAGATAAGGCGTATGGACGAGACATAGTGGAGGCACACTACAGGGCCTGTCTATACGCTGGAGTTCAGATCAGTGGAACCAACGCTGAAGTCATGCCAGCACAGGTCCGCTCTCATTCCTGGTTTACAAAACAGCAAGCACTATTGAAGGGATGTTTGGGTCATTTGAAGTGATTCTATCAGTTATTTATCTCCAGTAAGGACCACACCCACTGGTGACATCACTCAAAGTAGGTGGAGTTTCTAGAAGCGGGAAGTAGTCCTCTGAATAGAGCAATAGTCCTGGGAGAGAGACTGCTGCTAAATGGGGACAAACTAGCACATGACAACTAACAATGTCCAGATTACTATGTTACCGTTGAGGCAGCATCACCACTGTGAACCAAACAAAGGTCTCATGCTACATTGTATAGGTTTACAACCCGGTAATGAAGAATTCTAATGCATTCATATGACTTTATGGAGAAGAGTTGTTTTAAAATGGGACTTTTACTTTTAAAAAGTGTTATTGGGCGACTGGCTCAGGGGAAGAGGGGTCCTCTACCATGGGGGACACCAGGGTTCAAACTCCAGCCAAGAAGTGTCCTTATTGGGAAAGATACTGAACCTCCAACAGCCTTCTGGGTGCCATTAAAATGGCTGCTGCTCAGGGATGGGTCAACTGCAGAGAACAAATTAAACCATGTTGCACTGAGGTATATAAATATGGGGCCATGCACAAGGTCCCTCTTTTACAAAAAAAAAAAGTTGGCCACAAGTTAGTCACCTTTTATATTGCTCTGGTATGTGGACTACTTCCTGTTCCTAGAGACGTCACTCTGAATGATGTCACTAGTAGGTATGGTCCTTATTGGGGATAAATAACTGACACTTCAAAATGATCAACCCTAAAAAATCAATAAAATAGTCATCAGTCTGATAACCGTTTCAGTGGGAGTTCCAGGTCGGACCCTGTGAAGGTATCAAGATGGGAGACCATCTGTGGATCGCTCGCTTCATCCTGCACAGAGTTTGTGAGGATTTCGGTGTGGTTGTGTCATTTGATCCCAAACCTATCTCTGGGAACTGGAACGGCGCCGGCTGCCACACAAACTTCAGCACGAAAATGATGCGTGAGGAGGAAGGACTAAAGTAAGGAACGGTTTCAGATCTTTAACAGAATGTGGAGTTGGACTGGGGGATACAGATAGACTCCTAAGCTGTTGTTTTCTCCACAGAATCATTGAGGACTCCATCGAGAGGCTGGCAAAAAGACACATGCTTCACATCCGAGCCTACGACCCAAAAGGTGGGCTTGACAACGCCAGACGCCTCACCGGTTATCACGAAACCTCGAACATCGACGAGTTCTCAGCTGGCGTGGCAAACCGTGGTGCTAGCATCCGCATCCCTCGCTTGGTGGGGCAGGAGAAGAAGGGCTACTTTGAGGACCGCCGTCCATCTGCCAACTGCGACCCTTACGTCGTCACAGAGGCTTTGGTGCGCACGTGTCTGCTCAAAGAGGAAGGAGACGAACCCACAGATTACAACAAATAAACAGCCATCTGAAGTTCCATCATTAGTACTGTATTTAGGCTTGTGTATATTTAAGATCCAACAGAAAGATTTTTATTGCTTGAATTGATGAAGTCAGTCGATGAATTCCTGTGTTCTATGAGCGTTGAATGATGTAACCAGTGGGTTTTACAGTCTGAGTCGATTCATTTTATAGACTTAGTTTAACTGGTTTTAACAGACGGGATCAAAGTGCATCAGCACCTTGTTGTAGTCTTTAACACTTACAAAGGCATTTGAATGTTTTATCAGCTAAAGTCATGTATGCCAGTCTTTTGTATGCTTTAAAAAAACATTTGGTCTTTATGTGCCATTAACTACAATAAATAACTAACTTTTTACCTTTTTGACTAATCTACAGTTTAATCCCATCTAGATTGGTGTGACAGACAGCAGTTAGTCACAAGCAGACTGTCAGCTGAATCCCACTAATGTTTAGCAAGCAGCGACTCATTTACACACACACACACACACACACACCTTCTCAATTACAGAAGCAGCCAAGCAGAGCGTGGTGATTAAAACACCTAAAACTGGGTTTCAGCCTCTGTTTTGAAATGACAACATCCATGAAAGCCTGTGGACTTTGGCTCAGCTCCATCCAAAATTACTGAGTGAAGCTCTGGTTATGTTTCAAAACCAGACATGATATGCTTTAAATAATTTTGAAGAGGGTTTCAGTGAAGAGGTTATGAACATTTTATAAAAACAACTTGTCTCAAATGTCAGGTAATCATACAAGTGTAGTTAGAAACCTTTAGATTGCTGTATATTTCAGGTATTTGCATTTAATTCAATAGTTGTTTGCAGCAGAGCTAACCATCTGTAGCAGTTTGGTTTCAGTCTATTGGTCCCAGTGAGCTCATATAATCGATGCTTTACTGGTTCCTGGTCCAGTCCCTGTCTACCTTCAGAATGCTCTAATCCACCCACTGCTACAGAAACCTGATCTCCACCCTTCTCTCTTCAGCAGCTACAGACCAGTCTCTAAATGAGCGTTTATTTCTAGGATCCTGGATCCTCCCAGCAGCTCTGGACAAACACAATCTCTCTGATAGTTCCAGTCAGGTAGAGCTCATTCTACTGGAACAGCTCTTCTCGGTCTCCAGTGACATTCTGACTGGAAGAGAAGGTTCTGATGGACCTGACCATCACCTGTTACCTGATAAGCTGAGACACTGGGTAGACCTATCAGGATCTGAGCTGCAGTGGTTCTCATATCTGTCTGAGTGTTGTTTCTCTGTGGCTGTTGGCAAGTTCAGGTCCTCCTTCACCTCCCTTGCCAACGGTGTCCCACAAGGTTCTGTGTTGGAGTCTCTACTTTATCACAGTGTTTATTAAAACTGGATGCTGGGAGCTTTCTACAAACCTGAAACCCTCCTCTGTTCTCTGGACCAGCTGGTTCCTAAAGTCAGGGATTCTCTTGGTCAACCTGCTTCATTTACCAAACCTTCTGTCAGGAAACTTGATGTGACCTCTGACTGGATGTCAGGTCTCTGGTTCTCTCTCCCTGCGTTCATATCAGGAATATTGCTGATTTGAGCTTCATTGTGAACTGAAAATTGTTGGATCAGAACATGATGTGTTGCTTTTTGAGATCTTTTAGCCTCCTTCATGCTGTCAGACAGGTTCTATTGAAGCGATTTCCTGATTCTTCACATCGTAATCAGGCCTGGGTGTAGCTGGTGAAACAGAACTCAGCTTTCTAAATAATGTATTTAAGTTACAAAAAAGCAAAAAAACAAACTGCTTTCTTCAGTAAATGGGAATATACTTTTTTTACAACACGTAGGATTTTGATAATTAATAAATGTTCAACCCATTTCAAAAAGTCTCAACCATCTCATTAATAGAGGTCTAATATAAGAGAATGGGCAATGAATCTTTTCAAAACCATAAAAATTCATAAATGCATTTGTTTCCATCGTTAACTTGAAAGATAAACAGATTTTGTTCTGACAACTCCTTTAAACCCTCCCCTTACAGGTCTGCCTCCTTCTGGATTAACAGACTCTCATCCTTCCTGCCTAATAACCTCAGGAACACTCTCTAAAGTCTGATGGGATAATGAGAGCGATTTAGGTGTCTGTTCACTCATAATCTAGCAGCCAGTTCTTGTACAGACTGAACTGAGTCCAGTAAATTTCCTGCCAATGTTCACGGAAACGTTCCTCACTGGGGATTTGATTTCAGGGTTTTCTGTGCAGAGGAGGCAGGTTGTCTTCTACCTAAGAATGAGAGCAGACATGATGTCCGATCCAAGCAGCCAACAGAAGATAACGTATCCACACACGTCTTTCTCCGGGGGATTTATCTTCATCTTTGGGGAACTTATCTTAAATGAGTTGTGTTTGACAGAATGTCTAAGTGTTTATTTTAGTCCAAGGGCTGTAAACTGGGATCACCAGGGTCAGAGAGATGACATGCTTTTACACTTCTGTCTCATGTTCTGCTTTCTTCACTGCCTCTCTCTTTTTCCCACAATGAAACATTAAACCTCACAGAAACATGGCAACGATTAGAGTCAGAGGTGTGTGAAGAACACAGCTCTGTTGAATCGTTGTGTATAATACACACATCTATCAGAGGAGACTAAATCAACTGAACACATAGAGAAAAGAAAACTCCACTTCTAAACACTTCAAAAGTAAAAGAGAATGAGTAGATCCCAGTTTAGTGGAGAATAATAGTAATAGTTGGCTCTAGAAATCGTTTTTCTTCTTCATGAGAAACAAAATAATTTGTTGCACAAAAGAAATAAATAACTTTGTGTCTGAAACAGAAACAGACCTTTTTGATGTTGGACAGACAAGAGGCAGGTAACTGGTAGTCTGAGGCAGTGGTTCCCAAAATTGGGGTCGGGACCCCACTGTGGGTCCTGAAACAAAAAATGGGGGTCATAGGATGTTCCCCTGAACTAAAAGGGAATTTAAAATCTTTGCTAATATATATTTTCCATACAAACTGTTACAAACTGTTGAATAAACATGGTATAATAGTTGTAGATGTTTGTGTTGTCATTATATCCTTGTGGAATTAGAATATTAGCAATGGTTGGGGTCACAAGTCTCTGTTATTTCACTGTTATTTTGTGGGTCAGAAGCCAAAACGTTTGTGAACCACTAGTCTAAGGGACAGTACTGGTGCCTGTGGTTGGTGGTCAACGTGTTTAAAAATCTTTTCATTGCTTTTGTTTCTAGAGAAAGCTGACCATACATTTAATAACAAAACATCAAGCAAGCATTGAAAATCAAAGCTATAGAGACACCGTGATGAGCAAAGCATGACCACTCAGACTTATCTCAGTTTGTTCTTTGTGTGATCACCACTGGTTGTTTGTTTGTTAACGAGGTCAAATCCCTGATTTTATAAAACCTCAGTCAATAGTTGAACATGACTAAAGGATATTTTATGGAAATATCCATAAAAGATATACAAAATTCAGCTCAGTCATGTAAGGTCCCACATTCTGGGACCTGTTTAGACTTTGAAAGTTAACTCTAAAGTGAAGTATTCCAGTATTAAAGATGTAAAGGTCACCTGGTTTGTTGTGTATGTGCAGTCTCAGTCTGTCTCCAGGTTTTAATCTAGTCCACTATTAGTGACTGAGCTGCACTTTGAGAAGACTTGAGTTGTAAACTGGAGCTAAATAAACTGAACTGCAGTGAACTTTAGTGGTGTTATGAATGATTTTACTCTGGGCAGAGAGCTTGAGATAAACGTATGTGTTTTGATGTATAGTGAATATTTGTACTACTTGAGGTGTGTAGGGGAAAGCAGTTTGTTTGTAAATGTTTTGAAAAGTTGAATCTGAATCGATTAGTCTAGTGAACGTCTCCTGTAAAGCTTGAATGGAGATGGAACTATTATTACAGTTTTTGTAAAATTCTGAATGATTAGGGGCCTTGACCTCAAAAAGTCTCAAGCAGTTAAATATTTTTAAAAGTATAAAGTTCACAAAACCAAAAGTAATTGCCATCATCTCCTAAAAAAGCTTGATGTTTTGAATGGTTAGGGTGCAGTCAGAGGTCAAAAACGTAGAGAATTACAATAGTGTGAATGTTTCTGGTTCTCCAGCGCACGGAGACCCTTAAATATGCACCACGCGGTGATTTGGATCTAATACAAGTGTTTACATAAACACAAGTCACGATACGAGCAGTGGTATTCGCCCATAGCGGTTTATTTAACAAACCAACCCAAAATTCAATTACACTCAGAATTAACTGCCAAGAGAAAACAGTCCAAATCACACTGAACTGGTCTCCTTTAATCAAATCCAGAGGCCAGGCTGAGGAAATGCTCCTGGACTCACGAAGACTCATTCCAGTCTAAATCAGTCAGTAGACGGAACAGAGAGGTGCCTCATTTTATCAGCTTTATCTACAAAGGTGCATTGATTGAAACTATCAGCACGTATCCAATCATGTGTGTATTACTCAGCTGCATCTTCATGCTTTCACAACCTTTTCAAAGAATCCTATTGAATGATCAGCTGAGCTCCTGTCCTCTGAGCTACAGTGGAGATGTGTGCTATTGGAGTGTCATTTTTTGCCAACAATACCAGGATTAGTGTTTCTATTTGCTATCAGATCACCGATGAACTGGATGGAGAAGCCTTGAGGCTTTTTGCCATGGCAACTGGAACCTGAGTTCAAGTAATCTGGTGCATGAAACGAGCACAGGTTGGGCACCGTTAGCCTGTAAAGCATAGACCACAAGTAAAGTTTAGAAACCTCAAATCTGTCTATCACTCAGGAACTCTCTTTGTAATCATGCAAATAAACCCATAGTGATCCGTTCAGTCAGTGACTCTGGATTTAATCAGATAACTTGAATATAAATATCTAATGAAGAGCCATTCTTTGGTCAAATCTCATCACGTGTGTGTAATCTCCGGCAGGCCCTTCAGGCTCTGCTATCACTGCTGATGACAGCATCCTGACTGAATGAGCCCTGCTTTTTGAGGGACACGGAGAAAAGAAATCACAATGTGACTGAACCTGAAACGTGTGCAGCTGTGAAAGCAAAGCTGCAGAAAGAGACGGATCCTGTGCATTTAGAGCAGCCCTGGTGGTGATGATTAAATCTGACCTTGAAACTTTGATTTTACTCAGTGTTGTTACTAAAATATGCTCTCCTGCTGGGTAATAAGACACTGAGAGGTTTAGCTTACGTTTTATTCTCATTAAGGACAAAAAGCAGTCGTTTTAAGACAAGGAGTTTCTTTGTGCTTGTGTGCATGTCTCAATAAACTGTTCTGTCCTGCTGCACGTGCACCAGTTAGCTGACTGATAAGAAACACAAGATACTGTTAGATCAGCTTGGCCAATGCATGGGAATGTACATGACATGATTTTTTACTATTACTGGTCCTAATAAAAAAATAACCTGTTTGGATTTTAGCAGTCATCAGAATCAGTATTTGGGCCTGTGCTGATGATGTGAATAATTTAGATGCAGTACTGTAGTTCTCAGGCTGCGCTCTGATGGAACCTGAATCCAGTTTCCATCCATGAAGACTAGATTCAGACTTTCCTCTGTGATAAATTAGAGTTATCCTGACTCATCTCTTTAGTTCTGCTGCTCTAGACTCAGACTGGAGGACAACTGACCACATCTCTCTCTGCTGGCTTTAATCTCTCTACTCTCCATGTTTGTAGTTCCTGTCATTGCTGCAGCTCTAAGTTTTTGTATTTTTTCTGCCTTTGGTTTTCTTATTATAGTCGTTTAGAGTTCAGTTTTAGCCTCCTTCCTCTTTATCTTGGATCCACAACACCAAAACGTGACAAAAGCATTGTCATTACCTGTTGGAATCAACCCAGTTGTCATGATCTACCAGACAGATTGTATTGAAACTCTCAGAAAGTAATCATTGGATGAACTTCAACAAGTAAAATACGTTTGGTGTTAATCCAAATCAAGCTCACCACCATAGATAAATCAGACACCAGAATGTCTGTAGGTCAGTTTCACAGATTTTGAGTTAAAGTTTTGTGTTGTGGTAACTAACTGTACTCTGAGTATTAACATGTTATCCTTGATCCTATGATACTGTGTAAAATTAAACACTTTTAAATTTTTGTTTAAGCAGCAAAACTAACTATAAATGTTGACAACATTCAATATTTTGGAGCATATATATCTTATAGACATGTGATTTGGGATTTCTTCATCATCCCTTCTCACTAGAAGTGTGTATGTTCACACTCAGACCTCAGGAGGAGCAGCAGCACAGAGAGCGTGCTGTTCTTTTGAGCTGCAGTGAGACAAAGAGGCCGTTTATTCATAGACTGATGATTTTCAGCAAGACACACAAATCAAATAGAAATGCCTGAACGTGTCATATATTTCACTATGGATTTATAAAGGAAGTTCATGTTTTATTAGCAGGAGCCAAGTTCTTTTTTAAGCTTTGATGTGTTTTTTCTGTTAACTTGTTTTTTTCTCTTGAGAATGTGAAACAAATCAATCAATAAAAATGTATTAAAATTCAGCAATTTTTAAAAATTCTTAACAAATATCTTAAATCAGATCATGGGATTTTAAAGCATAGTTCTGTTTCATAGAGTGCTCTGAGATGCCTTTTGTGGTGAACTGCTGTAAAATAACTGAATTAAATCACGTAATGACTAGAAACAATTAAAAAAACACCCTAAAGCTTAAAACTTGTTTTTCTTTTGCTGAGTCAGCGTAGCTCTTTTCCTGAGTTCCAGTTTTTGTGCTAAGCTAAGCTAACCTCATGAAGGTTGGTATATAGGAATAAACCTGTCAGCAAGATATGAGCTAAACAATTTATTAATCAAACCTTTTCTTTTCGACAAATGTTTCTCATAGACTTTTATAGAGTTTATTAACCAGATCGACTTTAGAATCTGTGACTCATCTAAACAGTTTATATGTTTTTTTGTTTCCTCATGAAAATGCAAAGACTTGATTATTAGGGCAAAATAATATTTATTACCAGAAAGACTGAAAATCACCCCTTGAAACCTTCCAGCCCAGAGATACAAGTCCTCCAGGTCCTGGGTCCTCCATCCTGACCAGCCTGAACATCTCAGCTGGCTCCTCTTGATGTGGAGGAGCAGCGGTTCGTTCTACTGAATCCCTCTGAGATGTCTGATCTCATCACCCTGTCTCAGAGGCTGAGCTGCAGGAGGAAACTCCTTTCAGCCTCTTGCATTTGTGATCTTGTTCTGTCAAAGCTCATGACCACAGGTGAGGACTTGATTGTAGACTGACCAGAAAATCACGACTTTCTGACTCAAATCCCTGAAACAAACCTGAGACATGAGGCCGGACCTCTCCTCCAACCCAGAGCTGACATGGGCATGAAAAATGGACACTGACTCGTTTCACTATAATATTTAATTCTGTTTTTTTCTGACTTATTTTCGTTATTCAGGGAAACATCGTTTAAAATATTAGAATTTTAAATTATTTAATTTGAGTAAATTGATTTAATTTTTTTTTTTACTTTTGAATGAACTAACTGAATTGAATTGAAAGGAGAAACTAAAAATACACACCACAGCTCAGGTCTCAGCAATACACTAATGTTCAGCTTGTTCAGTATTTTTTATTACTGTAAGTGTGTTGCTGTGTTGTTGGGCTCACAGCTGTTGTCTGTGACATTTATCTTTTCTCTTGTTACGTCGCTGACAGGACCAGACTTGACACTTTACCCTCATCCTTCATTACAAATACTAGAACTGTGTTTGTCTTTGTGCATGTTTAACAAGTTAAACGTCGTGGATTGTTTTTTAAATAAAACAAACAGAACAACAGAATTTGCCAAACCTCTTTGAAGTATTCACACAATAAGCAAGTCTTTGTCCTGCAAGTCGAACTAATCAAACACCTCTAGTAAATAAGCTATCCCTGTTAATAGATAGGGTTTTATCAAAAAACATGAGCAGAAGTTGGTTGTTATCAGAGTTTTGGAGAATTGTTTACTTGGAGTTGTCTGTGCTCCTCTGTGCAGTTTCTGCACCGCCCTGATGTAAAAGCCTCTACCTTCTTCCATTCTGAGCCCTTCAGGAACTGAGAGGTCAGCACCTCCCCCACCCCGGTGTCACAAGAAAATGGAATTTTACAAAGGTCACACACAAGGCGTACGCTTCACAAGACCCAGCTTGAGCCATTCCTGGTGACCAGCTGTAGGCAGAAAAACAGACACTTTGGAGAAACCTGTTTTAGAACCACTAGTGAAGAAGTTTAGTTGTGTTGTGAGCGTTATGGTTAACACCGCGTTATTCTGTCCTATAGGAGAAAACATGTTCCTGTTTACCATAAAGCATCCTGTCTTCAGCTGACCTCACACTTCAATCCTTCCTTTGTTTTTGCAGACTTTTGCACGTTTTGTGCAGCTGTGGTCAAAAGTTCTGAGAATGACACAAATGCTGGTTTTCACATAGTCTGCTGTTTCAGTGTTTTCAGGTCTTTTTGTCAGATATTTCTATGGTTAAGTAACTCTCTCTCTCTCTCTCTCTCTCTCTCTCTCTCTCTCTCTCTCTCTC
>SSNR01000536.1:196972-222554 GCA_006937965.1 Callopanchax toddi
TACTGGGTAGAATTTTCAAAAAGTTATGGTGAAGTTTCAAGTGGCGCCATAAACCGACGCTCATATTTGAGAACCCAAACACCTGCACTATGCTATTTGTGTAGGAGTTTAGCGACATGTTTGACTCCGAATGTGTCTCCAACAGTTTTCCTTGCTACAGTATTTGTCCTCAGACAGAAACTTTCAGCGAACTTAAACAAATGACTAACCTGACGTCGAGTAACGTGGCTAGCTTAGCGCCTGTGGCTCCACTCAGACAAATAGTACAAAATAATGAAATATTATAACCATCTCTGGCAAATATCGATTTCAGTGACTTACCGAGTGTAGAAAACAATGTAGACAAAAAGAAAAGTCGAGTTAAAATGTCCTGGAGGAGCTTCTTCTCCTCTCTGCTGCAGCTCCGACCGGTAAAAGGAGAGGGAGGAGTCAGAGACTGACTCTGGAGGTGTTGTTTCCACTGCAGGTGTTCAGAGTTAGCAGGTCAAGAGTTATCTTATCCCATTTGACACCTACAGATTTGATTTAGAAACACTCCTTTTTAACACTCGGTTTTAACTCGCACTATTTGGCAACTCAGAGTTACATATCAAGAATATAACTCTTCTCAGATTTAAATTAACTCTACACTTGCTGAAATTTGACCAACACCCCAAAATTAACACTTTTGAATTTGCTGTGTATAAGGCTGAGCCCGGACACCCTGCTGAGGAAACTCATTTTGACCTCATAGATTTTGCTGCTGTCGGGCAAAAACCTCATATCTTCAAAAAGGTTACTTCCCTTCAGGGAATTAATTTTTTTTCTCAAGTCACAGGTGTTGTTTTCTCCATCTTTCTCTGGGTATCCAGCTCATCAGGAGCAATCAGGAGACTGTCCCTAGACTGGTTGTTTGTCTCTGTGTCTCCTTGTGATGGACTGGTGACCTGTCCAGGGTGTCCCCTTCCTCTCACCAGCTCTCTGCAACCCTTGGATGAAGTGGTTCAGAAAATTATTGCATGAGCGTTTGCTCATTTTAACATTTTATTATCAGGGTGAAAAGTGTTTTAAAGCAGCAGACATGAATTATAGCATTTCTATTAGTCTAATAGAAACTGTGATTTTCCTGTTTGTGGCTCAGAAGAATAATGAATCCACAGCGACCTCTGGTGGTCAACAGCTAAAACCACTGTTATTTAATCAGGTTTAATGGATAAGATCAGTGGTTTCCAAACATTTTGGCTTCTGACCCACAAAGTAAGAGTGGCAGAGTCTCCTGACCTCAACCATTGCTGACAAAATGATACAAACACTGTTAATAAACTGAACTAATGACACAAACACCTACAACTATTATAACAGATGGAGTCAACTGTTTGTAACAATTTGGGCAGATATCTGATATTAGTAAGGATTTAAAATGTGCTTTCAGTTCAGGAGAAGAAGACACCAGGGTCCCCATTTGTTGTTTCAAGACCTGCAGTGGGGTCCTGACCCCAACTTTGGGAACCACTGGATTGGATGGATGGATGGATGGATGGATGGATGGATGGATGGATGGATGGATGGATGGATGGATGGATGGATGGATGGATGGATGGATGGATGGATGGATGGATGGATGGATGGATGGATGGATGGATGGATGGATGGATGGATGAATGAATGGATGGATGGATGACACATCCATCCCACGTCTTGTAAACATATTTAATGAATATAACTCATATTTTCAACATAACTCAGGTAATTGCTGCTGAAGCTAAGGCAGTGTGATACATTACTAGATTTGAGGTTTAACTACTCAAAAAACAGATTCAGGTCGTTCTTTCAAAGAATATATATACATTTTGTCAGTTGTCCATAAATAAAATTAATAAACACCAAATTAATTAGATTTTCTTTGTATGGACTAAAAATTCTTAAACTATCAGATACTGATTCTGAACACAAAATAAATGAGTTTGTTTGGGCACTGGGGGGAGGAGGAGCACACTTTTGCACATTCACATTTGTACACAAAGAAAAAAAATTCAATTAAGCTGAAACATTTTTTAAAATTTCACTCCATGTAAATGTAGCACTTTAGCTTTAAAATAATTATTATTTGTCTGGTGAACCTAAAATATTTTCTTTCAAAATGGGATTTGTTACAATATCACAAAACTATTGAGTTGCAAAACGGTCCACCCTCTTTGAACATTTTGCGCTCTCATGGCCTCCAAAGTCCTTATCCAACGTCTGTATCACACAGAAGACAACAGATACAGACATCGGATAAGAGAGGCCATCGAAATAAGGAAGCAGGCCAGGTGGTCTATGAACCAGGATGAGGGGGCCTAGGTCTCACTCTCACACCTGGGACTCTCTTCTCCAGTGACCAGCTGGTGGAGATGGGCGTGGCCAACCCTGAAGATCTGACAGGTCTGGGTTGGCCACGCCCATCAGGAAGAACAGCTGATAATGACATGTCACACCTACATCTGTGACACTTCTGATGAAAACCGCAGACGCGAGTCAAAACATGTCAAGAAGGTAGTTGAACTTAAAATCATCCATTCAATTCAAGGACAGTTTAGCTTCACTGAATTACATTGTATTGAGTTGAACCAACTAAAAATGTTCACATCTTGTTAATGTGATTTTTTTTCCTTTTAAAGGAATTAAAGAAATTGTGTTTGACTGACTCAATATATTTACATTGTCATGATGTATATAGATTTGATTGAACCAACATATACAGTATGTATTATGTGGAAAACCTGCCATCAATCAAATTGAGTTCATCCAATGACACATTTTTTTGAGTGTATGTGATGATGCAGTGATGTACAGGAAGCTGGTTGGTTCTATGGATATTTAACCCAACAGCTCGATTGTTTTCATCTTTCACATTTTAATCCATCAGATGCAAATGAAGGCTTTTCTTATTGCTGAGCTATAGTTTTATTATTTTCTATTTAAATAAACTCTGATCATCTTTAATAAATGAATAAAGCTGCTGGGATCAAACCTTTATTGAAGAAAAGGTTTTTTGAGAACACTTTTCAAAAAGTTTCATTTTTGTCTCATCGGTCCACAGAATATTTTCTCATAAAGACGTTTTGGATGAAATGTGAAAGTGTTTTGGTTCTTGAACTCTTCCATGAGGCCATTTTTGTTCCCTCATCTTTCTCACTGTTGAAACGTGACCTCTGACCTTACTAAGTGAGGCCTGCAGTGTTTACGATGTTCTTCTGTGTTACCTTTTGAGATCATTTAGCCTACGTTGTGTTGTCAGACAGGTTCTATTGAGTGCTTTCTTAGAACTTAAAAAAAACCCAAAGTGATTAATCACAAATAATTCATGCTTTAAAAAAAGGGGTCATTATTTTATAGAGTCAGGTTGAGCTTTGTTCCCTTAATGAATTAAATCATAATTAGAAAATGGCAGCGTAAACAGGTTATCTTTGTCTGATATTCAAATTTGTTGCTGGTCTGAAACACTAATGTGACAAAAAAAGCAAAAACAGAAAAGACCTGTGGTCTTTACTATGGCTCTGTCATGTATGTCTGTCAACTGAATTCACCTTGTTTAAAAAGGTTTAGTGCTGATAAAGCTGTCTTATTGTTGTTTTTATTGTGTACATGATAAATTATAAAAATCCTGCAGACTGAGGAGCTGTAAGTTAACAGCTACATCAGTAGAATTAAAAGAATTAAATTATGAGTTACCAAAATATTTAATAGCCCCTGAAATATTAGAGGTTTATGCCTCTGATTTAAACCATGTGTAACTTAACAGGTCTGCAAACAGCTGGTGAGCTAAGTTGCACTGAGGTAAAGTGAGCCTGCAGATATCCTTGCTGCTGCTGACTTGCAGGATAGGTGCTGACCCAGAGACGGCTGCTGCCAAACTCCGCCCATAAAGGCCACCGGACATCGTTCCTAAAGTTATTCAAGACCCTGGGTTAGTATATCTCTGTGGCATCTGTTGGACCTGACCTTCCTGAAGCAAGAACGCAGCGTAAGTTTCTCTCTTAGATGTTTTATTAAACTATATCATCATAAATGCTGTTTATTTTTATAGAATGTTTTATTGTTAAGGTGTTGCTGAAGGCTCATTTGACTACAGCCTGTAGGATGATAATGATGCATGCTGCAGTAAACTATGGTCTGCGTGGCAGGAGAGTCAAATAAAATTATTCTTCTGTCCTGTAGATGTCTAACAGAACAGCTGTTGGAAAAAGAATTAAGAGGAAATGTGAAGTAAAACGCTGTGAGACTGATTCTCCATCAGATGGACAGAAGGAAACCAACATTCACAATGTGAGAAGTGGCTCCATTGAACCAGGTGTGGACTCACTAACAGAGAACAGCAACAATGGAATCCTCTACCTGAACCCTCAAACACCAAACTGGCCTCTGGTGGAGAAGTTTGCTCAGCTTTCACCGGCAGAAGAATTAGAAACAAATGAGGAGCAAGACGACTGCGGAGCTTTGTCACAGAGCTCACAACAGAACGAGACCAAGAAAATGAGCAGCCATAATAAGGAGGCCTTGGATCAGAATGAAAGAAAATTAATCTCAACCATTAAGAGACGAAATAAAGTCTCAGCACAACCGAGGACGTCTAATCTCAAAAAGTTGAATGCTGAGAAATGCTCTTCAAATAAAAGTGGAAGAAAGGTTAAAATCAGAAATGGAACAAGCCCATCTGACAACAGTTGTCCTAAAAAAAACAAAGAACACAAAGTCTCTCAGTTTTTGGTTGCAATGAAGAGACGAAGTGCAATTGATGTGGAGGACCGTCCCTTTAAATGCACACATTGCCACTGGGCTTTCAAGAAGCTCTGCAACCTACAGAGTCACCTACAAACCCACACGGGCCTCAAGCCACATGTGTGTGATATATGTGGCAAGGCTTACTCCCATCAGGGCACACTGCAGCAGCACAAGCGTCTGCACACGGGTGAGAGGCCATACCACTGCCCCTTCTGCGCTAAGACGTACATCTGGTCCTCAGATTACCGCAAACATATCCGTACGCACACCGGTGAGAAGCCCTACATCTGTGACACTTGTGGGAAGAATTTCATCCGTTCCTCTGACCTGAGGAAACATGAGCGGAACATGCACACCAACAACAAGCCATTCCCATGCATCCATTGTGGCAAGACCTTCAACAAGCCCCTCTCCCTGAAGCGCCACGAGCGGAAGCACCTGGGGGAGAGACCCTTCTCTTGCCCCGACTGCGGGAAAGCTTTTGCTCTGGCCAGTCGCATGGCCGAGCATCAGAAGATCCACATGGGTGTGCGTCCATACGTTTGCTCCGTTTGCTCCAAGTGTTTCACCAAATCCTCCAACCTTACGGAACACGAGGCCATTCACAGCGGGGTGAGGCCTTATAAGTGCACAGAGTGCGGCGTGGCATTTGCCATGGCCTCCCGTCTGGTTCGTCACCAGTTCATCCACAACAATCAGAAACCCCACAGCTGCATCGGCTGTAGCAAGAACTTCAGCCAGCTGGCTCAGCTGAAGCTTCACCAGGAGCAGACCTGTGCTGGGAGGATCTTTGTTTGTGTGCAGTGTGACAAATCCTTCCTGTGTGCCACAAAGCTGGCACTGCATGTGATTGAACACAAAGAAACAAGTGAACTTGTGATATAAGCTGACAAGTATCGTCAGCTTAAATCACATCTCAGTAGCTCTGGATGGTTTCAGAGACAGCAGACCCATCTGAGATCAGAGAGCAACAGATTACATTTTGGATGTGAACAGACTTTTTATATTTATAAATACTTTGTGTTGAGAGTTAACAGCTCAGCCCCTCTTCCCCCACGGTGCTCAGTTCCCAAGAGAAGGTTGAGGGATTAAAATTTCCACCTGCTCAGCATCAACATCACAGCAGCTAATTGATGAGACATGAAACCAGTTTCAGACGTCTTTGATCCTTGATGAAGTGAGAATACAAATCTAATCATTATAGGCTGTTTGGGGTTTGCAGGGGTTTGAACTGTTTCTGATGCAGTGACTTTATAAACGAGTGGCTGATCTCCTCAGATCTGTTTCTTTAATTTAAAATAACTCATTTTATAGTGTTTCTGTGTAAAAGACACAATTGATTTGTATTTTTCCTGTTAGCTTGCTGCTTTTCAGAACGTTATCTTTGCGTCCTTCAGCACTGAGAAGCTAACGGCTAGTCTAAAAACAGCCAAGAACAAAGTATGTTGACGCCATCTTTAAACATCTCCATAGAGATTCATGCAACATTATTTCATAAACCTTGACACCTCCATCAATGTCACATTACACAGATTAAACTCTATGCTTTTTATTTTATTTAAAAATCCCCAACAGCAGCTAAATGTAGCAGCTCTGACCTCTGCATCCACGGCTCAAATCCACCATCTTCTGCTGAAATAACTGAAATGTGACATTCTTAGAAAAGGTTTGTTTTAAAAATGTTGCAGGAGCTGTTTTAAGATAGCAATGGCTGCACCCACACCAGCTGTTAGTGCTGATGGATGTAGCTAGGACAGTCAACAATTATAATGTTCACACAGAAACACTTCAGAATGGCTGAAAATCACTTTCAACAAACTAAACCTTCAGTCGACAAAGTTTTTATCATTTATCAGGCAGCTATTCATCTATCCTCAGGTACATGCTAGAAAAGAGCTGCATTCATTCTTCACTCAAAGAACAAACACTACTAATATAAGTAGCCACAAGTGCATCAAGAGCAAATCACAGTCTGGAAAGCAGCTCATCTGCTCCCAGTTAAGTTTTTAAAAGAACATCAGTATCGTTTTGTAACTTATAAGCTAAAAATTCCTCTCTTATGGGATCAAAAACTATAATATTCTGCCATCTTCTGCAGACAGAAGTGTTTTTTGTTCTCATTCTGAACCAGTAAAGGAAACTTTAAACAAATGTTTCCTGTTAGATCTGGATTTAGATGCATAAAACAGTAAAACCTATTTAAGTAGAGAACTTTGTCATTGCTTTACTTGTCTGTATTTGTGATGTAAGCTTATTGTGATTCATTAAAATATGATTTATTTGATTAATTTTCACAAATTGCATTAAAAATACCAATTCTTTTCTTTATTCAAAAGTGTGTTCATATTAGAAAATAAGGAATTACTTTGTATGCATGTAGTGGGAGGATTAATTCTAATTTTAAAAAGTGGCAACAACACTGAAACTTTACTATATTTATTTTTTAAAACAACATCCTGAAAGCTGTTATTGTTTGAAATCATTAATGTGGATGTGAGCGCCGTGGCTCTTTAAATCATTTAATGTGGATGTGAGCGCCGTGGCTCTTTAAATCATTTAATGTGGATGTGAGCGCCGTGGCTCTTTAAATCATTTAATGTGGATGTGAGCGCCGTGGCTCTTTACTGACAGGAGGAATGCAGTGACTCATATTGTCTGTGTGCGTCGGATTCCTTGGCCGCTCTCACTTGGCTTCTGCAGACTAATCGTAAAAGGAGCCGACCCCTGCCATGCTGTCACGGCTCTACTCTAAGTGAAACGCCTCGTTTGGAATCACAGCTATTTTTTGGCAGTTGTATTTTGTCAATATGTGTTTATTATTTTCTTAAGCCCGCATAAGTTTTTACTAAACAAACAAAAACAGACACAGTGATAAGAGACCGTGTCCAGACGACGTCCTCTGAGGGACGAGGAGTTAAAAACTTCATTTCATTCAAACATCTATGTGACACTACACAAGTGCTCCTTAAATCAATCACAAGCACATATGGGTAAAGTATTTTGTATACACTTTAAGGATTATTATGGCTTCACAAAATCTATTCAGTACAGTCTTGAGTCCTCCTTATTCCAGCCAGACTTTGTGTCATTTTTTAAAGGAGAGCATCTTCAGATTCTCTGGAGGTCTATCAAAGTTTTCTTTAACCATAGCCCCCTTTTCACTCTAGTATTTGACCATTTCTGAATATTTAAGTAAATATATTTTATTCTGATCATAAGACTCCTCTGTCAGACCTCCTTCTGCCCCAGATCCCATCGATCAGACGGACGTTGGTTTTCAGTCGTCCTGATGCTCAGGTCAATTCAGTGGTTAAACTCTGGAACGAACTGACTCTTCTTAATCTTCTTCATCTCCTGGTTCTCCTCTTAAAACACATCTGGACTCACTGGAATTTAATACCGAATGAGAGCTGGGAGTATTTTAATTTTAAAACATTTGGTTGTTTTTAGAATATATTTCATTGTTTCATCTATTAGTTTGACTCTGCTTTGTTATTTTCTGTACATCACTTTGGTCAACAGTAGATGGTTTTAAATGTGCAGTTTAATTTAATTTAACTTAATTTTTATTTAATTAACCTTTAACCCATTGTGTGGAGGATCTACTCTGCTTTCACAGAGCTACATTTATACTCAGATATTTTTATATAGTTTCTTTAGGTTCTAAATATTTATTTTGTAAATTATTTGTTGAGAACTGTGATCAAAAGTACAGCCGGTAAAATAGGTTTCAAACATGTCATCAATTTCCTGAGTAAATTTTGTTCTAAATTGAGAGGAAATTCTCACTAGAAGTTGGTAACAGCCCATTCAGTCAAACTACATGTAAATAAATCAAATCATTGATTTCCACATGAAGTTATTTAATACCTCAGATGGTTTTATTTCTTGGTACAAAAGTCTTGGTTCATTCTTCCACATAAACAGTCTTCAGATCCTAAAAGTTCCTTCTATGACCTCTGACCTTTAGTTCTCTAGGTTTCAGGTCAGCTGATTGGCTGGGTCGTTCTAGCAGCTTAGAGTTTAAACCTCCACCGTCGTTTCGTCATCCTGGTAGAGGAAGCAGATTTTTATCCAGAGACAGCTGAACACCTCCCAACATGCTGCGTATTATGTCATCTAAAGTGTTCAATGTTCATCTCATCTAACCAGGCTATATTATCCCAGGCTTGTCTGCATGTTGGTCATAGCACCTTTAGAAATAGATAGCAAATTATTAGAAAGAAGTGGTTTAAATATGTTGGACCCTCATATAGGACTAATAAATTCCTTCCCCACATAAAAAGCCTCCAATAATCATCAGCACATAAACAGTTTGGCTCTTTAAATATTTGAAGGCAGCAGAGGTCAAACAGGTTGTTGGCTGTCAGTCCCTTCTCCCTCTCCTCTCTCTGACATTCATAAATCCTGGCAGTGTGACAGCATGAGAACATTCTTTTCAATTCTAAAAACACGTTGCACCCACTGACTTAAACATCTTACAGAGTCAGAAAGCGAAATGTACACAGACCTTTACTAGTGAATACTGTCCGTTTAAATCAGTGGGTGATAAAGATCAACACCTTAAAGCTGGTGGATTTGTGTTCTTGTGCACAATCAGAAAACTTATAATCAGTGGAAGTGAGAACTCGTGAGTAAAATCAATCTTCAGTTCGTGCACAATTTAGCCCAGTTTGCACCAGAGTTTGCAGCCGCATGGGAACCAGCATCCTCGGTGTAAAAATGGCCACCAGGTCAGTAAAGCTATACCTCCCCAAATAAGTCTTGCACCTCCTGGTCATGTCCCCTCTGTCAGCTTTAAGGATGCACACCTCAGCTGTTTCTGTCGGCGCAATATGAGTTGCTAGTATTTCTGTATCACACATGCAACATGATGGTGGGTCCTCTGCAGGGGCCTGAAAGACAACCTCCAAACAGGAACATCATGTTGAGCCTCTGCTGGGTGAAAACATCAGGAAAGTCCTGACTTCGTCCTGGAAAGACATCGAGTTTAATCAAAGGGAGTTCATTAGGTCTAATGCACAAGATGAAGTAACTTTACCTGTACTGGAGGTAGTGTTACTTCCTCAGCTGCTGGCCTGTGACAAACACATGAATATTTATAGAAAATCGACACATTTGTGGAGCTAAACGACTGGCTGCTAAACTACTGCAAGGTTTATTATTTCAGACCTCATATCATGTATATATATATTATACTATTTTAAAATCCTAATAATGGATTGACGTGATTACAACTATTAGTTCATTTAAGTTAATGAAAATAGTCACCTGCTGTCCTTGAGAAAGGATTTATCCCAGCAGAGGGTGGGGATGGAAATGTGCCAGGAGGGGGGACTGCTGGTGGGGGAGGAAGGCAGAGGCCAGCCGGGGGGGAGGGACCCTGAGATTTACACAGACACCTTACATCACCACGTGCTGTATGTTTAAAATGAGCTGTTTAGCTGAGCCTTACAGTCTGAGCTGCTTTCTGCTGCGGGACGTTGTTGGTTTTTGATTTGAACCATTCTCTGAACCATCCTGTCTTTGGGCTCTGCAGAAACACAAACAGATACAGTACGTGTCATTTTACAGCTCAGCTACGTTTAAAATAAGACAGATTCCACCCACCTCTTTAGGAGTCTCACTGGGCCCCTCCACCGCTGGAGGGACGACCTGCTGAGAGAGGCTGACTTCCAGCATCTGATGGTTCAAAACACAGAAACAATCAGGAAACTGTGGTTCGATTATTAAAGGCTCTGCAGCTTTTTCTCCTTCTGGTATGACGACATATTGGATCAGTCAGGATAATTAGGAGGATGTGACAGGATTGAAATGAGGAAAAAGTCAGAATGTTTCCAGATTAAAGATGAATCCAAATCACCCTGGTGCAATGACCTACAATTCCCATAATGCTTTGTGTAAATGAACTACTGTATGTGACTTTGTACCTCAGAACAGAATTTAATAAAAAGGAATCTCTTTTAGCTCATAACTTGTCCTGTCCACAACCTGTGAATCCTTTCTCCTGTTTTCCTGAGGAGAATTTTAATGAGCTTCAGAGGTTTGAGTTTGAGACTTTTATTGTGAAGGACTGAAGGAAGTCTTATTCTGCTGTGAGAGATAGACTGCTCCTCACATTAGGAAATGTTTTGTTCTATGAAACACCCTGAACCCTCAGTAATAATAAAACCTGATGGGTTTGAGCACATGAGCACAATGTTTCCACAATGTTTCCACATGGGCTCACATGTGAAAAGCAGGCTAAATACATGTGTTTTTCCATAACGGATGCCATCGTAACATTTGTGTGTTTGTTCCTATCAGAGGATTTAAAAATGTTTCTCACCAGCTGAGGCCCAGAAGACGAGAGTTCCTCTGTAGGAACAAAGATTTAGAGAATTAAAGAGCCGCCACTCCACAGGACACAGTAGATATCAGAGAAAACAGGCTCACTGCTCACCCTCAACAGCTGGTGACTGATTACTAGGAGAACAATGTGAAGAACTTTGGATTTCAACACTTTCTGTGATATGAGAACTGAAGCTTTGGCTTGTGGCCACAGCGGGTCCTGGGGGGACGTAGACCACCGGGGCATCGGTGTGGTTCCTAGACAGAGCAACGCACACGATTTCTTCTTGTAAAGACACATCTGTGGTTGATACAACATATTCCTGAACATTTCCTACCAGTGCTGCTCTCCTCTGTCGCTGCAGATCATTGCTGCCATTTCTCCTGTGTTTTGATTGATGAGGATTTCTTGGTCCTCAGAGGCTCTAAAGTAAAGGAGTTCAGGCTCTGCAGGCTGGACATAACAACTTAAATCCTCCTGGTCTGATTCTATAGAGTAAAACATGTTTTTTATTAACAAATATAATATAATAAATCTTGAGAGTGAATTAGATTTGTAACAGCTCATATTTATATTTACCCAGGCATCCATCGCTGTCCTCACAGGCTGAACTCTGCAGAGGGCTGTGTGTTTCAGTGCAGTCGTAACTTCCTGTCTGAGTAATAAACAAACATTTAATACCAGGAAACGGTTTTAGCCACTTAAAGCATAAGTGACCATATTGGATCAACTGTTGATTTGCAGCCTAAAGCTGAAACTTTTACAAATCGTTTTTTAAAAGATGTTGGGGTTTGTTTTTTATAAGAAGGCTAAAATGTTGAAAAAGTACAAACAATTTTTTTAAGTTAAAAAAATTTGATAAATGTATAAATCGAAAATCTCACATATGCTTCATATAAACATTGCTGATATTAAATCTTATACAAACAAAAATCCATTTAGAAAACTTCAAAAAGAAATTTGGTTTCTCTGAGAACAGACCTGAGTTTAAAGGTCTTTCTTCACATGTATAAAGTTGGTCTACATAGAGCAATTTTTAAAAAGAAGCTGGAAACGAGGAGATCACCTGTAAACTTTGGTGTTGTGATCGTAGGTTTTTCAGCCACTCTGGTTCCTGCAGAGCTCCTCCTGACCCCGTTTCACTGTACTGACCCTCTGAGTACCTCAGTCTGTCTGAGAGCTGCATGAGGAAACACATACAGTAAATCTACGTTGGCTTAACAGAACACCGCTCAGGTGGTTCAGTTCTAACCTTAATAACCTCCGCTGTCAGCCCAAAGTCAGGCTCCCTCTGCCTGAGGATGGCCCGTCCCACCACCTCACAGTAATGGAAGGCCTGAGACCAAAGCCCAAAGTCCAACAATCGACATGCGTACAGAAACTTGTACACCTGAACATGGAGCAGCAATGCATAAACAAACTGTTTTTATTCCTGAAAAAGAGCCAAATCACCCATAACTGCACTGTGGAAACTACCTGAAGGGATGGAACTGAAAAGCATTTTCCTCCGAGTGTCTGACTGTACTCGTATAACTCTGTGCACTGGATGGCAGCATTTGTGGCAAAGCATCCAAATGACTGCCTGGAAAACAAGAAAAATCAACGAAATGTCAGAGTCTTTAAGGCTAAAGGCTCAGAGCTCAGTCTGACTGGGAGGTTTTAGAGCATCCTAAAACTCAAGTTCTCTTCACAATGATTAAAGAAGTAACTTTTTAATAATGGACACTAAATGTTCTTATGATGAACTAGTCATGACCTGATGGCAACTCACTTAACTTAACGGGTCACCAAAAGTTTAAATCATGCTGATTAACTAATGATTAGGTAATCAGTTATTGTAAACTAGTAGTTAAACTAGTATTTGATCATGAACTAGAAGGTTGTTGTGCTAATGATGAGCCAGTGTTAGTTAATGGTAAACCAATGGTTAAGTCAAGGTAATCCTGATCTTATAAACTAGTGACCTGTAAATAACATTAGTTATCTAATCAATAATTCATGATTAACTAGATTTTGTACACACCATAGTTGGAGGTCAAAAGTCACTGCATATCACCCCATAAAAACACCAGACCTACAGTGAAGCATGGAGATGGGGCATCATGGTGTGGGTCTGTTTCTCAGCTCTGGAATGCTTTATAAAGGCATACTATGCAGTTTTGTTTGTTTTTAGCACCCCCTAGTGTCTGTTTTAAGTCACTGCAGTAAAAATGTTAGCATTGTCGTTGCTCAGAAACACCTAAATGTAACTGTTGAAATGTCTCCTCAGCCTTCACTGCTTTCTACTGGAGCGGTTCATCACTCATTCAAAGAAATCAGCTGTGTTCAAGCAGGGAGAGATTTAAAAAATCAGGAATCATGAGCTAAAAACACTCCGGAGCTAGCATAACAGCTAGCCACATTGGGTTAGCCTAATCCTCGTGAGATACGTGACTTTGTGAGACTTCAGACTTGGAATAGGCTGAAGACAAAACACGACACTCCAGTAGCAGCTGAGGGTGGGTGCTCCCCCACCCCCCTCCCCCTCCCTCACACGTACTGATTACAACACACACATGCTACTAAAGCACATCACGCCCTACACTTCAACGTGCGCCTTGGACCTTATCAACTTCGTCCTCCCCCTGCAACCTTGGTCTGATGGCTGTGGCTGCTAATGCAGCAAACTCGACTGGGGTGGGGGTTCCCATACCTTCCCACCCTCCATCACGTCACGTGTCTTATGTTTGTGGCTGTCAGAGTTTTATGCTTTATATGTCAGTGGCCTTTTTTTCCTGTTCATGTCTCTGAGTTCCCTTGAGCTTAGGGAAATGAACATGTTTTTTATCAACTCCACACACACCCTCCCCTCCAAGCGTTTTCATCTACAAAAGGGAGTGCATACAAACGTGCATGCCCACAGTCAACTGCTTCCTGTTTTGTATTATGTTGTTTGTCTGAATCTTGGAACAGCTGTACTGAAACTAAGTTTCGTTGTATCAGGACGCTGATGCAATGACAATAAAGTGTATCTTGTATCTTCAGGGCACCGGACCAGAGACTCAGAAGTTACAAACGTGGTATTCTGGATCAGCAGATGGGGCTGAGTGACTTTTCATTAACCCTGTAAAGGGTCAGATTAGAACATACTGGCTCAGGAAAAGATTTAAAATATGAAAAAGTTACATAGTATGCCTTTAATGGAAGGAAGGATGAATGGAAACATTGTGGATCAAAACCTGCTGCCTCTACCAGGATGATGAAGATGAAACCAGGAGGACTTTTCAGCAGGACAATGATCCCAAACGCAGCCCAGAAAACCTCTACTGGTTACAGAGAGAGGAAAATAAAGCTGCTAGAATGCCCAGCCAATCAGCTGAACTGAATCCTAGAGAACATCTATGGAAACAACTAAAGGTCAGAGGTCAAAGGAGGAACCTTCAGGAAATGTGTGGAAGAATGGGCCTTTGCATGTGTGGATTTGATGGGTTGTTACCAACATCTGGTGAATATTTCATATTAATAGAACCTTTTGAAATATATTTACTAAAGTGGGGAAGCATTCAGCACTTATTTTACCTGCTGGATTTAGAGCCTATAGGCTGCAGGAGAGTGTAAAGCAAGACACAAGAGAGGAAAAAGGCCAAACAGGGTGAATTGTGTCTTAGAACACGGTGCAATTTTGAAAAGTAAATATGGAGGACGTGCTTATGGTTAAAAAAAAAGAAAGCTCTGAGTGGCAGGCTCACCTGTGGCTGCTGCCCAGAAGGACCAGTCTCTCTGCCTTCTGCGTAAACAGCCCAAAGGGAGCGCCGGCTGTCAGGTAACACACATGAGCAGCGTGTATGAGGCCTCTGGAGGCTGAACGGTGGAGAGCAACACCAGATATCAGTTGGCTTGTCTGTCAATGAATGACAGCCTGTCACTCGGTGAGGTATCTATACCGAGAGTGTCTCCCATGGTGATGATGGCCTTCTGCTGCATGGCAGGATTTCCTGTCTCATTGGAGAGCATCACAGCCAGATGGGGCCTCCAGTCTCCCCACTTTTTATTTACAGAGCACTGGACACAGAACCTCATTATTAAAACTTTTACTGACTGATAGTATAAGATCCTGGAGTATGTGAGAGTTTACTGATATTTTACCGTGGCGACGGTTGGAATTCTCCCCGACAGCAGCTGGAAAAGAGTCTGCAGGGGATCACTGGCTGCTAGCTGGCTTGTAAACCTGCCAACAGAGCAGTTTGTGTTATTTCACATTTTACCCAAGGTTAGCTGCAAAATTAGCAAGTTAAAATGGTGAGCTACCTATTTAAAGAGTGTCCCTTCCATCAATTTGTGCAGAAGTTACACAGCACCCTGATAGCCCACACTTTGCCCCTTCTGTCAATCACAAATCTTAATCGTCCAGGCTATCTGCCAGTTTTCTCCCTAGACATTCCTCCCCTGACAACCTGACATATGCTGCTGCGTAACACACACGGCCCAAAATAGTCTGCGAAATTCAGACTGGGTTACAGGATAAATAGTTCTCAGAAATGGCTGTTTATCTGTGCAATAAAGCATTCTCCTTATTGTAAAATATTCCATGATATAAAAGTTTATTTTGGTTTCCTTCTCAATTCATGACGCCTCTGTAACTGTTGAGATCAAAGAACCAGACTGACCTTCCTACATGTCACTACACATAGTTCAAATCCTGCAGGGAAGTGTTAATAGTCTCTGTATGCGCAGTGTAATGAGTCAACTCTACTCAGAGGACAGAGATTTTCTTTCATGACTTACAACTAAATCTTTCCTGTGTTGTAGGTGGTCTGTGCATAGATAGAAAAACCAAATTCATTAAACAGGAAGTTCTGTCACTGCCATCCTGAGTTCTTCACCTATCTGGTTTCCACCTTCTCTGTTGTACTGAAACAGCCATGGTTTAAAATTAGTGAAGCACTGATACACGTTTTTTCAAATCCAGGACGAGTACTTATATTTGAGTACTTGCCAATACAGAATACAATAGTACTAATCAATGAACAATGTTTTTCAGTGTGAAAAAGTTTGACATGAATGACATCTGCAACATTTACTACCGTAGTTAGGAACAGTATCGCATGTTAGATCCAGAGGAACCACTAGATGGCGCTTCTCTCTATTTTGTTCTGTTAATCCTCTGCAGAGTGAACTTTGTAGTGTGATGGTATGATCATATGACCTGTCTTTTTTTATGCATGAGTTGCATAAATAGAGTTGTAGAGACCTTGTCTTGCAGAAGAGTTTTGTTTCCTTTTACTTGAGTCACATTCACCTATTACATACACACACTCACACACACACCAATTAGCAAATTGCAGGCTACATGGGGTTCAGTGTCCTGCCCAATGACACCTCGACATATGGTAGAGAAGGTGGAACCTAACTGCTAACCTCCTGATTGGCAGGGCAACTTTCTTCCCAACTGAGCAACAGCCTCCTAATGATATCTCTGGCTGCACTCAGTTCCTCCATATCAGAACGTTCAAGTCTCAGTCATTTCCAGTCACTTCCAGTCATTTCCAGTGTCCAGCAGGGCTCTGTCCTTAGGCTGCATTTGTTTATCATTTTTCTCCTTCCCCTCTGTCATGTATTATGTAAACATTTCGTACAGCGGTACACATAACAGGAGTGCCAGTGCGCATGCTGATACAAAAACCAGACCAGACCCTCCTCTCCAGTACCCTGGAGTAGACCTTTCCAGGGAGGCTGAGGAGTGTGATCCCCCTATATTTGGAACACACCCTCTGGCCTCCTTTCTTAAAAATGGGGATCACCACCCCGGTCTGCCACTTCACAGGAACTGCCCCCAACCAATGACCACGCAATATTGCAGAGACGTGTCAACCAAGACAGTCCTTCAACATCCATAGTCTTGAGATACCCAGGATGGATCTCATCCACCCACAAGGCTCAGCTGCTGCATAGTTGTTTGACTACCTCAGCGACTTCTGCCCCAGAGATTGGACAGTCCATCCCCAGGTCTCCCAGCTCTGGTTCCTCATAGGAATGCTTGTCTGTGGGATTGAGGAGCTCCTCAAAGTATTCCTTCCACCGCCCGACTATAACCCCAGTTGATGTCAGCAGCTCCCCGTTCCCACTGTAAACGGTGTGAGTAATTACTCCTCTGAGACACTGGATGATTTGCCAGAAACTCTTGGAGCCAATCAGTAGTCTAATCTTTATGCATGACCTCACTGAACTCCCCCCATGCCTGAGATTTTGCCTCAGGAACTGCCACTGCTGCATCCCACTTGGCTGTCGGTTGCTTCTGGAGGCCCACAGAGCAGCCACCACGCCCTGTAGGCCTCCTTCTTCAGCCTGACGGCTCCCCTAACCTCTGGTGTCCACCAGCGGGTTCGGGGGTTATCGCCACTACTGGCACCGGTCACCTTGCGACCAAAGCTAGCAACAGCTGTCTCAACAATCACAGAGCAAAACAAGGCCCATTCGGATTCAATGTCCCCCACTGCTCTCGGGACGCGGTCAAAGCTCTGACAGGTTCTTCTGCCAGGCGTTCCCAGCAGACCCTCACTATACGTTTGGGTCTACCAGGTCTGCGCGGCATCTTCCCCTGCCATCTGATCCAGCTCACCACCAGGTGGTGATCAGCTGACAGCTCCGCTCCTCTCTTCATTCGAGTGTCCAAAACATACGGTCTCAGGTCAGATGATACAACTACAAAGTCAATCATCGACCTGTAACCTAGGCTGCCCTGGTACTAAGGCCAGATTATCCAATGGGCAAAGTGGGCACAGGCCCAGGGGCCCACGCCTACTAGGGGCCCACGTGAGCCGTATAACAAAAAAAACCTCTTCAAATTTCATCCCAAGTCGGAAATCCCAGACCGCCCACTCATCTCCAGCCACCTATCAGCCGGCAGCCCGAATCACCTCCACTGGCTCCTCTCGATATGGAGGAGCAGAGGTTCTAACAGAGTCCCTCGTGAAGCTCCGAGCTCCTCACCCTATCTGGAGGAAACTCATTTCAGCTGCTTGTATCCACTTCTTCCAGTCATTACCCAAAGCTCATGTATTCATTCATATAGGAGCCAGTGGAAACGGCGCGCCGCATCCAAAGTGCGTTTGTTGCTCAGCTGCGCCAGCTGAAAAGATGCAGCTCGCCACCGAACTTGCCGTCCTGCGCGCGCTGCGCCAGAGTTAATATCTCAACTTGGCCAGTGACAAATCCTCCGTACATCTAGTCAGGAACGTGAACACGCTGAGGCCAGGGCTTCCGATCGCGTTACGCATGGAGATCAGTGGCCAAGCTGGAGCGTTTTCGCTCTGTGCGTCCTGCTCTGTGCGTTTGGCTCGTTTTTGGCTCAACACTCGACACGCATGCCAGATGCAGCATCGCTGAGCTGAAGTTGATATTTTTAACTAGAGCGCTGGTTGTCAGCTCTGAGCATAGATCAAAACTTCTGTCACTGAGCAACAAACACCTGGATGGGTTTGGATCCAGATCTGGGTTTTCCTTCAGACCTGATCTAAATGAAACCATGAAGAAACTGATGGTGTTCAGTCAGCATCACCTGGATTTACTGGTTTTATACAGTTTTAGATGAAACACTGAGTTCTGTCTGGTTACAGTTTTTTTTTCCTGTTCTGAACTTATTAGTGGAAACAATGTGAACTAGTTCACCTGGTTAGTTAACTAGTTCACCTGGTTCGTTAATTAGTTCACCTGGTTAGTTAACTAGTTCACCTGGTTAGTTAACTAGTTCACCTGGTTAGTTAATTAGTTCACCTGGTTAGTTAACTAGTTCACCTGGTTAGTTAACTAGTTCACCTGGTTAGTTAATTAGTTCACCTGGTTAGTTAACTAGTTCACCTGGTTAGTTAACTAGTTCACCTGGTTAGTTACTGGAGTCCAGCAGATTTAGATTCATGTGTTTTTGTCTGATTGAAGAGGTCAAAGTTCAGCTCATATTGTCCCTTAACAAAACACATGACTGAGTTCAGGTTTTCAGATGAACTGTAAACCAGAAGCATCAGGATCAAGACTTGATGTTTCCTTTGTGTTTGCACTTAATTGACATAATTCCTAATATTCCCATTGAGGGTGAGGTGGGGGGCCCTTAAATATTTGGTACCCAGGGGCCCCGACAATCATAATCCTTCCCTGCCTGGTAGTATACTGATGGGCCTCCTTATGTTCGAACATGATGTTCGTTATGGCCAGACTGCGACTTGCACAGAAGTCCAATAACATAACTTGAGTTCAGATTAGGCAGGCCGTTCCTCTCATGCCCCTCCAGGTCATGAAGTCATTGCCCACATGAGCGTTGAAGTCAGTGGCGGCCCGTCCATAGGGGGCGCTCGGGCGCCGCCCCACCAGTCCCAAGAGGAAGAAGAAGAGAAATAGGGATCACAAAATATAAAAAACTAACATAAAAATAAAACTAAACGAGCCATTCATTATATATACAATAAGTGCTGTGTATAATCTGCATTTAGGTGTAGTTTAGAAAGGTTTTCTTACTGTTTTTTACTGGACCGATAGGTCGTGTTTCTTTGGGTTCTACTGCGCATGTCTGGACGGGACGCCGTCCCAACATAGCGCATTGTTTTCTGCTCCTGACGCATGCGCACTGGCAAATTTTTCCTGACGCATGCGCACTGAGTGCAAAAAACAGGAGATCGCTCGGGACGCAGGTCTTCAGCGTCCCTGTGTGACATGCGCACAACAGCAGGAGTCTGGAGTGTTGCTCAGACCGAAACCGGAAGTTCTTGCTCTCTTTTTAATGGAGGGTAGAAAATGGATATTTATTCAAAGAATCCTTCTTTCCTGCTTGTGAAAACAAGCCAAATGATTCCATTTGTCCTGATTTCATCAACTCAATGGTGAGTGACTTCGTTTGTTTGTTTCTTTTCTTAATAACTATGTGTCTGTCACGGATTTTCCCATTCAAAAACCCCATAGGCGGAGCTAGCCGCGGCTAGCAGTGCTAAGTCCTGATGAGTGAATTTATACCTTAAATAGCGTCATGTGTTTGTTGAGGTGCCGAATGTTAGAGAAATACAGATACTGCTGATTGAATACGTTGGTTTATGTAGTTTAGCTCGTTTTTCATGCGTTTTGTCTACTTTTCATTAAATTATTATGGCGTTTTAAGGAAGTTTGGTCTGACTGGGTTTGATGGGACATATCAGTGGATGTGACTTTATTTTGTTGTTAATTCACTTCATTAGTTGAGCTGATTGTCATGACTTGCTTGGTTAGTGGTTGTTGTCTGAATTGTAACATTAATTATCTGACTGTGTTAGTTAGAGATGGATTTATTTGTTTGTGGTGTCAGTAGAAAGATAATTGTGAATATTAAGTAATGTTTTTGACTTTGCCAGGTTGTTTTTTCCTTGAAACTTTTACAACTTCTGTTGTGACCTCATTGTGGTTGTTTTTTATTTTTATTTGTATCTGATTATATTGATATTATTCTAAGGTCTCCTCATGAAGACTTTATGATTTCTTTACTGTTTGATGTGTAGAATTAGACCTAACAGCTCCACATTTCTAGAGAACTGGTGGTACTAGGGATTTTTACCAGAAAAATATTCAGTCAGATGAAAATATTATCATTCCCTGCCCTAGTGGTGATATGTGATTTTTTTTGTTTTTTTTTTGCGCATCTGAAAACTGACTAGCAAAAATGCGCCCCACCCAAAAAAATTTTCACCAGCCGCCACTGGTTGAAGTCCCCCAGCAGTACTATGAAGTCCCCAGTCAGAGCAACATCCAGCACTCAAAAAACAAACAAACCTCTGCTTCAGCAAACAAAATGTATATTTATATATAATTCTCAAAATGTTTGGCCATAACTGTATGTATATAGTTTTCCACCTCCCGCCTTCATACAGGAAATCAAATCCTTGAGCATGTTTCATGTGTCTTAGCTTTTCTCACCTGTTTAACACAGTGGTGTACGACCTGCTGCCCATTTTACTGGCCAGAAAAAGTGCGTGTCCCCACAGGCCATTGGTCATGGCTGACTCCAGGGCCTCCTAAAAGCCCCATCAAAATGAGAGAAACATTAGGAGCTTAGCGTACTCAGATTACTATCCTGTCATTTGCAGAGATTAGAAATTGTAGCAGTTAAAACGATACCAGCTCTAGTGATAAAATTTAGGCACACGGAATCCATTTAGTCATAAATCTTCATTTAAAGCATTTTTTTTAATACAAAAAATCTTTCCATGAACATGATGAAAACCACATTGCAAAACTTTCAACTGGACCCTCCTCTCCAGACCTTTCCAGGGAGGCTGAGGAGTGTGATCCCCCTATAGTTGGAACACACCCTCTGGTCCCCAAACAGTTGGCCACTCCACACTTCAACCAAGACAGTGGTGTTTGTTTTGGCCAAACTGCAACTTGCACAGAAGTCCAATAGCAAAACACACCTCAGGTTAATATTGGGCGGGCCATTCCTCCCAATCACACCCCTCCAGGTTGTGCTGTCATTGCCCATGTGAGCGTTGAAATCTCCCAATAGGACTATGGGGTCCCGCAGTCAGAACACTTTTTCTTCCTAAGGCCTCTAAAAAGGCTGGGCTTTGGCTGTGGCTACACAGGGTAGCTACACTCTCGTCCCCGGGGTAAACCCCAACATGCAGGTCTAGAGACTTGGGGCTAACAAAAAGCCAAACCCTTACCTCTTACCTGGAGGAACTCCAACAAGAGTTCAAGAGTCCAACCACTCTCAGGGACTTGGGTTCCAGAGCCAATACTATTTGTCGAGGTGAGTCCAACTATATCTAGCTGGTACAGCTGAACCTGTTCCACAAGCTACAGCTCCTTCCCCACTAGAGAGGTGACGCTCCATGTTCCAATAAGCTGTTTTTGTATCCAGAGATCAAACCGCCAAAGCTCTCACTTTGGTCTGTTACCTGGTCCACATTGCACCAGACCCTTCATGCTCCTCCTGCAAGTGGTAGAGCCAGAGGTGGATGAGCCCATGTAACCAGTTCAGGCTGGGCCAGGTAAGGCCCCATGGGCAAAAGTCTGGCCACTTCGCTCAAGGAACCCAGGCCTGGCTTCAGGGTGGGATCCCAGTAATACTACAGGACGGTATTCTGAAGTTTTACTCATGGCAGGGGAGGATTAAGGTGTACAGGGGCCCCTAGGCTACAGTAGTCTGTGACTAGGGTGACCATCCAAACCAACACAATGTGGTACAAAAAGTGGGGGCAATGTGGAACATGTTAAATAGTAAAGGATTGTCAAAATTTAAACACTGTATTAAATTATGGAGAGAAAACAGTCTCAATATATCTGTGCATGTGTACTATTTGATTTGTAACTTGTGTTAACCTGTTTGTGTGTAACTTTGGGTAGTTGTAGCTGTACAACATGATTTGTAACCCGTAAATTACATTTTGTGTGTAACTTTGTGTACTTGTAAATGTGTCTTTAAATGCACACACAAATATCAACAAATCATAATTACAAAAAATATTTAAATACACACAAATAAAAATTACACAAACATTTAAATTCCACACACAGATTTTTTACCTTCAACCTCACAAATCTAATAATTACACCTACAAATAGTTAAATACGTGTGTACAAATCACCTGTTACACACAGACAAAACTACATTTACACACAAATCAGTTTACAAGTGCACAAAGGGTTTTGAGACTCCTTTCACGCTTCCGGGAGCTCCACAGATTCGTGCGTAAGTGGTGCGTTTAAATGCTGGTGGAAAGCTGGGTCATTTGAATTTTCTTCAGAGTCTAGTGTCTTCCTTCAATACCTTTTGCCAGAGGAGCATAGACGTTTTTCTGTGTAATAAATAATATCTCAGCACACCTTAGTTCTAACACATATATCTTTATTTACTTATTATTCTATAAATGTTTATATAGGCATATATATGCATGTATAAGCCGTATAAATGTATTTAAACAGTTAAATAAAACGACCACTAGGTGGTGTAAAGGTCTGTTGGCTGATGAACACAGGCAGCCTCAGCCCTGAAGGCAGCCAGAGGCAGGAACACAACGATGGCTGGGAATCGCGGTGGTCTCCTCTCTGAAGTAAGTACAAGTTACAGCCGCACTCTTTGCTAGCTGATTATCATACAGCCTGCCATGATTTTTAGATCATTGACCGTCCACCTCACATTTCTCTGTTAGCAGGAGCTAATGTGAGCTGAGCTGAGCTAATTTAGCAGTTGGTAGCTTTTATTTAATCTTTGTATTTAGTGTCAGTACGGTTTAATTTGGCATTTTCTTGATCCATGAGAGTTAATGATCACCAAGCTAAGCTCTTTTTATTATGTAAATGGAAGCTTGTGTAGCCCTTAGCCACGATCAGGAAAGTAGGAAGCTATCCACCAAGTCGAGTTTTGCTGTTCTGTCTTTAATGACAAAACCATTTAATGACCCATTAAAAAAAAGTCAATCACACACATATGCTTACAGTAAAACAGTAAAATAGTAGCCTATAATGTAAACGAAAAAGTAATGGAATTGTTTCCCACTTCACTAACAAGTTAAACTTAAAGCGGCTCTCTGGAGCATTTTTCTCTGTATCAAAGTTTTCTAAATGTTTTAAATGATATTTCAGGTCTAAACTATGATCTATGGGTTGAGTTCCACAACATCTGTCATTCTGATGAAGATCCTCCTTCCTCCTAGAGACCCCTTTCCATTATTTCTTGCCGCCAACATTGTTCAGCCAATGAAATTCAAATGTCTGCATTCTCTCAACATGCACGCGCATCGACCAAACCTGTACCAGTAGGGGGCGCTGTCGTACAGGACGCTCCGTGTGTTTCTCTGCCGTCTCAGCCGTTCACTGAGGACTCACGGCTCATTTCTACTAAAAACCTACCCATTCCCCAGCTAAAGACGGGTTTATTTTTATTTTTAAACCTTTCACCTCACAGAATGGCAAGGCTTGACAGGATTATGCGTTTATTTTGGTCAGAAAGTTCATCCAGGGCCGAGTCAAGTTCAGCTTCAGAGTCCAGCAGCAGCTCTCTGCTAACAGAGCTAATATCAGAAGCAGCAGGGACAGAGAGGGCTCATCAGACCCTCGTAGTGTTGTTGGAATAAGATTGTGAATTGTGAGTGATTAAACCCTACACATTGAGCTGTACAGTTCATGTCCGAAGTATATGCGCCGTGTGCACGCGCGCACACGCGATCGGACGCGCGTGTCGAGATGTTTTGAGGAGGAGCCTTTGGACGCTAGATTCAAAAACTGCTCTCCTGATGAAATCCTCCGGAGTGCCGCTTTAATGCACTGTGAATTTGATGATGCTCACAGCCAAAATAGGTATAAAATATCAATACCAGAGGGGCAACCAGTTACTGATTTGGTACAATGTGATTTTTATTTAATTTTTTTTGTATAAAACGAGCTAATCTTGATGATTCAGTCACCAACTCCCCTCTCTCTCTCTCTCCCTCTCCAGAACAGCGACTTTGCTAAGAACCGGAAGACCTTCAAAATAAAAGCCTCCACAGAAAAGTCCTTTACATTATATTGTACTGATGTGAATAATAACAAGTAAATAAAGATATATGTGTTAGAACTAAGGTGTGCTGAGATATTATTTATTACACAGAAAAACGTCTATGCTCCTCTGGCAAAAGGTATTGAAGGAAGACACTAGACTCTGAAGAAAATTCAAATGACCCAGCTTTCCACCAGCATTTAAACGCACCACTTACGCACGAATCTGTGGAGCTCCCGGAAGCGTGAAAGGAGTCTCAAAACCCTTTGTGCACTTGTAAACTGATTTGTGTGTAAATGTAGTTTTGTCTGTGTGTAACCGGTGATTTGTACACACGTATTTAACTATTTGTAGGTGTAATTATTAGATTTGTGAGGTTGAAGGTAAAAAATCTGTGTGTGGAATTTAAATCCATCCATCCATCCATCCATTTTCTGTAGCCGCTTATTCCTCCACAGAGGGTCGCGGGGCAGCTGGTGCCTATCTCCAGCGGTCAAGGGGCGAGAGGCGGGGGACACCCTGGACAGGTCGCCAGTCCATCGCAGGGCCACACAGAGACGAACGAGACAAACAACCACACACCCACTCACACCTAAGGACAATTTACCAGCCCAATTAGCCTGACAGTCATGTCTTTGGACTGTGGGAGGAAACCGGAGTACCCGGAGGAAACCCACG
This sequence comes from Callopanchax toddi, assembly GCA_006937965.1. Classification (NCBI taxonomy): domain Eukaryota; kingdom Metazoa; phylum Chordata; class Actinopteri; order Cyprinodontiformes; family Nothobranchiidae; genus Callopanchax; species Callopanchax toddi. The sequence goes on from SSNR01000536.1 coordinate 222,199, forward strand.
CACGCACGGGGAGAACATGCAAACTCCACGCAGAGAGGCTGCAGAGCCGGGACGCGAACCCACGACCTCCTTGCTGCGAGGCAACAGTGCTAACCAGCTGCGCCACCATGCAGCCTGGAATTTAAATGTTTGTGTAATTTTTATTTGTGTGTATTTAAATATTTTTTGTAATTATGATTTGTTGATATTTGTGTGTGCATTTAAAGACACATTTACAAGTACACAAAGTTACACACAAAATGTAATTTACGGGTTACAAATCATGTTGTACAGCTACAACTACCCAAAGTTACACACAAACAGGTTAACACAAGTTACAAATCAAATAGTACACACGCACAGATATATTGAGACTG
>SSNR01000536.1:222564-244631 GCA_006937965.1 Callopanchax toddi
AGGAGCTAATGTGAGCTGAGCTGAGCTAATTTAGCAGTTGGTAGCTTTTATTTAATCTTTGTATTTAGTGTCAGTACGGTTTAATTTGGCATTTTCTTGATCCATGAGAGTTAATGATCACCAAGCTAAGCTCTTTTTATTATGTAAATGGAAGCTTGTGTAGCCCTTAGCCACGATCAGGAAAGTAGGAAGCTATCCACCAAGTCGAGTTTTGCTGTTCTGTCTTTAATGACAAAACCATTTAATGACCCATTAAAAAAAAGTCAATCACACACATATGCTTACAGTAAAACAGTAAAATAGTAGCCTATAATGTAAACGAAAAAGTAATGGAATTGTTTCCCACTTCACTAACAAGTTAAACTTAAAGCGGCTCTCTGGAGCATTTTTCTCTGTATCAAAGTTTTCTAAATGTTTTAAATGATATTTCAGGTCTAAACTATGATCTATGGGTTGAGTTCCACAACATCTGTCATTCTGATGAAGATCCTCCTTCCTCCTAGAGACCCCTTTCCATTATTTCTTGCCGCCAACATTGTTCAGCCAATGAAATTCAAATGTCTGCATTCTCTCAACATGCACGCGCATCGACCAAACCTGTACCAGTAGGGGGCGCTGTCGTACAGGACGCTCCGTGTGTTTCTCTGCCGTCTCAGCCGTTCACTGAGGACTCACGGCTCATTTCTACTAAAAACCTACCCATTCCCCAGCTAAAGACGGGTTTATTTTTATTTTTAAACCTTTCACCTCACAGAATGGCAAGGCTTGACAGGATTATGCGTTTATTTTGGTCAGAAAGTTCATCCAGGGCCGAGTCAAGTTCAGCTTCAGAGTCCAGCAGCAGCTCTCTGCTAACAGAGCTAATATCAGAAGCAGCAGGGACAGAGAGGGCTCATCAGACCCTCGTAGTGTTGTTGGAATAAGATTGTGAATTGTGAGTGATTAAACCCTACACATTGAGCTGTACAGTTCATGTCCGAAGTATATGCGCCGTGTGCACGCGCGCACACGCGATCGGACGCGCGTGTCGAGATGTTTTGAGGAGGAGCCTTTGGACGCTAGATTCAAAAACTGCTCTCCTGATGAAATCCTCCGGAGTGCCGCTTTAATGCACTGTGAATTTGATGATGCTCACAGCCAAAATAGGTATAAAATATCAATACCAGAGGGGCAACCAGTTACTGATTTGGTACAATGTGATTTTTATTTAATTTTTTTTGTATAAAACGAGCTAATCTTGATGATTCAGTCACCAACTCCCCTCTCTCTCTCTCTCCCTCTCCAGAACAGCGACTTTGCTAAGAACCGGAAGACCTTCAAAATAAAAGCCTCCACAGAAAAGTCCTTTACATTATATTGTACTGATGTGAATAATAACAAGTAAATAAAGATATATGTGTTAGAACTAAGGTGTGCTGAGATATTATTTATTACACAGAAAAACGTCTATGCTCCTCTGGCAAAAGGTATTGAAGGAAGACACTAGACTCTGAAGAAAATTCAAATGACCCAGCTTTCCACCAGCATTTAAACGCACCACTTACGCACGAATCTGTGGAGCTCCCGGAAGCGTGAAAGGAGTCTCAAAACCCTTTGTGCACTTGTAAACTGATTTGTGTGTAAATGTAGTTTTGTCTGTGTGTAACCGGTGATTTGTACACACGTATTTAACTATTTGTAGGTGTAATTATTAGATTTGTGAGGTTGAAGGTAAAAAATCTGTGTGTGGAATTTAAATCCATCCATCCATCCATCCATTTTCTGTAGCCGCTTATTCCTCCACAGAGGGTCGCGGGGCAGCTGGTGCCTATCTCCAGCGGTCAAGGGGCGAGAGGCGGGGGACACCCTGGACAGGTCGCCAGTCCATCGCAGGGCCACACAGAGACGAACGAGACAAACAACCACACACCCACTCACACCTAAGGACAATTTACCAGCCCAATTAGCCTGACAGTCATGTCTTTGGACTGTGGGAGGAAACCGGAGTACCCGGAGGAAACCCACGCACGCACGGGGAGAACATGCAAACTCCACGCAGAGAGGCTGCAGAGCCGGGACGCGAACCCACGACCTCCTTGCTGCGAGGCAACAGTGCTAACCAGCTGCGCCACCATGCAGCCTGGAATTTAAATGTTTGTGTAATTTTTATTTGTGTGTATTTAAATATTTTTTGTAATTATGATTTGTTGATATTTGTGTGTGCATTTAAAGACACATTTACAAGTACACAAAGTTACACACAAAATGTAATTTACGGGTTACAAATCATGTTGTACAGCTACAACTACCCAAAGTTACACACAAACAGGTTAACACAAGTTACAAATCAAATAGTACACACGCACAGATATATTGAGACTGTTTTCTCTCCATATTAAATACATTAACTAAAAATAATTTATACTTTACTGATCTTCTTTAGGGAAAATATGATTTTGACACATGCACATGCTGAGAATCAAACACAGGTCTCCCACATTAAAGGTTGTGTCTTTTACCTCTAAGCCACAGTACAGTTATTTTGTTTTATTCTATTTCTGCACATGAACATACGTTACGTGAATTGAGACCATAAAAGATTTGTGTCACTTACGATCTTGTGGGTCAATTCAGTTTAAGAAAATTCTTGCATGAAAGTTTAAATAAAATCATATAATTTTTACTGGCCAGTGGGGGCCCCAGAACACATGGGGCCCCTAGACTCAAGCCATATCTAGCCTGTGCATTAATCTGTCTGGCCTGCTCCTGAGAGATCTTCTGAACAGCTCTTTGTCTCACCCTTCACATGGGAGACCTGACCAGGGACAAAAGTATCCTGGACAGCATAGCACCTGGGATCATTAAGGCAGTCAAACTCATCCACAGCTTGCAGTTTGTGTTATTTAATCACCAGGTCAAACCCTCATACAGCTGCCTTTAATTGTTGGCTTAAATTTAACTCATAAACATTGTTTAAAACTTCATACTGTTGGCTCTTTCAATATCACCAAACTGGAGATTAATAAAGAACATTAATGAACAATAACTGCTGTTTAAAACAGTGTTTATACAGTAAATCACACTGGTGATATTCTGCCTGGACCTGGAGGAATAATGAGACCTGTAGAGAAAACTGTCCCCCTGCACTGTGATCCTCTAGAAACTCACACGATTAGACTTTAGTGACATTAATGTTTTTATAGTCTGTAATCTGCAATTCAGAGCTCTAAAAAGCAAAAAAGTGTCAGAACCAAAAACCTTGATCAGGACACCCCCACTGGAGAACAAAGCACATGACCCTTGAACCTTTAGACAACACTGCATGGAAAACTGCATACCACTGTAATCAACTCTAACCCTGGATAAATATGGACAGTTATTAGAGTTCACTTCTGCATCCAGAAATCTGAAACTGAATGAAACTTTACCATCTTTTTAAAAACTTTAACACACCCACAATTTAAGATTTTGCCATTTTTATCATAATTTTTACTCTAGCATTTAAATAGATCTTATTAAGGAGATTATTAAAAAGACCGAACCTTTTTTCTTCCACCCAGCAGCAGCTGAGTGTAGCTCTGCAGAGCTTTTTGTGGATTCTCAGAGGAAAAGCTGCTCAGATCTCCAGTGAGCAGGTCGTCTCCTTCAGTAGGCGGTGTCATGATGGATGCAGTCTCACTGAAGTCAATGAGTGTTGGAGTCTCTGATCCACATCTTCCATTTAAATGGAAATCTTGCACGAGCAGCTCTGCAATGTCTGAGCCAACAATTTGCTGAAAAAGATAGAAAATGTTTATGACCGGTTTGAAATTCACTACTTCAGTTGCTTTATAACAATACTGTTTTTTAATATAACGAAATGACTAATTAATTACCCCATTCTGTCTGCAGAGAAGTATTAACAAATTCCACAAGAGGGCAGCAGAGCTCCTATCAGGCAGCTTTACATCTCTCATGCAGGCTCCCGCCTTCTGCTGGGCAAAATCTATGGCATCCACTTTGTGCAAATCTTCCCTGAAAAACACAAAGAACATTCTTTTTCTTGGTATAATATTTTAACACTTTTTCACAGCAAAAAAATTCATAAAACATAACGTCAGACTGGTTTTATAGCGGAGTGACAAAGCAGTACCTGGTTAGAGGCCCTGGGAAGTCTCTCATCTCCTGCTGTTCCTGTGTCTCACACAGAATCACCTGTAAACACATCAGGACACTGGTTTCAAATACTTGTCTTTTTTTAAAAACTTGCTGTTCTTTGAACCATGATATGTCCTTTGACTCTTTTACATTAGACATGTTATTAGGACAACCAGACCCAAAGTGATGCAGAGAAACTAGTCCCTTCCAGACTATATGAAACTAATTATCCCATCAGGATGTTTTAAAAAGTCCTTTAGAGCCTCCAGCTGATCCAAAATGATGCTGTCAGATTCTGATGAGAGTTAGGAGTAAAGATCAAACTTCTCTAATTTTAGCATTACTTCATTGGCTTCCTGTAAGTTGTTTTAAATGCTCTTAGTAAATAAAGTTTGAGTTGAGATGACTTCTCAAATTTACGCCTCAGAGACAGGGTGGGGAGTTCGAACATCCCGGAGGGACTTGGTCTAGAACCACTGCTCCTCCACATGGAGAGGTTCCTCTCACTGAGGTGGTTCGTCTGATCAGGATGCCTCAAGAACGTCTCTCTGCCTGGGGAGCTGCTTCAGGCATATTCTACAGGAAGGAGGCCCCTGGGTTGATGCAGGTTTATTTCTCTATAGGTTGGCCCATCAGATGAGCTGGTGGAGGCGGCTGAGGAGGACAGTCTGGGTTTCCCTGCTGGGGATGCTGCCCCTGCAGCCCAGACCCAGATAAGCAGAGGACAGGAAGGTGATGCCAGGTGATGCAACTAGACTTTTCAAGACCAGGATCATTGTTTTCAGAAACATTTCTGTCTTAGTGGAAGATTTACTCCAAGTGAACTTCTAGTAAATTATACCAAATGTCATTTGATGTTCCAAAACATAATTTTATCCCAAAGCCAAATGACACAGAAAAAGAAAAATCACAAAGAAAGGAGACAAAAAACAGGTGAACTGTTATTTTACTGAAGACATTTCCTGTTTGATTATCTACAAAAACCTTGATCACTTCCTTAATTTTCAACACATCTTAGATCAACGTTGGAACCTACTTCCATACTGTGGATCTGCAGCTGGCTGACACTCTCCTGTGATGAAAGATGTGGAGTGACTCGTAGGAGTTGGCCTGCAGGCCCAAAGCTCACCACAGCATGAGGGCTGGAGAACTTCAGCGGAGCCGTAACCTGATGCACAGCTTTGTGCTCTGAGCACGAAGCAGGAGAGAGCAGATGATCATGGAGCGAAGTGATGAGAGAGGGAACAGCTTTAGTAGTCCACTAACCTCTGTCAGCAGTGGAAGCAGATAGTGGGTCAGAATTACAGAGATCAGCTCCATTCATGTACTGGCTCAACTCATAGGTGCTTGAAGACAGTCCTGAGGTTTTGGAGCTTTCCAGAGTCCCGGGGTAATAGGAACCCTCATTGTCTATGGAAGGACTCTCGTCGTGGTTACTGAAGTACTGCTGGGAGCCGTTAGTCCCGTCGTCATACCTAGAAGATAGGGTGAAAGGAATAATACTATAATATTCATCAGTGATCATTTAATAAACAAGTATGGGTTTATTGATTTTCTCACTTTCACACAATATGAAAATGATACAAACAGGCTCAAATACATACACACACCCCAATGATCTTTATGAAATGTCTCCTAACAACCACATGTTTTTATGATCATAAACAAGCTCCTGTCATAATTCTGGCTGTTATCTGACTCTTCTGTAGAACTGTTGATCTAACTGGTTGGTTTCCTGCACAGACGCAGCTTTAGTCAAAGTCCATTCACTAGAGTGGAGGTGATGTTGGGAGGCCATTCCAGAAGCATTGAAGGGATATTTGGCTCATTCTGAAGTGGAATTCAATCAGTTATTTATCTACAGTAAGGCCCACACCCACTGATGACATCACTCAGAGAGGGCCAGATCAAACGAGATGCTGATCATATCATGTGACATACAGGCAGCAAAATCTTGAGGTATTTAAAACAACTCTTGCTCAAAAAGTCCCACTGATACATTTCAACGTTGTTATGGGTTTAAATCTCTACCATCATGAGACCAAACGTCTGAATTATTATTACTACTACTGTGCACGCCACTGAAGCAGCATGAACACCACAAACTAAGCAAACGGTCTCATGATAAGTTGAATTTTCTTCTGCTTATCCAAGGTTGGATTGCAGAGGTAACAGGACCAGGAGGGAGGGCCAGACGCCTCCCCAGCTCCTTCTGGGGATTCCTAGGCGTTCCCAGACCAGTAAGAATTTATAATCCCTCCAGCAAGTCCTGGGTCTTCCTGGGAGTCTCCTCCCAGTTAGACATGCCTGGAAAACCTCCAGAGGGAGGCAATCAGGAGGTATATTAGTCAGAATCCAGAACCACATCAGCGGACTCCTCCAGATGAGGAGCAGCAGCTCTGAGCTCCTCTCAGGATGATGGAGCTCCTCACCTCATCTCTAAGGCTGAGCCCTAGAGGAACCCATTGGCTTCCTCTGTAGGGCTCAACAAAAAAGCTTTTTGCCCCAAAACTGTTTGAGCAGTTAAAGAAAATCAGTTTTTGAATAACATGGAGAACCATGGCTCACCTGTACTCCATATGTCGGGTCTGGACTCCTTCCTGCTGGTGTGCTCCTCCCTGGTACTGAGGGGTTCTCCATGAGTACTGAGGACCCCACTGTTCACCATCTCAATAAACAGAATAACAAGTCATTATAAGCATCTCACCAGACGTCTTAATGCTGCTTACCTTGAATGGATTTAACTACCATGTGCATGTTGTCCCCTGTAGTAATCATAATAACTGTCTCTGTAGTCCCAGCCGCTGTGAGGAGGACAGTCATAGCCATGTCTAGAAAATATCAACAGAGGACAATCCTGGCTTAGTAAACAGATTCATAGATCTAGATAGGTCTATCACCATCAGCTGTTCCACCATCAGGGGTCTGCATCCTGTGACTCTTTAGCCCCTCTAAAGTGGCTCCATGTAACTTTAATTAAAAAATGAACCGATCATACGTGATGTTTCTATCTCAATTGAAAGAGTTGATGAATTATTTATGCTCACATTATATTCCAATAAATTCATAGATTTTCCAAAGCAGAATGACACTAATAACATGAGGCCGGTCTGCCTGTGGATTCAGCTCTGGCTGAAATTAGTAGCCCTATCGTGCCAGCACTGTGTCAGAGTTAGCTACATGTGGCTAAAGAGGTCAGAATTACTGTTATGTTAGGCTGCTCCCTGATCTAAAAATTCCACCTGAAGATTAGATAGTTTTAAGGTATTTGAGCTAAATGTCTGTAAAAGCAGAATGTAGTTTTGACCTCATTTAGGCATCAAAGTATCACCCTGTAGAAACAGAAATAAGCCTGCTTCTAATAAACACCTGGTAATGAACTTTGTGTAAATAATATTTGTTGCCTTTTGAAAATACTTTAGTGATAAATAAGCAACAACTTGATGTTTTTTTCTTTACACTAAATGTAGCTTTATATGTGTCTCATCTCCTTGTCTGATGCTTTTCTGGGTCCAACTCTCAGAGGCTGCTGCCCTCGAAGGAAAACACACCCAGCTTCCACCAGCTCCTAATGATCCCATAATGTTTCCAGACCAGGCAATCCATCCAGTGGGTCAAAGCTGAGGTCTCCCTCTGAAAGGACATGCCTAAAACACGTCCCCAGAAGGTGACTGGGGACCATCCTGACTGAGCACATGTCTGAACCACCTCAGCTGTCTCAACATGAAGAAGCAGGAAGCAGTAGCTCTGAGCCCCTCCTGAATGTCCAAGCTCCTCAGCCCTAACACCCTGGTCACCCTGAGGAAATCATTTTGGTTGTCTCTATTTGTGATCTTGTTTTGACTGAAACATATCAGACTCTAAATCAAAACCTTCGTCTTCCTGTTTAGCTCCATCTTCCCCACGACAGGTTTAGCGTCCATGTTGCCCTGGTACACCTCTCCTGCTCTCTCCTTCCTGCACTCATAAACAAGATCCCAAAATATTGCTACTTTACTTGAAGTAGAAATTCCATCCATCCATCCATTTTCTGTAGCCGCTTATTCCTCCACAGAGGGTCGCGGGGCAGCTGGTGCCTATCTCCAGCGGTCAAGGGGCGAGAGGCGGGGGACACCCTGGACAGGTCGCCAGCCCAAGTAGAAATTCTCATAGGTCATCTTCCCTTTCATGGTTAGGAACCATCAGATCTGGAGATGCTGATTCTCATCCCAGCTGCTTCATACTCATGGTGGTGGGGTTGAGTACCCTAAGGAGCTGTGTTAGGTAGGATTTCAAAGAACAGTTCAAAAGACCCTTCATCAGTGGACCAGTGTGCCCAGCCTGGAGGGTTACAAGGGTCCCACCCTGCAGCAGACCTGGGTTTTTAGGTCAGTAGGCTTTACTCCCTGTGGGAGTAATACCATCTGGTCTGGGTTTCACTGTTAGGACTGCTGCTCTAACTCGGAACCAGAAAAGATGAGCAAAGACAGTAAAAATTGTTTTCAGTCGTAAAGGTCCCTGTTCTGTTCTACTTTTACTAAATATTTAGTTATTGCACTTGTACTCACCTGGACTGAGGTCTTTGGTGTTCCTGCCACCCGTAACTGTATGAGTGATGCTGAAAGTCATAAGGAAACTGCTCAGAACCAGCAGGAGTGAAATGAGCCAAGTATCTGGAATCAGGATGACCCCGGTGTTGACTCCCCTCTCTCGGGTCCGGAGCAGGATAGCTCACATCCCACCCCTGCTGGGCAGACTCCTGGTCTCTGTTTCCGTGGGGGTACTGCTTAGAATGAGGCAAGTAGTGACCTCTCCGGTCCATGATGACTCCTCAGCACCAAACGTTTACACCTGAAGGAAATAATAAACAGAAGAGCACAGAAAGACAGTGTTGGCTTTGATTTAAGAACCAGATTCATGTGGAATTGTATTAAAGTTTTGTTGCAGTACTTACAGCTCACACATGCCAGATGCAAAGTGCAGGAACAGCTGCCACATCACTTCATGGGAAACTCACAAGAGCTGATAACAAGTCAGCTTGATAAGAAGGGTTTAAAGTTCACAACTAAAAAAACAAATGTTAGTTCAGTTCAGACTGCTCCAGAAATAGCCAGAATTCTGTCTAGCGTCCGGTGAGTTCAGAGGAACACGCCCTGACTGTTTGGTCAGCAGCAGTCCATCTTCAGGCTGGTCACAGAAAAAACACCTCATCCTCATAAAGGCTGGTCCAGCAGGACAGACCCGGTCTGGGTTTCCTGTGAGGAAAAATGTAACTTTGAAAAGCTGATTCCTGCCACGTTGTCAGTAGGGAGGGCAGGCAGATGTGTTACAGAGGAGCTGGTCTCCAGTCAGATTTAGCTAAGGTTTTGGGAGAACTGTTCAATAGTATATGGCTGCAGACCCAGAGCCCGCAGGTTTACGCCTGCAGGTTTACGCCTGATGTTTCAACCTCGACAGACATCCAGGGTAAGAGGAGATCTAGTTTGTGATCAGTTCCAGTTCTATTGATTCTTCTGAAACTCCAGTATCTCTCAAATTGTCTGTTTATCATTTCAGTAAAGTGGAAGAGTTTGGCAGAAAAACCGAGTGGAAGGAAGGAGTTAGAGTGTAACAGCTGCTGCTGTTCAGGTCAATATTACACTGAACGCTACAGTTCAGACTGTGATAGGATACATGTTCAAGAAAAGTCTTTTTCAGCTTTATTTGCTTTGCAGACCGCAACCCCCTCCCTCCACACACACACACACACACACACACACACACACACACACACACACACACACACACACACACTGACTTCAATAAAACATTTACAACCATTCCAGTGTCTCCTGGTCTTTGTTTCAAATTCCAACAACAACCATCAGGACTGAACAACACAGACCAGATGTTTCACTTAAATGTTTTATCAGGTTTCTGTATAGTGCAAGTTTTTCAGGTGCCTGAATTTCAAAAGGAGAAAAACAAACTAGTGTAATAGAACTATCCAAACGACCAATAAACAACAATAATAATGCAGAACATCAGTTTTACTTTAAACAAGTGTATTCATCATTTCAGAGGTCTTTGTTCATTGACATTCTGTTCTTAAAGATAAATGAAGATTCACTTTATTGATCCCCAATGGGGCTGCATGGTGGCGCAGTTGCTTAGCACTGTTGCCTCGCAGCAAGAAGGTCATGGGTTCATGTCCCAGCTCTGCAGCCTCTCTGCATAGAGTTTGCATGTTCTCCCCATGCATGCGTGAGTTTTCTCCGGGTACTCCAGTTTCCTCCCACAGACCAAAAACAGGCCTGTCAGGCTAATTGGGCTTGTAGTGGGTGTGTGGTTGATTAGTCTCAGTCATCTCTGTGTGGCCCTGTGATGGACTGGCAACCTGTCCCGGGTGTCCCCCACCCCTCGCCCCCCGACTGCTGAAGATAGGCACCGGCTCCCCCGCGACCCCCTGTGGAGGATCAAGTGGTTTCAGAAGATGGATGAATCCCCAATGGAAAATGACTGTCTTCTCCTCCAGCAGAAGATTTTAAATCTTGATGGCTGCAGACATGAAGGATTTGCTGATCTCACCAAACCGTCTTTAGTGTTCATGTCTCCACCACATCTGCCAGTGACAGCTCTAATAAAACTGTATTTGACTAATAAACATTTTTACATATCTAACTGTTGACGTGAAGTTTATTGTCTGTGAGGTCATAAACTGGTTGGGTTTGCAGTTGCAGTTAAACATTCATCCATTAGAGGGCGCAGTCTTAATAAAACAGGAGGTTCTGACATGGTTGGTGGTAAGCCTGCGGGCTCCGGGTCTGCAGCCGTTTGAGTCTACATTGTCATGTTTAGTTAGATGTGTGATTTTACCCAGACTTCTATTTTTAACCTATCAAAACTATTTTTAAAATTATTCTGCTCATATCATATTTTTAGTGAGAAATATTTATTTTTCCTAGCTATTTTGCATTAGTAAGACATCATAGGCAAAAATATAAATGCAAATGTTTTTTACATTTATTAGTTAAATTTAAAGAGTTGAAGATTTTTAAAAATTTAACAACAACATTAGAAAAAAAAAGTTTTCTGTTTAAAACCCAGTCGCTAAAAGGTCTAAACAGAATGAAATATTACAGTGTAAGAAGCCTTGGTCCTTTTTAGGGGACCTTTAAAATGTAGCATTATGTAATCAAACTGGCATTTAAAGTGTTAAAATCCTGATAATAATTTAATATTTGATTGTTTTGATCAACCCCAAAAAGTAGAAAATAATAAATAAGAAACACTTTTATGGCAGGTGCAGGAGGTGGACATTCTGTCCTCTAATGACTAAAGAAGGTTTTTTTTGTTTTTTCCACAGTGTTCCAGTGATTTATTTAAAAAACAAAAAGTGAAATTTGCCAAGAGAGAGTCTTTGACACAACCAGTCAGAATGATGGACAGGTGAAGAGGAACATTTTGCAGAAATGGACCAAAGTGTCTATAAGGACGTGTGATGGTTAATAATAAGTCGGTGTTTGTTCAGGAAATGAAAAAAGTGCTGATGTTTGTGGTTTGTCTCCAACACACGAATCAGGCCTGATGTTTATTTTCTGGCCACAGGGTGGCGCTGCAGCTACTTCCTCCCTTTTTCAAAGAGTATTTGCACGTGATCTCTGACCCACCAATGGAATTCCTGTATGTAAATGAGTTCTGGGCATTCGGGCTGTTTTACTACAGAGGAGTCGGAACAGCGGGTTCACTCAGTACAGCAGCACAGTCTAGACTAGAGAAGAGCTCCGAACCGAACCGGCTGGATGTGCAATATGACTTTAGAAGAAACCGGTGGAGAGAACTCTACAGAAAGGTGAGTTCAGGTTCTTTCATTCAGGTTTGTTTGTTTTTTGCAGGTATTTATAATTTAGTTTTTCTTTCGCTCAGTTTTCAGGGAGCTAATTTTAAGCTAGTTAACTTTACGTTGTTTTGGTACTAAACATTTAGCCTGAGGAGAGAAAAGCTTGTAGCCGTGTCGTTACTGTCCTCCTCCTCACGTGACATTAACTGAAACTTGTGCACCGAGTGTGACCTGGACCTGGACCTGGACCTGGGCTGCAGGTTCAGTGTGGTTCTGGTTCTGATGTGTTCCTGTCTGTCCAGGATGGAATCGGTGGGCCAGGCTGTGGAGAAGGTCCTGAGCTCTGCGTTGCCTCAGGGTTGCATCACAGTCGGAGTTTATGAAGCGGCAAAGTCTCTTAATGTGTAAGTCAGTATAAACGGAACCAGGATCCTGAGTGGGCTGCAGTTTGGACCCGTTTTCATCACCCCTCTTTTATTTGTTGTTTTTAGGGATTCAGACAATGTGGTGTTGTGTCTGCTGGCCACAGATGATGATGAGGAGGAGGATGTGGCGCTGCAGATCCACTTCACCTTGATCCAGGCGTTCTGCTGTGAGAATGACATCAACATCCTGCGGGTGGGCAACATGAGGCGTCTGGCAGAGATCCTGGGTGGAGGGAAGCCTGGAGGAGAGCCCGTAGACCTGCACTGTGTTCTAGTTACTGTAAGTGTCGTTACTCATGTCGGTTTACCCTCCATCTGCTGCGTGTTACTCACTGTCCTGTGACACGTCAGGGCTCTTACTTGATGCATGGCACTGCTTAATCATGATGTTGCTGACTCCTCTGTTCCTTTTGCAGAACCCCCAGTCGGCCCTGTGGAAGGACCCTGCACTGAGCAAAGTGAACAGATTCTGCAGAGATAGCCGCTGTTTGGATCAGTGGGTACCCGTCATCAACCTGCCCGACCGATGAAACTGGAATATTTTATTGTTTATTGTGCATTCAGGGGGAAAGCAGCTGCACCAGGCCTGTGTTAGTGTCTGTGTTGGACTTATTTGGAAAGGTCCCTCCCTACACCCCACCCAGAGAGTAACGGGAAAGTAAAGGAGGGGGCAAAAAAAAAGAAAAAACATCAAAGAGGAAGAAAACGTTCCAATAATTTACCAGGAGAGGGTGAGCTTGCGGTTCAAGGAAGAGTGACTCAGCAGTCTGTGTTCCTGGATTTCCAAGGAGTTACTGTGCTTCTCGCTGCCAAGAAAGAATTCTTTCTGAGGAAACGGATTCACGTGGCTTGAACAAGCGCACACATGATCACGAGTCTGGGGCAAAGCAGGCAGAGACTCCACAAACCGGACCGTGCTGAGGTGGACCAGCAGAAGATCTTTAACAGCATATTTATTTATTTCTATTTAAGACTTTCCACTTTGATGATCGGAAAATAACATTTTCTCAGATTTTTTTATTATGAGAGTTATATGGTATTTTATGGGCAATGCAATGTTTAGACCTGTTCACAAACTGATGTTTTTTTGTGTTACTTTGTTAATTTAATAAATTAAACTTTCTGAATAGCTGACTGGATTCTGCTTTAAGGTGAATGAAGAGAACAAACAGTAGCTGTCAGGGCGGTTTGGTCTCAATGATTTCCAGTTACTGCTAGTTTTGTGGTCTTGCAGGAAGTCACATGGTCTGTTATTATGAAACCTGCATGAAGTTCAGCTTGTTGTAAGTTTGGAATTTATTGTGGCATTTGACCAAGCCCTGCAGCCTGCCTCTCGTTGCACAGAGTGAGAATGATGTAATTTACACATAAAGATGGCAACCTACCTGCAAGCACCAGATTCATTTGAATAAAAGAAAATGTGACTATTTGCATGTTAAGCAGAGGAGCTGTCTCCATTTATGCAATCCTGGCTAAATTTATTGCTGAGTGGATTAAAGAGGCATGAAAAAAATCAGAGGAAACCCTTTTTAGTTGTAAAAAAAGAGAAAACTAGAACTTATTGTGCACAGAAGGGAGGGACAAAGCTTTCCACACACAGGGTCACGGTACAATGGAAGCATGAGTCAGGGCTTTTCAGGTCTTATTGCTAGAGCTGTGCAGCACTTTAGCTTCGTGGCTAAAAATAGCCCTGTGAATAGAGGCGTTCCCTCTGACCACTGACAATAGGGCCACTTGTACTGCACATAGAGGCTGCAGAGATATGAAGACGGCAGCAGGCCTCTGGTGGTGCTATCAGCGCGGCGAGCAGATGGAGGGAAAAGTGGGTCAAAATGAACATGAAGAGGTCTGATGTTAGCAAAAACTGCAAATCTCAACAATCCACAAATCTTTTTGGGGATTTTTCTTCTGATTATGTAAAAAGTGTCAATGCATAAACTTAAGACAGTTTCAGTCTGATGTATCGGAAACACCTGAGTGTCACATAGAGGAGTGGCTGCTAGGAAGTGGGTGAGATACTGAAGATACTGGACTATTATCTTAATGAAAGGGTTCTTTAACCCTCTGACAAGCAACACATTCACCTATCATCTGCTTCAAACAAAGATTACATCAATGTGGGCCAGTAAATATGTCTTGACCTGAATGTAGATGTAATATCACACCTGAGAGATGGGAAAGAGGAGACAACGCTGGGAATGGTTGCATAACGAGCATCTCGTGGCTCAGGGTCAAATAAACACTGGCACTGAGAAACTAGAGCAAACATGTTTGTGCTCCTGACCTTATTAGCTCCCCCACCTGTTTGAAGACCTGTGATAATTACATTAATAATCATTTTATAAAACATGCTTGTGTATAAATAATAATTGTTAAAAAACAAAAATGTCTTGTTTATTCCATCTTTATTCAGATGCAGGTTGTTTTGGTCAAAGGTTTCCAGAACATCATATCAAAATGAAGGCAGGGATTTAAAAAAAATCACCTTTTAACCACATTCAATTATTTACAATGTTTACACAAATCCAAGTAATAGTGGTAAAAACTATAAAAATTGAAATGTATAACAATCCATTTAAAAGGGGGTATCTAGATGTAAATGTGCTAATTGTGATAAATGATCAATAAATCACACAAATCCACCTTCAACCAATAAAACTCAACAAGTCAACCCAAACAACACAGTTATAATAAAAACCTCACATCTTAGGATAATCAAGACCGTACTGGACTACCAGAAGTAAATGTTCTGAGCCTGAGCTGGTCCACAGCACGGAGAATCTACTCCCAACCAAGCAGCAGTGAGGGATCGTACCATGCTGTTCATTCACCTTGGTTTAGTTTGGGTTTGCTATAGCCGCAGTGTACTCTACTGCATCCTAGAATGCAAAGCATACCTGTCTGCAGGAAGATGCTTATAGCTCAGACTCTCAGCATACACCTTGCAGTCTGAACTCACATGATAAACAAACTGCTCTGGAGTTCATTTGGAACCAGTAAGACCATGTTCTCCAATGTCTCTTGCTGGTTTTGGGTCTGTGCCCCAGTGAGATTATTACTGTGTTCATATCTGCACAAACAAACCACGTCTAGGGAAACTAGATTTAAACAAAAACATGAAAACATCAGGAGTCAAAATAGTGCCAGGAGACCCCGTGCTGACCCATTTGCTGAAGTATCCTTGGGTCAGATACTGAAGCCCCAGATCCACCTCCCCCATCGTCCAGACAGCAGCCCACTGCTCCTCAGGGACGGGTCGAATGCAGAGAAACAATTTCCCAATAAAGAATCAATTAATATTAATTATTATTATTTATAATTAGTCTGGTAATGTGGGTCATATGATGTTTTTACACACAAGTGAATTTCATGCAACTGTTTTCTAAATGTTCTGGTTACAATAACGTCTCAGTTTGTTCAACAACTCCTCCCAAAGCTGACTCCCTAAACTAAGGTCAAGTTCAAGACGGGTCACCAGTTTGCACAATGACTTTGTGACTTTTTTGAGAGAACATTTCTCACACAGCTTATTTTGAAAAATGTTTAAAATTCAGTTTAAAATTACCGAGGGCCCCTGTAGCTCGTGTTGGGAAAACTGAAACATTTCAACTTCAAGACACTTTGGAAAATAATCCAACAGTGAGACAGTGCAGGAGGGCTTATTTATGAATAATTAGTGTTAAAGCTTTCATGGCCAACATCTGTGACTGTGGGTCTCATCAGATCACAGAGCACACAAAATCAGCCATCGTGAAAAGGTTTGACTTCTCTGTTGAAGCTAAAGTTTTGATGAGATATCAAAACCAGAGGGTGAAGAAGACTTTGCTTCTTCCAAACTGCAGCAAAAATGAAAATGAAAGAAGTCCACTTGTGGGAGAAACAGTCACCATCAGCAGTTTTACACAGGAATAAGAGTTTAGATGTTCAGCTACAACACAGTACAAGACTTTTTATCCTTGAAGGGGTTTTCTGAAGCCGGGATGCCCATTAGCAGAGGGTCATTCTTAGCCTGCTCTCCACAGTAGCGCATCAGGTCTGCTGACGCCTTGGACACCTGCAAAGAAATCAGTGATTTATTTTGACAAACAGAAGCAGGGAAGTTGGGCGTGTGAGGAGCAGTGGGAGCGACTGTAAATACTTTGATCCTCTTGACCCTGGCTTCCATCCTCAGCTGGTGCACCATCCGTCTGGCCTGAGCGATGCTGCTGGAACGCGGCATTCTGGACGTCGCCTCGGTTTTCACACATCTGTTCTTACACCTGCATGAGAGAAAAAAACCCACTAAATGGAGTTCAAATTATTATGATAATGATGTCAGACTAACTTTACAGGTCCAGTAGAACAAATATAAAAGACCGTTTTAAGTCATTTTCAAGTTGACTTTCTAACAAGCAGAATAAACCAGAGAAACCAGCTCAGAGTCTCAGTCTTGTCCCGTCACGAGATAACATCCACTAGTTTGGTTTAGCTTGTTACCAAACTGACACAGTTAGGGCAGGAATGAATGTTTTCTATTAACAAATTAAATTTAATTGTATGAGAAACAAATTAAACTATTTCATGGTTCATTTTATAATCATCAAGATGTTCCAGTCAGTTAACAGGTTGGTTCACGGAGGTGGTTTTACTTTTAGACAAAGGTAGGAAACTTCATGAGGCCCCTTTAAACACCTAATAACAACTAAACCTGTTAAATGTGAGTTTAATGTTGTAATAATGTGTTTTATAAAAAGGGTTAGTAGCTGTTAAACGCTAAATAAATGCACCTCTCCCTCTCCATCAGAACAACGTTCTGTCCCATGGTCTCACTGCACACGTGCTCTAAATGCCTGCATTTACTGCCATGATGCTAAAAAGAAGAACGAGATCCACTAAAGCACAAAAAGGAGCTGCTGTTAGTGAAAAGTCCAGTGATGCTGATTAAGATAAGTTACCTGCTGCTGCAGAGAAGTGTTGATAAAACTCCTACTGTGAAAAAATGTCTTTGGAAGTATGGCAAGTAAATTTATCTGATAATAATAACCTTCAGTACCACAATTAAAATATTCTGAGTCAAAATGAACATTTGAACAATAGGTTAAACATTATGCATCCAAAATCACCAACATTTTCAGAAACTAGTCATAATTCTGAATATAAAAAGAAAAACAGTGTAGAGTGTAAATCTGTCATTAGGCAGAAAAAGTATTTATATTACAATTTCAGTCATTATGACTAGCAAGGCTGCAAGTACACATATCTGCTACTATAGTTTTAATAACTGTTAGTAACTTGTTGTCATTTCAACAACAAAAAAACTGGTGAAATGAACATTATAAAACGACATTAGATATGTGAGATGGAGGGTCTGTTTCAGACAATCTTCATTCAGTATTCATTCATTGTTTTTCACTCAGAATTATTAAACCATCAACCAGGCATCTCTATCAATCAAAAACTAATAAAATATTCACCCAAACGTTCAAAATAATTTAAGAAAAATCACAGAATCTTTGATTTATTGTTTAGGTCGTCTGACAGAAACACCTACAGCTGCAGACGAAGTGAACAAAGAACTTATTGCACTGAAACAAATAGACTTTAATTACTGCAGTCATACAAAACTGATCATCTCCAGTACAACAAACAGCAGCAAGACAAACAGAAATATCAGCTGAAAAAAGAGGAAATAGAAGGACTCTTGTCTTTTTGTTGGAATCAAACAATGTGACAATAAATACACTGAATAGAGTGACGTTACTCAGATGTTCAAGCAGTCATGTCGGGTTTCTGTGTCTCTGCGACTTCTCAGAAGTGACTGTTGACTTAGTGCTGGATTGACTCAATATGTGTAAAACGCTCTGACCCAACCTAACAAACTCCTGTTTCACAATTCCCACTTCCAGGATGCAACAGTTTGCTTTTACCGGCTCAGTACGTCACTGTGCTGCACCAGGAAGAGGCTCCACAGCTGCTGAGCTCAACTCAAAGCAGAGGTTTCTACAGAACAGAACTTCACAGGACAACTTCTAATGCAACAGGAACTCAACAAAGTGCAGCTCATTCAAAGCTGGAACAGAACTTGTTTCAGCAACAAATAAAAAACTGGTTTTTGCACCCAACAGTGTTTCAACTCAGATCTTTTTTTGCTTCTGGAATAAAAACAATCTGGAGTGGGAAATGGCTCAGAGGCACTGATCAAATAACCTTTGGCATGTGGTGGAGTAAATGTTTGCTCTGTGCTCTGGTACCGGATATCACGGAGGAGGGGGACATGTGGAAATGCAAGTGAGATAAAACACGAGCAACTGCAGCTCCAGAGAGGAGACGCAACCATGCATCCCTCTAATCCCCCCCACCCACTCCTCTTCCACTTCCTCCACAGGAAACAGGGTCAGCAGTTACTCTCAAAAGCATAAATGATTAAATATGGGGTGGTGGCTGTAAAAATAGTAGCTACACATGGAGCAGTAACCACGGAAACAGAAAGAGTTACTGCTATAAATAGAGACTGAGGCGTGTCTGAAACTATGTTTAAGTTATATCCTCCACAGATTTAAAACCACTAAATACACTGTTCATGTTCACAGTCAGACCAGTTACACGATCTGCTGTCACAGGATTTATTTTCCTGACCTTTGGACTCATTGTTCCAGACCATATCTCAGTTGTAGTGTTTAAACATACAACAGCAGCAGATAAACTTGAGTGGCTTTGCAAAGGAGCGCTGTGTCATGGTGTCCCTGCAGCCTGTAGGAACACTGTGACATTAGCTAGACCCTTAAAGTTGATCTAGTAACTTTAGAGCACTTGGTCATGGTTAAAGGGGGAATTTAAGTAGTTTCTGTCAGCTTGGTCTATGCTGTAAAATGAACCCTCACCACTAGTCTCAGGACATTATTCCTGACTCAGCTGCATGTTTTGATGTAATTTGCATGTCTTTTTTTAAAGCTGCAGTGCAGGACTACAGACAAAAATCATGACAGGAATGTGAACAGAGTGTTAAAAGAAGGTGCTTCAATAAGCACTAACATCCTAAACAAACAGTTTTGTCTGGTCTCATGATCTCATCTGGGCCTAGGTCACTGGGGCAGCAGAAAGCCATGGATCCTCTCCCCAGTCACTTCCACCAGTCCCTCCAGTGGATCCCTGACCATGCTAGATATATAATCCCTCCAGTGTCCTAAAGGTCACCCCCATGGCTACTTCCTGGACGGACATGGCCAAAATACCTCTCTAGGAGGCCTCCTGTTTGACTTCAGGGCTGCTTGGTGGCACAGCTGGTAACACTGCTGCCTCGTAGCAAGAAGGTTGCAGGTTCAAAGTGGTCTTTCTTTACAGTTGCATGTTCTCCACATGCATGCATGGATTTCCTCTAGGTTCTTGGGTTTCCTCCCACAGACCACAACATGATGAACCGATAGTGTGTAAGTAGCTTTGGATAAAAGCATCAGTAAAACATAAACATCCTGACCACAAAACCACCTCAGTTCTTCTCTACATGGAGGAGCAGCAGTTCTACTCCAAGTCCCTCCTGGATGTCTGAGCTCCTCGCCCTATCTCTAAGGCTGGACCCAGTCTTCCTGTTGAGGAAACTCATTTCAGTCGCTCGTAGTCATGATGTTTTTCTTTGTTCATTACCCAAAGCTCGTGACCAGAGGTGATGGTTGCAACATAGATCGACTGATAGATCCTAATCTTTGTCTGGTTTAGCTCCCTCACTAAAGTTTAGCATCACTGCAGATACTGTCCTGGTCCGTCTCCTGCTCCCTCCTTCCCTCATTTGTTCACTCATGAACAAGACCTTAAACTTCTCCACTCCACTATATTGTTTTAACATCAGGATCTCTGACAGCCTAATTGCACTCCCACACTTTCCCTCTTTCTCACATCTCCTGCCCTTGTTACCTGAAGCTAACTGCAGCTGGATGGCATGTGCAGTCTCTGTTTCTTTTACTTTATTATTTTGTGCATGTCTGCTAACAGAGGGGTTTGTCAGCAAAGAGAAAAATTAAACAGTGCACTGTTACGAAGATTAGATTTTAGATTTGTAAGTTTTGAAGAGAAAGGGATCTTTACGTCATCAGTACTCTATCAGCATATCTCAGCTCCTAAATGATGCTAATTAACCTCAGAGATCATTTTAACTTTAAATAAAGAGAAATCATTCAGCTGGTTGCAGCAGCATTCTTGAAATGGGCGACTTGCTTCACTGAACAAATAATAATTTCACCCCAAAAAACATGTTTTCTGTTCCTTATCCAGCTGATTGGGGCTGGCCTTGTGTTGATCAGGTGCTCCTGTTTATAAGACTGGAGCAGAAAGGAAAGGTGGAGGGAGGCGGGGCAGGGGGGGGGTCCATCTAACAACATTAAGCCAATCACACTCCTGATTTCTTCTAAATGAAGCCATTTCACCTTTTGTTGTTTCCCTATTATCAGCATCAGTCACACGACTGATAAGCAGAACTACGATGACATCACTGATAATGTTTCAGTTCAGCAAACAAATTTCACTATCAGTAAATAATAAAATCCAAACCAACCTGGCCTTATGTGGAATTTTACTCTTTAACCATTAAACCATCCTTGGTAAACATAATTTCATATTTACTCAGGTTTTATTTGTCTGATACTGAAGTTTGTTTGCTGACCTGAAACATTTAAATGTGATGAGTCTGCAAAAACAGAATAAATCTGTAAGGATGCAAATACTTTTTCACAGCGCTGAATGTAAAAACCTTCATAAATTAATAAAATAATGTCACAATCTCTTTGACTAAAGAATAAAAGATAAACATGCAGTGAATCCTGCAGGGTTTCTTCATGTCAACTAAAATCTAAAAGAACGTCTGATGTTTTCAGCTGTGATGAGCCTGAGAGTACTGATGAGTGGTGACTGTAAACATGTGACACCGACAGCACTGGAGTCTTTAATCAAAGATGACCCTCTGATGTGGTCTCAGGGCTTCACACAGGTGGGCTCTCACCGTGCAGCACAGAAGTCCTGAAGAGTTTAGCATCATCAGCCCTGTGGTTTGTAACTCTACGTAGAGCTGCTCAGACCTGCTGCCTGACAAATCTTCCTACAACACATTCATTAGATAGAAAACCTCCAGCTGCAACAGCTTTCATCCACCAGCAGCATTCCCTCCATCCTCACCCAGCATGCTTTGTTCAGTTTGATGGTAAAGAGTTTATTAAAGAGGTGAGTTGAACATATCCAGACCTAAACCCACACCTCAACAGGTTGTTCCTGTCCTTAAAAAGCTCCAGGCTCTCTGTTTTCACAGCCATTCAATAAGTATTAAAAACTTTGACAAAGTAACAATTAAAAATGGCCAAAAAGATTATCTTTAATGTGCAAAACGAATGCAGAGGATGGACAGAGAGCCCAGTTTGTGTTTGACGTTGAGCATAAATCAGCCTTGAAGGAGTGTGTATTGGTACACATTCATAGTTACTTCTCCAATGTGTGGATCAGAGACAACTCAAACCAGAGTATTTAACTGTGCCCTCATGAGCTCTAATCAGCAGCCTGATGCTATCAAGGAGCCAGACTGTTTAATCAGCCGTGCAGCGCGAGGAGACGGAGCCCTGAAACAGAAACAAACAGCGTTTCATCTGAGATGTGAAGGAGACAAACTGAGTGACTAATGCTGCAGCTCTCCAATCGGAGCGGGAACATCGTCCATTATGAGCTCCAGAGTTGATGGATTTGTTAAGCTGTCATGGCTGCCTGTCTCTTAT
>SSNR01000536.1:244784-276689 GCA_006937965.1 Callopanchax toddi
ACAGCATATTGTGCACAATAGGGCCACTTGTACTGCACATAGAGGCTGCAGTAATAGTGGTAAAAACTATAAAAATTAGGATAATCAAGACCGTACTGGACTACCAGAAGTAAATGTTCTGAGCCTGAGCTGGTCCACAGCACGGAGAATCTACTCCCAACCAAGCAGCAGTGAGGGATCGTACCATGCTGTTCATTCACCTTGGTTTAGTTTGGGTTTGCTATAGCGTGTACTCTACTGCATCCTAGAATGCAAAGCATACCTGTCTGCAGGAAGATGCTTATAGCTCAGACTCTCAGCATACACCTTGCAGTCTGAACTCACATGATAAAATGTTCTCCAATGTCTCTTGCTGGTTTTGGGTCTGTGCCCCAGTGAGATTATTACTGTGTTCATATCTGCACAAACAAACCACGTCTAGGGAAACTAGATTTAAAACATGAAAACATCAGGAGTCAAAATAGTGCCAGGAGACCCCGTGCTGACCCATTTGCTGAAGTATCCTTGGGTCAGATACTGAAGGGCTTATTTATGAATAATTAGTGTTAAAGCTTTCATGGCCAACATCTGTGACTGTGGGTCTCATCAGATCACAGAGCACACAAAATCAGCCAGTACAAGACTTTT
The DNA here is from genome assembly GCA_006937965.1 of Callopanchax toddi. Classification (NCBI taxonomy): domain Eukaryota; kingdom Metazoa; phylum Chordata; class Actinopteri; order Cyprinodontiformes; family Nothobranchiidae; genus Callopanchax; species Callopanchax toddi. The sequence continues at coordinate 245,412 of SSNR01000536.1, forward strand.
TATCCTTGAAGGGGTTTTCTGAAGCCGGGATGTGACAAACAGAAGCAGGGAAGTTGGGCGTGTGAGGAGCAGTGGGAGCGACTGTAAATACTTTGATCCTCTTGACCCTGGCTTCCATCCTCAGCTGGTGCACATTCTGGACGTCGCCTCGGTTTTCACACATCTGTTCTTACACCTGCATGAGAGAAAAAAACGTTCAAATTATTATGATAATGATGTCAGGGTTCACGGAGGTGGTTTTACTTTTAGACAAAGGTAGGAAACTTCATGAGGCCCCTTTAAACACCTAATAACAACTAAACCTGTTAAATGGTTTAATGAATGCACCTCTCCCTCTCCATCAGAACAACGTTCTGTCCCATGGTCTCACTGCACACGTGCTCTAAATGCCTGCATTTACTGCCATGATGCTAAAAAGAAGACGAGATCCACTAAAGCACAAAAAGGCTACAAAGAACTTATTGCACTGAAACAAATAGACTTTAATTACTGCAGTCATACAAAACTGATCATCTCCAGTACAACAAACAGCAGCAAGACAAACAGAAATATCAGCTGAAAAAAGAGGAAATAGAAGGACTCTTGTCTTTTTGTTGGAATCAAGAGTGACGTTACTCAGATGTTCAAGCAGTCATGTCGGGTTTCTGTGTCTCTGCGACTTCTCAGAAGTGACTGTTGACTTAGTGCTGGATTGACTCAATATGTGTAAAACGCTCTGACCCAACCTAACAAACTCCTGTTTCACAATTCCCACTTCCAGGATGCAACAGTTTGCTTTTACCGGCTCAGTACGTCACTGTGCTGCACCAGGAAGAGGCTCCACAGCTGCTGAGCTCAACTCAAAGCAGAGGTTTCTACAGAACAGAACTTCACAGGACAACTTCTAATGCAACAGGAACTTGGCATGTGGTGGAGTAAATGTTTGCTCTGTGCTCTGGTACCGGATATCACGGAGGAGGGGGACATGTGGAAATGCAAGTGAGATAAAACACGAGCAACTCCTCTTCCACTTCCTCCACAGGAAACAGGGTCAGCAGTTACTCTCAAAAGCATAAATGATTAAATATGGGGTGGTGGCTGTAAAAATAGTAGCTACACATGCTAAATACACTGTTCATGTTCACAGTCAGACCAGTTACACGATCTGCTGTCACAGGATTTATTTTCCTGACCTTTGGACTCATTGTTCCAGACCATATCTCAGTTGTAGTGTTTAAACATACAACAGCAGCAGATGGTGTCCCTGCAGCCTGTAGGAACACTGTGACATTAGCTAGACCCTTAAAGTTGATCTAGTAACTTTAGAGCACTTGGTCATGGTTAAAGGGGGAATTTAAGTAGTTTCTGTCAGCTTGGTCTATGCTGTAAAATGAACCCGTGCCCAGTGGATCCCTGACCATGCTAGATATATAATCCCTCCAGTGTCCTAAAGGTCACCCCCATGGCTACTTCCTGGACGGACATGGCCAAAATACCTCTCTAGCTGGTAACAGGTTCAAAGTGGTCTTTCTTTACAGTTGCATGTTCTCCACATGCATGCATGGATTTCCTCTAGGCCCACAGACCACAACATGATGAAAACATAAACATCCTGACCACAAAACCACCTCAGTTCTTCATTTCAGTCGCTCGTAGTCATGATGTTTTTCTTTGTTCATTACCCAAAGCTCGTGACCAGAGGTGATGGTTGCAACATAGATCGACTGATAGATCCTAATCTTTGTCTGGTTTAGCTCCCTCACTAAAGTTTAGCATCACTGCAGATACTGTCCTGGTCCGTCTCCTGCTCCCTCCTTCCCTCATTTGTTCACTCATGAACAAGACCTTAAACTTCTCCACTCCACTATATTGTTTTAACATCAGGATCTCTGACAGCCTAATTGCACTCCCACACTTTCCCTCTTTCTCACAGGGTTTGTCAGCAAAGAGAAAAATTAAACAGTGCACTGTTACGAAGATCATCAGTAATTCAGCTGGTTGCAGGCTGATTGGGGCTGGCCTTGTGTTGATCAGGTGCTCCTGTTTATAAGACTGGAGCAGAAAGGAAAGGGGGAGGGAGGCGGGGCAGGGGGGGGGTCCATCTAAGCCATTTCACCTTTTGTTGTTTCCCTATTATCAGCATCAGTCACACGACTGATAAGCAGAACTACGATGACATCACTGATAATGTTTCAGTTCAGCAAACAAATTTCACTATCATATTTACTCAGGTTTTATTTGTCTGATACTGAAGTTTGTTTGCTGACCTGAAACATTTAAATGTGATGAGTCTGCAAAAACAGAATAAATCTGTAAGGATAGAACGTCTGATGTTTTCAGCTGTGATGAGCCTGAGAGTACTGATGAGTGGTGACTGTAAACATGTGACACCGACAGCACTGGAGTCTTTAATCAAAGATGACCCTCTGATGTGGTCTCAGGGCTTCACACAGGTGGGCTCTCACCGTGCAGCACAGAAGTCCTGAAGAGTTTAGCATCATCAGCCCTGTGGTTTGTAACTCTACGTAGAGCTGCTCAGACCTGCTGCCTGACAAATCTTCCTACAACACATTCATTAGATAGAAAACCTCCAGCTGCAACAGCTTTCATCCACCAGCAGCATTCCCTCCATCCGAGTTGAACATATCCAGACCTAAACCCACACCTCAACAGGTTGTTCCTGTCCTTAAAAAGCTCCAGGCTCTCTGTTTTCACAGCCATTCAATAAGTATTAAACGAATGCAGAGGATGGACAGAGAGCCCAGTTTGTGTTTGACGTTGAGCATAAATCAGCCTTGAAGGAGTGTGTATTGGTACACATTCATAGTTACTTCTCCAATGTGTGGATCAGAGACAACTCAAACCAGAGTATTTAACTGTGCCCTCATGAGCTCTAATCAGCAGCCTGATGCTATCAAGGAGCCAGACTGTTTAATCAGCCGTGCAGCGCGAGGAGACGGAGCCCTGAAACAGAAACAAACAGCGTTTCATCTGAGATGTGAAGGAGACAAACTGAGTGACTAATGCTGCAGCTCTCCAATCGGAGCGGGAACATCGTCCATTATGAGCTCCAGAGTTGATGGATTTGTTAAGCTGTCATGGCTGCTGTTCAAACTGTGTGAAGTCAGCCGACATATAAAGAAACACAAAAGGCAGCGGTGTTAGCGCTGCAGACTCAAACAGGCCGAGTCACCATCTGCTCGTCTCTCTCTGGGCTCCAGAATTCTCTGAGTTCCTTTCAAATCTGCAGCAACACGCTGACAGTCAGGTCAGCTACAGGACAGCAGATTCTCACTCATGTTTCCATCATCCTGTCCTGTACTCCCACCTGGGCCCCATGTGCAGAAAAAACGCTTCCTTTAAGTGTAAGTGTGTGTGTGTGTGTGTGTGTGTGTGTGTGTGTGTGTGTGTGTGTGTGTGTGTGTGTGTGTGTGTGTGTGTGTGTGTGTGTGTGTGTGTGTGTGTGTGTGTGTGTGTGTGTGTGTGTGTGTGTGTGTGTGTGTGTGTGTGTGTGTGTGATACAGTCATAGCTGTTCTGTAGTTCAAAGCTCTCTGAGTAACGTGCCTCTGACTCCCTGAGAAGGAACTTCATCTGAAGCCATTCACACCCTGCAGAGAGCAGCGTGAATACTATCCATGGATTACTTTCTTTGAAGTTTTGACAACTTTTTTCTTCTTTTTGTGTGCAAAGGATATTTGGTGAAATCTAAGCTGTTAGAAAGCAGTAAACCAGGTGCAGGTCTCACCTACTAATCTATCTAACATGTGCTCCATTTCATACCTGATCTGCTTTGAAAAAAGTTCAGCTTTGATTTAAGAATAAATGATCATTTGATACATAAAAGCTACAAACACACTGAAATGTTCAGTAGATCTGTGAGGGATGCAGACCTGAAAAGTTCCCAGACTTGAGACCATGCAGAGTTTATTCTTCATAAAATAAACTTTTTTTTTTTTTAGTTTCCTAAAAAGTTTCATTTTGGGAGATAGAAGGCCGTCAATATTTTTAAATAAATTCCACAAATTAAAAATTATGGGTGCTCCTGTTGAGGAAAGTAATATCTATTGATGCAACAACATGCAGCTTGTGATTGTGAAGCACCCAGTCAGGGAATAACATGATTAAACCAAAGGATCCAATAGGTGCAAGAGATTCAGAGGAACTAATTTAAGATTGGCCTCTGTAAAGGTATTTCTGTCATCTCCCAGGCTCTGTTATCAACACCTAAACACTGGAAACTCTTCTGTCAACACAAAAAAAGACAATCAACTGCCTTGGCTGAAGTGGAATAGCATGCAAAGCTGCATGAAAGAGCCCTCAGGGGTCGGCTGAGCGTAACAGTTAATGAACCTTTAGACCTGGTTGCTCCCTGATCTGACGCTCTGAGCCGTCACGCTGGCTTTACTTTGCTTTGTTTTGACGCACAGAATCACTCAGAGACGACAGCGCCACACAAAGTGGCTCCATGGGCAGGAAGCAGAAAATCTGCTTTTGTGGTTTGAGCGTCACAAAGATTCTGATACACAGGGGATGTGGCCATGTGCACTAAAGGGATGCTTTGGTCATTTGGAACGGGTGTCCTCTGAACAGAGTTGCATCAACTCTCAGGAATAAACAGTATAAACAGAAATCTTATTGTTGATGTTAACTCACTTCACACCCTGAGAATTGATGAAGCTCAACATAGAATTAATTGGCTGTAAATGGATGATGTCAACCTTTAAAGGGATATTTGGGTCTTTTTTAGAATTCTATCAGTTATTTATCTACAGTAAGGTCCACACACAGTCCACACTGTCCACACGCTGCTGCAAATCGGTGACAAATTAGCAACCGATTTCCGACTCTTTAAAACAACTCTTGCTCAAAAAAGTCATCCTGATGCATTAGAAGACTATAGATTACCTGTTTGTGAGATTGTTTTCGCTCATGTGTTTATGCTGCTGCAGTGATAAATACAGTAGCATAGTAATTCAGATGGTGTAGAGAAGGCGGACCGCAATCTGTATCTGAACCCAGAGCCGGTTCCGTTTGGTCAAATCCAGGACCCGGTCTGGGGAGAGGGTTGTGCGTGAGCGCTAATGGGAAGCTACCGTGGGTTTGCTGTTCGCTCAGCACCCAGCACACCTCCCCCCACTGAATGGGACCGCACCATGAGTAGTTTGGAACACGGTCCAGGATAAAGGGGCACAGACAGGCGCCGAGCAAGTCGCACATCTATGGCAAGCACTTGGTAAATTTAGCGCAGAACACTACCCCTACATTGCAGCCCCTCCTGCACAGCACCAGGAAGAGATGCTGCTGTATACAGGCAAGAAGGACGTCCCCCAGACTGAGGATCAGGTCGTGTATGCTGATCTGGACCTTTGGTATTTAGTTCACTATCCCTGGTGTGGAGCAGGGGTGCCCACACTTTATTAACTCAAGAGCTGGGATGTGCTTGTCGGTGCTGCCAGTGCTGTAGAGTGTGTGCGCCACAGCGTGAGCACTTGTTCACGAAGCATTTAATGGAAGTTTGGTGGCATGACTGCTGTTGTTGTAATTCGTTCAGCAGGGGGATACTGTCTTACTGCCGCCATGATCGACTGGTTGGGCACCCCTGGTGTAGAGGGTTATAAACAGGTAATACCGCATTCCAATTCATCAATATGACTTAACTGAGCAAGAAGTGTTTAAAATGCTCAAAAATAGCCATGGTTTGTCACTGATCTGCAGCAGTGTCTCTCCTGATCTGGTTATCCATGAGTATTTCTCTGGTCACTTGCTGTATCTCGAGACTCCGCCCACTTTGAGGTTTGTTACTGGTTGGTATGGTTCTTACTGTACAGGACTCCCAAAGAGCTTCACACTACATTCAGTCATTCACCCACTCACTCACATTCACACGCTGCAGATAAATAACCAATAGAACGCCACGCAAGCATCACTTTAATCACTGAATGTTTTTCAGGCAAAGTGGGACGTCTCACTTCCTGAGTGGGAGACAGACTCTTACACAGCTGATTTCACTGCACAGGTCCAGCAAGCTGTCTCCACCCTACCATGGGAGAAACACTCCCACACACACACACACACACACACACACACACACACACACACACACACACACACACACACACACACACACACACACACACACACACACACACACACACACACAAATCCCTTTCAGCAATTGACTTGTATTTAGTGAATTTCCCAAAGGATGGGAGAGTCACCAGGGTGGAAAAAGCCCGACCTCTCCAACCCACCACTACTTCCTGGAGCCTGTGCAGTCCTACATGAGCACCAGTCTCCCCAACAGCAGAGCTTTGTCTAGACGGAAACAAATGCTTTTCTCACTGGAAAGGAATTTAATGAAACCACACAACCTTTAGCCCACTGCTCTGAAGTGGCACAGAACAAGCAGGTCGCAGAACAAGCAGCTCTCAGAGTAAATAATGCAGCATTTAAATTCCCTCCTAAATGCACCAACTCCTTATTCAGGAGGGCCAAAACAAAAAAGAGTGAAATCAATTCAAGATGATAGCAATACACAGAATGAAGCGAATGTGGACTACAGCAGCTGAAGACCTCACCAGGTGTCAGCTGAGAACAGGTGACTGAGGCTACAATTCACACAGGGTCACCAGAACTGGACCACAAGAGACTGGAACATGTTTCCTGGTCTGATGAGTCTCGATTTCAGCTGCAACGTTCAGACAGTCAGGTGTCACCATGAAAGCTAGAATACATGCTTCAGGCTGCTGGTGGTGTAATAGTGTGAAAGAGGTTTTCTTGTCCCTCTCTGAGCCCCTTAGTACTACCTGATCCTGGTTTAACCTCCACAGCCTACCTGACTATTGTTGCTGAACATGTGCATCCCTTTATGCCCACAGTGGACCATCTTCTGAAGGATATTTTCAAGATGGTAGTAGTCAAGTGTACCTAATAAAGTGGCTGCTGAGCATTCATAAAAGCTCCATTTCTATTTATGATACATAATATGAGTGACTGACATAATTTCGTCGTAGGAAAGGCCTTAAGGTACATCCAGTCCTCGACTAAACCAGAAAACCGTTTGACACAGAATGATGACATCACGGGGTCACAAAGACCCAGACGAGTCTGCTTTCTCAGAAGGGAGGAAATGTTCAGTTTAATTGTTCTGAAATACAGGTTTATTATCCAGTGAAGTTCACTTTACCTCAGTAAGCCTGCATCACTTGCAAGTCATAATATTCAGTCACAGTCTGGTGCAAAGCTCAGAAAGGGACAGTCATGCATTTTGGAATGTTATAACGCTGTATTCATTCAAAGCACTGGCCAGGATCTCACAGGGAAAGTATGTGCAGGCTGGTTCGAGCGGTTTGTTTTCAGAACAGTGTTAACTCCATTGGAACGTGGCTGCAGCGCTGAGCTGCATACCACCCTGTTTCTCCCTATGAACATCAATCAAAGGCAGATTTTTACAGAGACGCAGACCACCAAGTGTACAGTATATTTGCAAGGCAAAGCAATTAACTTATTTCTGGACTGGAAAATATTTTCTTTGCCACTGTCTTCTGAAGGAAAATATCTAGGAAAAAGTTGCAGGAAAGAGCAGAATAAAATCCCAGGCATGTAAGCAGCGGCTGGGCAGGGTGACATCCCGCCAACTGCTGCTCTTCCTCTCCTGAATGCCAGAGCCCAGTGTTTGTTAACTTGAGGCCAACATTCCCTGAACAGCTAGAACAGCACAGATCAGGGTGACTGGATTCGTTCTTGTCTGGCAGACACATGACACAGGAGCGTCTCAAACTGGACACAGTAGAGACAGATAGAGCAAGCTGCAGGGACTGTTTACTGTCGGTGTCCTGCAGCCTGAACACCAACATGGGCACTTTAAACAAGCAGACAGCTGAGTGTCTTTGCATAGGATTGATGAAGAAAATATTTTCAGTTTGTGACATGCACTTTAGAGGCAAGCCTTTCTACCAGAGGTCCTAATCTTACCTATAAGAGCTGCAACTACACTGCAAAAAGTTATATTTAATGCTTACCATGACCAGAAGAATGTTCATAAACTCTCAAGAGAAAAACATGTAAGCAATGTCAACATGAAGAGATAGCAAATCAACGTGGGCCATGTTGGACCAGTTCCTGTGGAAAGGTCAGAATCAATCAGGGACTTTTTCTTCCCAGTGTTACTAGAAAACAGTATCATCTGCTTAGAGTAAAGCTTGAAGGAAAAAATGGTAAATTTTAGTTAGATTATAACAAGTGTTCAAGTCTTCAAAATACTTCATTTGTTCACATTTTGTTCTCAGACCTGTCTTCTGAACATGTTCAAAGTTCCAGTGACATAACGACACGTTCCCGTGACTCACAAGATGAATGAAAACCTTGGAAATGTTTTGAGACATTTTTTTAAAAACTCCCTGACAAATGCTGTTTGCAGTGTGTCGCCACCAGTTGCAGCCCAGTGAGATCTTGGATTGAAGAGCGGTTCAGTGAAGGTGACTGCTTCAAGGTGGTGAGAGGTGGAGAAAGGCGGGAAAGTGGATGTCTTTAGGGGAAATGACTTGTGAAGCAACCCCATAGTGTGGTGGTTAGCACCAACACCTCACGGCAAAAAGATTACGGGTTGGAATTTTAAGTGGGGCTGGCCCTGTGATGTAGCCTATAGTCTTGTGTAAAAGTCTTGTTGTCTGTGGTTTATTTGGTCCTGGATCACAGCAACAGCAGCCCAGACTGTTCTCTCCACGGCCACCTCCAGGAGTTTCTCTGAGGGGAAGCAGGGTGTTGTTTACAGGCCTCCAGCATCTGCTGGGTTGGCCTTAGGGTCTCCTGCTGGAAAGACATACCCAAAAGTCCTCCTTCAGGAAGAGTCCAGGGAGTATTCTACCCACATGTCTGAACCACCTCAGCTGGCTCCTTTCTACGTGGAGGAGCAGTGGCTTCCCGAGCACCTTACTCTATTTCTAATTACTGAGCATGTCCAACCTGCAGAAGAAACTCCTTTAGGCTGCCAGCATTCATGATCTTGTTTTTTCTGTTATTACCTAAAGCTCATGACCATAGGTGAAGGTTGAAATGTAGGTTGACCAGTAAATCAAAATCCCCCAATCAGACCGTTGATCTTAAACTTCTCCAAATGCATTTGGACTTCTCCCCCAGTCCACCCCTTTCTGCTTCAGAACCACGGCCCCAGATTTAGAGGTGCTGATCTTCATCCCAGCTGCTTCATGCTCTGTCAACCTCCTCAGCAAGACCTGGAGGTTGTAGTTTGATGATGCTAAGTAGACCGCAAAAAGTAGAGAGCAACATTTTCCAGGTTTAAAAAAATATAATTTGTATTCAAATGTATAATTAGAAGCTTAACAATTCTGCAACTCTTCTTAGAACCACAAACTGCTTCATTCCACAGGTTTTATTTCTTATACACACTCTCTGACTTGCAAAATAAGAGTTAGTCCACTATAACAGTGATATCAACCTCTGAGGCATCAGAGAAAAGTTAGATGATTCCGAGTTCTGCCTCAGAATCATGAGTTTGTGCAAAATTCCATGAACGTTTACACAAAGCTTGATGAAATATAGTCTAATTTCAGATACAACCATACCCCATTCCCCACTGAGGGACAATAAAGGGCTTTTCTATTCTATTCTATTTCTATTCTATTCTACGAGGACTAAAAATAAGAAATAATCTAAAAATGATGTTTTTAATTCCCTTACAAAAGGTGGGGCTTTTTTGTCTGAAAATCCTATCATGGAAACAGGATCTGCAGTGACCTAGTTGCTGAGTGGGCTGATAATGTGTCACCAGCAGGAGGACGAGGTATACGCTCCTGACTCTCCTTACAGTTCATTCACGCTGATGCTTTTGTTGCAGCATGGTCTGTTTTAGGTTTGAGCTCATCTTCTGTTACATTTTCTGCAACCTGAGGGAAAAACTTGATGAATCTGTTTGTCCTGCTTCAAAACGTCCATGTGATGACATTGTAGTACAGCTAATGGAAGTGGTATCTGGATGCATTCTGCACCAGGAAGTCACCCAGAAAAACTCCTGGAACACAAATCTTTGTTCATATGAGATCTATTTTTACAAGCATCTATTTTTTCCTTTCTGTGATTTAGACATTTCTCCTGTCGATAGCGGGTGTTTTACCCCCACCTCTTTCAGGAATAGTTTGAAATGTGGTATGTAGGCATGTGAGTGGTATGATATGACAGCCCACATGCAGATAGAGAACTTTAATGTTTAGTTTAAAAATGAGTGCTGATCCTGAAAGGAAACCAACAGAACTGATGATCAAATGAGTACCAACCACATCACTTCCTGCTCAGGGAGAAGCTGCTCCCGCCTCTGCACATAATTTACTATTGTGAGAGGAATTTGTGTGTGCATGTGTGTGTGCATGTGTGTGTGTGGAGGGAGGGGTGGGGGGTGTTCAGGAAGTGGTGCAACTGAAGGAAAGAGGACGTCCATATATGAGCAGATGCCTCTGAAACAGAATGGAGAACACACATCAGATCAGAGCCACGTGCTTCAGCCTGGGGTGTGTTAACCTCTACCCCCTGAAACTCGACCAGCCCAAACTTTAAAAACCTCCAGCCGCTCAGCGACAACCGACCTGAAACCTCTCCATCGTGTGATTCTCTCCACCAACTGGTGTGAGGAATCAAAGCAGTTATGGTTAAATTAATTATTTCCAATAAATGTGAGCTACTCAGCCAAAAGCTTTTTAGTTCTGCCAACTCTGCACAATGAACAGATGCCCAGTAGCCAATTAGCAACACCTGCAGCACAGAAGCCAAAAGAGCCTTTGTTCAGCACCTGCACCAACTGGGTCACTATTCCTTTCTCCTGGGTTAAATTTAGTAACACTGTGAGCTTCAACACCCAGATGTTTTCTCTCTTCTGTCATCAAACTAAAGTTAAGCGCTTGTGCAATTCTCACAAGACTCTGACGTTCAAATACGGTCGTTTCTCTTTATGTTGACCAATCGTTGTGCTGAACTCTTATCTGAACATAACGGATTTCAACAGCTTTAAAACAAGCAGGTTAAAGCAGGAATCTGCAACAGAAAAAACGTTTTACCTTCTGCTTCTGCATCCAATGTGACTTTTTTTTAAGCATTAGGCAAAAAAAGGGAATAAATTAAAATAACTAATCATGCTCAAGAAAATACAAGTAAAAAATGACTAGTTCTAGTTAGGAACTTGTATTTCAGCTTTTTGAATATTTGGGAAGAAAGTAAACAATTTGGTCCATTTAAAATTAAATTAAATGATTCACATAATTAAGAACTATTGGTTATTTATGACTTTCATAACCAGAAATACAGCAGTTAAGGCACCAGGCTTTTAATACAGATTTTAAATTCAGTTTTTCTCTTTGTTATAAGAATATTTTGTTGTATTCAATCACAGTGTTAGAGGTGCATAATAGAATAGAAAAGCCCTTTACTTTACATTTTACACCAGTTTCTGATTCTTGTTACAATTTGTTTTTAAAACATTATAATTATAGAGTTATTTTTCTTTTCGGAATAACTTAAAAAGTTCTGATTTTCAAAGTAAAAATGGTCACATGAAAAATCAGCTAATGTGAATTAGCACTAGCAGTAGAGGTTTTATTGGCGTGGTGAGTTTAAGGACTGGTAAGAAAGATCAGATTGTTGAGTTTCAGGCTGGTTTATCACAGATGAATAATCAGAAACCTTTAAGATGCCTCAGATTGTTTGTACAGCTATTTGGCTCAAAGATGTAAAACAATGTTTTCTTGTATATTTGGAATAAAATTTCTCTGTATGTCAGGAAGTTGAATAAATAAAGTTGAAAAGTCTGCCAGTAAAACTGACCCCTCATTTATAAACTCAAGCTGTTTTTAGCTCATTATGGAGCTGAAATGCATGCTGTGTATTTAGAACTGATAAGTCAACTATTTTTTTTAGGTTCAGCTAAACTTCTGTCTCTTCTGTGGAAACTCCATGAACTCACTGTAACGTTTTGTCGACTTCAGTGGAAGCACCAAGCAGGATCTGGTCAAAGGAGCCACTTCAGAGGGAGGGTTAGGGTTAGTTACTAGTCAGTCTCCACAGCTGAAACAGGCAGATGAATGGATGAATGATTCATCATTTTCAGTTTTATTTTAAATGCACAAAAAAATATTGATATTTTTTAACATCACACTGTGCTTGTTTTGGTGTTTTTGGAGTTTTCTATTCATTTGGGGTCAATTTGACCCCCTAAGACAGCGTGAGGGTTAAATTTAGTGCTCTGAGAAGAAGAATGATCTCTGACTCGTAGAAAAACTACAAGACTTACCCAACACTGCCCCCATGTGGTGGCTTTGTTAAAACCTTAAATTGTGTAAAAAAAAAAAACTTTGTTTACTAAACTTTTCTTGAATCAGAACATAGAAACATATTTAAATTATGAATAAAAGAACAAAAAAAGTTTTTATTGAAAAAAAATCCTCCAAACAAAAAGCAGAAACAAATCAAATGGGCTGACAGAAACTAAACTAGATTAATAAATACTTCTTAGCATGAGCAAAAAAGAAAAAGAAAAAAACGTCTGGACCAGGATGTGTCTCTCGTATAAACTAGGACTGCCTTACAGCCTGACCCAAAGTCATGCAGAAAGAAATCAAGGTGTTTATTACTTTGTTTGATTTGTAATTCTTCATTATCATGGTGTTAACTGATTGAGTCGTCCAGCTGATCCAAAATGTTGCTGTCAGAGTTCTGATGAAAGGAGGAGAAATCAGTTTCATCTCTCTTATTCTGAAAGGCAGAAAAACCCTGTAGCTAAAAGCAGCTGTTATAAACTGAAGCTTTAATTTAAAGTGGAGCATTTTCTAGTGATTTTGAGGGAGTGATTAATGCTTTCATCACCTGCCAGTTGGATTACTGTAGCCTCGCTTTCAGCAAACTCTTCCTCATGAAAACACATCAGCAGAAGAGAGGAGAGAAACTACAGAACCTTCTAAATCAGACTGAACCAGGTGACTTAGCAGGTGGAAGCTTCCAGATGAACTTCAGGTGAAAATAATTCAACAAAACAAAAGACAGAGGAAACGTCATCCTCATCATCGTCATCTCATCAGTGATTCAACTAGATCACAGATCATGTTGTTGAAAGGTGACAATATTCAAGTCAACTTTGACACTTTTCTATTGAATTGTCATTTTAAGGGAGAAGAAATGTGAATAAAATGTAAAACATACATTTCTAAAAAATAAAAACAGGACTTGGAGAACAAAACCAAAAAGGATTTATAGGGCATTAAAATCACTTATCTGCATCATCATCATGTGTCTTTTTGCACAGCCTCAACCATCACAGAGCCTGGTTCTTGTTGTCTCCTTGTCTTTGGTCAGACACATGTTTAAAGACTGGAAGAAACTTTAGCATCTTTGCACCCAGACTGTTAACTTCCATTCCATCTGAAGGGGGCAGCACCTCACAGACAGCCCTCAGAGTCAGTCTGGATGAAATACTGATGGGGACTGGGCCTGATTAATTATACATACACTGGGAAACAATGTTTGCAACCGGAGCTGCCTCTCTATAGTGAAGGGTGTGTGTGTGTTGGGGGGGGGCAGTGGAAACAGTTGCTGGATATAGACACTCTTACCTGTGTAAGAAGCGTTCTTGAGGGGCATACACATGTTCCTGGGTGATCAGCAGGTTACTGGAAAGAATAAACAACAGAAATGAATTACTAACATCCAATAGAAACTCAGTAAAGCATCAGCCAATCAAAACACTGCTAGCTCTGGTAAATGCTAAACGGGTAAATAAACATGGACGTGCGTTCCTTTAAAGTACGAAGGGCCTTTCAATTTCAACTTACTTTTTATTTTAGCAGGAAATGATGTCACTGTCAGTTTTATTTACCATGTTCTGACAAAATGAATAATAAAGCTTTTGGGTGAGAACTTAAACTAAAAGCAACCAGAAAACAGCTCTGTTCATTTTACTATAGGAATGTTGATATGGAGCCATAATCACAAAAATAAAACAGGAACATTTTCTCAGAGACATACAGTATTACTAAGTGACATTTCTTGCCTCGCTAGTTGAAAGTCTTGAGTTTTCTGGAGTCTTGAGTGTGGCTACATGGTAACAAAGACTGAACCTTTAAGATGAAATATAAAACTATCAGCTACTACTGCCAGTAAATTTATAATTCTGATATTTATAAAAGTCTAAAGCGGACACACCAAGTAATAAAATAGAGACAATAATAGTGATAAAATGCACCAGTCACAAAAAGATATTAGGCTTCCTGCTGATATTTAGGAAAGCCCTAAGTTCATGCTACAGTGATATTATATCATGAAAGTTGGGCCTTTAAGTACGGTAGAAGCATGCAGTGGTGATTTCCTCATCTCAAAGTATTTATTGAAACAAAAGTCAACAACAGTGGTGGGTAAACAAACATGTCACCGTCTCAATAACTGGTCATGTGACCTTCAGCATCAGTTACAGCTTGATGACGTCTCACTCACAGTCCACCGATTGTCTGCTGAGTCATGACATCACACTCTTCTTGAAGGGTGACCCTCAGGTCATTCAGGTTCTGGGGTTCAGAGTTACCAGCCCCTACATGGAGCTGATCCATAGGTTTTCTGTGGATTCAGGTCTAGAGAAAGTCCAGGTCTCTTCCTTTGAGGTCCCCCAGTCTCCAGCAGCTGTTCCCTAATGATGAACCAGGATGATCTGGAGCATTGTGGTGCATGAAGTTGAAATGAGGTCTGTGTTGTTCATGCATAGGATCAATGACTGGATTAATGATGTCATCCAGGTAGGATGGACTTGTTTCAAAGTCACAGAGTGTAAGACAGGTCTGACATATGGACATAAGGACTAGAGACACCTGTCCTCACTGTAACACCTCCACCACCACCTGTTGTCTGGTGACTGATGCATAGCATCTCCTTTACATCTCCAACATCTTTGATGGTCATTATTTTTGCTCAGCGTGAATCGACTTTCATCAGTGAACTGAGGCCCTCTGGTCCCTGGTCCAGAGTAAATGCTCTTTGGCTCATGCAAGATGATGAGACCTGGACCTGGAGGTGTGGTCTGGTACCCTTGTAGGTCGTCTAGAACTCCGACCACTCTGATGTAAATGGTTTCCACTGGTCTGATGTGGGTTCCTCTCACCTTCCTTAATGTACCTGGAGTTGTGTGGCATTCACCATCTGGTTCCTGCAGGACATTGTTCACCATGAAGGGTGAACGAGGCTGAGTGTGCAATCTGAGTAGAGGGATGTCAGGGCGAGTGTCAGGAGGGAGGTACAGCTCTCATGAGATTAACTACAGTCTGCAGGGGTGGCTGCAAGGTAACTAGGCAACAGGGTCAAATTCACATCAACACCAATTAACTCACTCAAGTGAAGTCACTGCAAGAAGGGGAAAAGTCTTCTGAAAGTCGTCAGTCAGGTTTACAGGTATGAACTGAGACTTCCTGTTGACTCTGAACAATATATCACAAACATCCTCACAACATCAGTGTGCACAATACCACTATCACAAAGAACAGAGCTGTTTCATTATAAAAACAGAACATTCACCATGATAACGCAATAAGTTATAAACAACCCAGAGTTCACCTTAGGAGATTACATCAGGTGAATATAAATGATAAAAGTACAAATTACAAAATCAAAATTACTTTTCATCCATTTATTTTCTTAACCGTTTCATGCAGTGAGGAGCGCTGGAAGCTGGGGCCTGTCTCCATTGGTCATGGGGCGACAGTCACCTGTCCATCACTGAGACAAACAAAACCTACAAACATTCAGGGACAGTTTAGAGTCACCAGGTCCATGAGAAGAAACCCTCTCATTAATGGGGAGAACATCCAAACTCCACAAAGAAAGGATGAAGCCGGGAATCAAACCTGCAACCTACTGTACCACCATGCAGCTCAATCACAGAACTTATTCTGCATGAGCATTTTTTTAGAGAGACTTCATTATATGGACTATTGTTAAAAAGCATCAGCCTTTTTAGGATGTAAATAAATATAATAGGACTTTGATAAAATCACATTTAGACACTAAGTGATTAAATGCAACCTCCTACTTGATCGATCAGTCACATGACCAGAACACGGGCAAACAGCACGGCTATAACAGCAGAAGAGAGCTGCTACAGAAGCCTGGATGTAAAGTGTTTTCTCAGGAGTGTCTATGTTTGAAGTAGAACTGCATGAAGACATTCTGATCCACAGAGCATCAAATCACAGTCAGGGTGTTTAGTCTCTGTTACTTGCTCTGACTGAGGAGTTCTGCCTTCAGACTGATTTGTCTGTTGAACATGTTTCCAAAATGGACTGTGATGGCATCATTTTGATCAGCTCCATTGGATTAATCACATCCCTACATCGATTAACCTGATATGATGGACTCTCTGCCCTCCTGTGTTTTGATGTGTGGAACTTTGGGTTTTTCTTAATCTCGCCTCGCCTTCCTCCGCTTATCCAGGTCCGGGTCGTGAGGGCAGCATCCCAATTCGGGCATCCCAGGCCATCCTCTCCACGGCCAAGTCCACCAGCTCCTCAAATGTCACAAAAGTATCCTTGACTGCTTCATTCATCAAATGTTTTTACAGTTTGAACATAAAATCTTCTGAGGCAGACGTAGTTTCTCTCTGTTTGGTGTAAAACCCATTTGTCCTCCACAAACACTCTGCTCCGCCTGTAAGGTCTGTCAGAAGTTTAAAGTTCAACACTTTCACAATAAAAATAAAAGCATTGCAACAGCCAGTTTAAAAGTAAGTAAGATTTTGCTAATGTAATGATCATGAGGGTCAGATGTGACCTGTGGGCTGTAAAATAACAAAACAGCAGATAGAGCTGGTGTCTACTTTTAAATATCTTAGATTTTTAATTGATGACCACTTGACTTTTAAGGAACATATTCAATATGTTGTTAAAATAAAAACTTAAACTTCTTTTTAGGATTGTATTACAGTCTTGCTTTTCCTTTGGTGTGAAACAGAAACTAGTGGAGTCAACCATTTTGCTCATAGTGGTCTATGGAGATGTATTATATATGAACGCCTCTCTCCATTGTCTTCACAAGCTAGATAGTGACCATGGTGCATGAGATTCATTACCAACTATGGTCCCCTTACGCATCATTGTGTACTTTATACTAAAATGAACTGAACATTTTTACAAATGCGATGGCTCGGTCACTGATACATGTTCATTTACAAAACCATCCTGGGAACTACCGTACTCCTTCTTATCTACCCTGTCTTTTAACAAGGAAACATGGACATTACAGTCTTAGATCCATGGACGTTCTGCAGTTTATTGTCTCTAAAGTACAAACTGAACTGGGCAAGAAAGCTTTTAGGTTTTCAGCTCCACATACCTGGAATAATCTACAATCTAAGCTTCAACTTCAAACCCTGGTTACACTGAAGGAGTGTAAAAACATGCTGTCATCATTGCAGTCTACATTGTCTGTGAGTGTTTTTTGTAAGCAAGTTTTAACGTGTATTGTTTTTTATTGTGGTTGTTATTGTAACTATGCTGCTGCTGTCTTGGCCAAGTCTCCCTTGTAAAAGAGATTGTGGATCTCAATGGGACTAACCTGGTTAAATAAAAATTAATTAATTAATCCTCAGTCTGTTCTAAACCCACCCACAGATTATGGGAGATATTACTGAACATTCATTAAAACGAAGTGTGTGAATTCCACTTTCAAATATAAAGCTCAATGGAATGCTGTGGATTCAAGATAAAGGCTACTGCGTCCCTTTTGGAGAAATAATTTGAATTGTGACCAGACAGCTGATCAGGATCACATGATGTGTGAACCCTGATGTCATCCTCTGACCCTGTTTAGTTTATTTACACTCCATTTAAAGGCGACAGACATTAAATCTTACAAGAAAACAGCTCCATGACATTATTGTTTAAATCCTGTTCTTGCTGGTAGTTTTTTTGGTAGTAGATGGAGGTCACAGTCCACCATCACCCCTGTGAAAACAGCGTTCTTGGTGCTGGTACTCACCCTCTCTGCCCCCTAAGGTTCTTGGTTTATTTCAAACTCGAGCCATGAGATAATCCCAACAGGAAGCAGCTCCGCGAACATCTAAGAGATGTTTGTTTTCTCTAAACAGGTTTTCAGCCGAAACAATCAGCTGCTGCTCAGCTGGGCTGGACTACAGACAGCAGCGCCCTCTGGTGGCAGGTTAGCGAAGTCACAACAAACCAAGTACAGCTGTGACCTGAAGTTCAGAACGTTTTCTGCTGCTTTAGTTTTTACTTCTATTCGGATGTTTCTATGGTTTTATAGGGTTCAGTGGCTTTTATTGGTTACATTGGCGGATGTAGAGTCAATATTTGCAGTGTTGGTTCTTCTTTCTCTAAACCTACAGGTCATCCAGACATGCCTCAGTGCTGGGAGTTGAGTTTGTTTGTCCACCTACTTCTTGAGGACTGATCACGTGTTCTCAGAGGGGTTAAGGTCTGGGGAGTTTCCTGGAACACTGAGGTGCCATTTTTTATTCATGGCTAAACTGTGCTGAGCAGCAACCAACACGTGAATGTTCTCAGAGGGTTTTACTGTTGGCAGAAGACAGGACTGATGGGACACCTTCTCAAATCAAAACATGGACTAATTTAAAAAATGCCTTCCCCCAGTCTTCAGGAATCCAACCACTGAACTTTTTGCAGAACATCAGTCTGTCCTTGGTTGATTTTTTTATGGAGGGAAGTGGCTTATTTGCTTCCCTTCTTGACACCAGACCATCCTCTAGTCTCCTCGCTGAGCGGCAGATGAACTCACACCTTCCTGCTGACATTCCTGATCAGCTCTGGACTGGTCCTGATTCACAGCTGGATCAACTTTAGGAAACGTTTCTGGTTCATGATGGGGTTTTTATGGACATCCTGAAGCCTTCTTTACAAATGCTGTAGGAAGCCTTTAGGCAGAGGGCTACTGACCCAGACTGAGATACTTTAAAGGCTCAGAAAACACCACGAGTTTCCATTATTTAACTTTTTTATAATTCTAATTTTCTGACACTGAATTTGGGGTTTTCATTATCTGTAAACCATAATCATCAAAATCACATGAAACAAAGGCTTGAAGTAATTCACTGATTTCTTCTGTCCTTCCTTACTGAGAGCACTTGGTTTAAAATGTGCTCCAGAATTCCAGCTCAACCATCAGGCAGGCAGGCAGGACGTTATTTTAGACAATTAATGCAAACACAGAGCACTGACCTATAAAAACGATTCTTTATTGCTTAAAGAATACAACTTTGTAGAATAACAATTGAATGTTACACAACTTGGTTTTTGTTTTTACACTGAGGGTCGACCAAAGTTACAACAAGGAAGTTTTGTTTACTGCACTCAAAGAGAAGGGGGAATAAATTCAGTCTGAGCATGAAAGCATCTTACAAGGTTCCTTAACGTTGTTTACACTGATCTGGAGTCAGCAATAAGTATCACAGTAGCACCTACACTTTAAAAACAAAGTCTGAGCTGTTAGTCCGTCCGCCATCTTTGGTTCTATGAGATGCATTATTTATTTGCTCAACGCTGTAGCTAGTTACCAATACTGTGGGTGGTTCTAAGGAAGAACAAGAATGACACAAAGTATCAGAACGAGCTAAAATTAAACAAAATGTCTATTTATTTCTCTTCATAACAAAACAAATTCAATATTCACAGTCCGCCAAACAATTCTCTATTAGAACCAAAATACCAAGAAGGGAGGAAAACTAAATCTTTACTAGAAAAATGACCATCAAAATTCCAACAAAGAGAGAAAAGTGGCTCTGGATTTTTTTTGAGGGTAGTTCATCACTGAGTGTGATTCAGAACTGGTCGTCTGATGATGAACCTAGAGGAGCAAAGTCTTGATGCAGTCCCTTCCGTCAGCGTGTTCTCGTCTACAAATCTAATTACAACAGAACCTCGTTTAACAGAATACAAAAACAGGGGAACAAAAGATTTACCAAAAACTTAACAAGCGTTCAATCCAAATCAGTTTCAGGTACTGGGATCTGAATGGGGCCCAGCTATAAATCCCCATTCCTCTTTCCAAATGTGCATTTTCCAGTGCTCATGTTTCCTACGATGACGGCACTGGAAGGTACGTGTGCCACAGTGTCCCAGGACACAATCAGAACAAGATGAACCTGAACACTGGGTTCACATGTCGTCCTCTTCGTCTTCATCCTGAGAGGAACTGGCCTGCTGGGCGGCGCTGGCAGACGCTGCTGCCATCTGTGCCTGCTGGGCAGCCTGCTGCATCTGCAACCACTCCTGCTGGGCGAGTTCTGCCTGCTGTTGCCGGGCCTGCAGCCACATGGGTCACAGAACCAATAAGGGAGCATCAAAAAGATCATCTTGCATCGTACACAAAGCAGATGTGTATTATCAGTTAACAGGAGTTATCAGTCTTTAAATCCTGTCTGAAACAGTTTTTTTAATGACGAGGGTTCTGGTTTAATTCATGTCATTATTTAATAAATTACCATCAGGAGAGGTTTTGGCCTTGGAAAAATCTCATGGATGACAATTTTGTCCCATGAATTCTGATGTCTTCCAAAAAATCCTGAAGGTTAATGTCTGACCTTTGACCCTAAACAAGTGGTTCATGTTAGAAAACCCTCCAATGTTGCTGAACTGAAACAATTCTGTAAAGAAGAGCGGAACAAACCCCTCCACAGTGACGTGAGAGTCATTAGCTATCACTAACACTTGACTGGAGATCATTTCCCTTAAACAACTAAATCATCAGTTGAAAACATTTTATATTTATTCAGGTTTTCTTTGTCTGATACTGAAATTTGTTTGCCAACCTGAAATATTTGAGAGTGACAAGTCATAGAAAACTGAAGACATCTCTATGGGGTAAATACTTTTTCAATGTAGCTTGCATAAGAATACCAAGACAGGCTAATGACCAGCAAGCAAATAAAACGTATAAAAACACGAACACCATGTTTGAAATGCTACATAAAACAGTCACAGTGAGACTGAGCTCATTTCAGTCCCAGTGTTTGTGATGTGCTGCCAGTGCAATAAGTCAGATCATTCAATCCTCATGCATGAAGGTCATTACAGATCCCACCTTTGCAAATAGTTCCTGCTGTTGTCTGAGGAGCTCCTCTTCCGGGATGCCCAGGTTCTCCAGTCGAGAGCTGGCCTTTCTTCTCTTCAGAGCTACAGTTTTACACTCCTGCAGGACGTCTTTCACCTCTGTGATGTATGACGCGAAACCGAGGCTCTCAAGGGCTGTGGTGAGAAAACAGGAAGTGAAAGTGAAAGTCAATTAATTACTTTCAGAGGTTTAGAAACTGGAGGATGGCATGCCCCCTGTACTGACTCAATAAACAGTTTAATTCAATCATCAAGACAAGCTTCATTTGTCTCTTCAGCAAAGTTCAGCTGCAGTTCCTTCAATCTGACCAGTTTGAAACCGTAATGCATGCATTCATCACATCATCTGAACTAGAGCAACTCATTATATGCAGGTCTAACCCATTCATCACTCAGTCGTCTTCAAGTCAATTAAAACACATCAGCCCGCCTTCATACAAGAAATAAAAGCTCAACCACATCACACCCACTCTGGCCTCCCTACACCAGCTGTTTGTTTCAGGATACAATTCAAAACTTTGCTCCTCATTTTTAAAGGTACTGGCCAGAGGTATATTTCTTGTTAATGACATGTAAATAGGATAAAAAGCTCCACTGACTGAAACAAACAATGCATTTGTATTTCCACGGCAAGATTTTAACAAAATACAATGTTTTTAAATAGTGTGGCAAAACAAAACTTTTTGCAGGTGCTTACATCACTATAGGGGGTCGCTTATGCTCAGAAAGCAGGAAACTGTAGTAAGCATCACATTTTCTTGTTTTAATGTGCTAAAATTATGACAGAAGGCAACATTTCATCAGATCAGATGTAGCATCTGAAACCTGCTAGTCGGCCACAAATTTCTACCCTGTAATACAATTCAGATGAGGACAATGAAAATCAGAGTTGCTACGAGTTCGAGTGTACATGTTCCAGCCTGAGTTTGACTCAATGGCCCACAAGCTGATGTGAATGCTGATAGAGGAGGTTACTGAACGTCTTCTGTACCTAAATACTTCAGTCCATTTACTTTTTATTGTCTATTGCTTTGATTTCCATGCACATAGATGTGTTTTCACTGCAGGTAAAGGCTGCAGGCTTGACCGCAGTATTTAAAGTCAAAATCATTTCTGCAATGTACCAGTCTAGCACTAAAAAGTAGAAACTATACATCATTCCACCTTGTATATAACTGAGTAGGCTGTGTTCTTATTTTTTCAGATTTAATCTCAATGTCATTATTGAGGAACCTAGATAACATAATATTTGAATCCATATTTTACAGCCTCCCTTATCTTGTTTCCTCAATATTGACATTGAGATAATGAAACTGCATCTCCCGTTCCCTCAGTCCCTTCAACCTGTTTAATCCTCTAAAATTTCTTATTGTTTAAAATGATCTCATATGTGTTTTTGTCTGTTTGGTATACTTTTATGTTGGTCTGTTTACTGTAAAGCACTTTGTGTTCAACACTGCTGTATGAAAGCTGCTCTATGAATAAAATAAAATTTGATTTGATTTAAAGTGAGAGCCACCCCAACTATCGATGACTTTAAATCTGTTTAGTTCTGGTGAAACTTCATACCTTGATATTGATCGAAATAATTTGTTGTCACCTTTACTATTATGCAATAATTGTCATATATTATTGATGTGATACTTTTGAATCCACTTGTTTTACTTATAAACATTTTCTCAAATTTAATACAGCGCTTTAGTCAACAGAAGTAGAAAAAATGTGCTAATAAAAATAAACCTGGTCAGGACTCACCGTTGATGACATGCTCGGGAGATATGGTCTTCTTTTCAGATTTGTTGCATATTTCGTTGGCCTCTGAGGAAATGAGGTGGATGAATTCTGTGCAGCAGTTAACAACAAGCTCCCTGGCGTCGTTGGCCACTCGTACATTAGGGAGAGTCTCCTTGATCATCTTGTTGATAGCTGCTCTGGGAATAGTCAGGTCGTCGTCGTTCCCTGATGAGGAAGCCATCGTGGCACAAAAAAAGGTTTCACCTAATAAAATAAAAAGTATCTCCGCTTTGTATGTGTGAAAAAGTTGTCGAGACTAATTCGTGGGTCTCCGAAGTGTAAAAAGAATGAGGTGAACGTCAGCACAAAGTTAATGTTTTGAAGAAATGAGACGTTCTTTCAAAGTTAGCCAGTCAGCTAATCGCTGTCTGTGTGTCCAAGCGAACAATCAGCCGCTTTATGTTCTCGCTCGTACGGAATTTGAACGCATGCAAAAGTTTCACAAACGTTCCTTCATAAATGGCAGACGAAAACAGAATTGACAAAAATGAATAAATAAAACCTAACATTAAAAAAACGCCCAATTAGCGGCTAAGCTAGATATAGTAGCCGAAGAACAGAAATGAGAGCGGAGGCTAGCGCTAGGCTAACAATAAGAAACCCAGACTGTAATGCCTTGTGTTGTCTCTAATACTAAGAATTACTTTACCTCACATCGCCAAATGAACTAAACACTTTTTAACAACACAAAAGCGTACAGAAAGTGCTTTAGAATTACATGTATTCTGAAGCATTAGCCTAAATTTGCCCCGGACACTACGTCATGAAATGAACCGGACACAAAGTATTCTGGGAGTTGAAGTCTCTGACATGAAATGGAAACCGAGAGTAAACGTTGCGTTTTAGTGGTAACTTGGATAATCCGTGTATCATTCTTTATTTCCATTTTTAATTGAAAACCAATAATCAAAAAATAAAAAGTGATTACATTTTTAGTTTTTTGTGTTTGAAACGGATACAAAACAACAAAAAGTATTGTTTTTCATGCTTTCATGCAGTTTGCACAGGTTGCATGTTGCATATTATGATGCTCTGTGCTTGCTATTGAGAAAACCAAGATGGACAAGTGGTAGTGAAACGTTTGTAAATGCGAGGGTAAGCACCCTACAAGCCGCATTAAGAAAGTTTATGTACAAATGTATCTGTAGGCTGAAAAAAACTGTAAATGTGATTGTTGTTCATTTAACCAATACTTGGTTTAGTGCAATACACCACCAGTCAAAGATGTGGAAGCACTGGTACAGCAGTCTTTATCTTTTATAAAGAACATACACTTTATAATTATTATTTTATTATTATTATTTTCTTTTCGAAAAGATTCAGACAGGTGGAGGAGATCGAAGCATACAGCTGGAGGTAGGAGTCAAACTAATGAATAGGAACTCCCCATGTGCACAAGCTACAGGTATATATACACACACACACACATATATACACACACACACACATATATGTGTGTGTGTGTGTGTGTGTGTGTGTGTGTGTGTGTGTGTGTGTGTGTGTGTGTGTGTGTGTGTGTGTGTGTGTGTGTGTGTGTGTGTGTAGATTTAAACACACTGTATGTAGATATGATAGATTAATATACGGTTAGATGGATGGATGATAAATGATGAATGGATGGATGAACAATGATGGATGGATGGATGGATGAATAATGATGAATGGATGGATGGATGAATAATGATGAATGGATGGATGAATAAATGATGGATGGATGGATGAATATTGATGGATGGATGGATGGATGAATAATGATGAATGGATGGATGAATGAATGAATACATGATGGATGATAGATGGATGGCTAATGATGGATGGATGATAAATGATGGATGGATGGATGATAAATGATGGATGGATGGATGAATAAATGATGGATGGATGGATGAATATTGATGGATGGATGGATGGATGAATAATGATGAATGGATGGATGAATAAATGATGGATGGATGGATGAATATTGATGGATGGATGGATGGATGAATAATGATGAATGGATGGATGAATGAATGAATAAATGATGGATGATAGATGGATGGCTAATGATGGATGGATGATAAATGATGGATGGATGGATGATAAATGATGGATGGATGGATGATAAATGATGGATGGATGAATGGGTTAATATACAGATGGATGGATATCTCTCCATGTATCCATCGCATGACCTTCCACTGGATGTGGAATGAGCTCATTTAGATGATCAAATCCATATTTACAGTTATTTTGATGAGAGTAACTAAAAGTAATGCAAAAGTAGTGTAATGCCTTACATTTAAAAACAGTAATATTGTAATGTAAGTTTACAGTTTTGAAGTAACTTGCCCAACACTGTGGGCAAAATATATTAATTGACCCCAGTGTTATTCCACCATATAATCAATTTAATACACATTAAATCACTTCAAATTTGAAAAGATCTTAAGTAGTAGATATTTGGAACAACAAACCTATAGGTGAATTTATCAACAACAGTACAAGGCAGCTTTTGCCTTCTTGTGGCAATAATGCTTATATTTAAAAACCTTTAAAAAATACTGTTATTACTAAAGAAGCTCATTATAAATCAAGGCACTAATGTTTGAAAACAACTAGCTAAGGAATTGAGGTGCATTTAGCAAGGATGGTAGAACAAAGCAGTGAACTATCTTGTGATATCTTGGTCTTTGGCTTCTACTTCTGCTGACAAACACTCGCCCTCTTGTGGTGGTTTCCTGACATTACAACATTATACATTTACAGCACGTTCTGTTGGACAAATAACACAAATGATCAAATAATTTAATTAAAAAATATATACCGGTATATAATAATTGACTCCAATGGTATTCCAGCATATGATCAATTTAATACACATAAAAGCACTCCAAATTTGAAAATATCTTTAATTTAAAATAAAGTAGTAGATATTTAGAGACAATATAATGATTTATTCAAACATTAGACACAATAAATTATCTTGTTTTCAAGTTGGTTTGGGCAAAAGTGAAGCTCACATTAAAGGCCAGCTAAGCTGTTCAAAGTGAGGACAAATGCCAGAAGCAGTGAAACATCTTGTGATTGTATGATCTTTGGCTTCTGCATTCGTTGGACAGCTGCTGCCCTCTTGTGGTGATTTAGTGACATTACAACAAATTTCAAAGTAAGCTTTTTTTTACGATTAGATGTTGCCCTCTTGTGGTGATTTAGTGACATTACAACAAACGTCAAAATAGGCTTTTCTTCCAATCAGATGTTGCACTCTTGTGGCGAAATAGTGACATTACAACAAACTTCAAAATAGGCTTTTCTTACAATCAGATGTTGCCATCTTGTGGCGAAATAGTGGCATTACAACAAACTTTAAACTAAGCTTTTCTGACTTCCAGATGTTGCCCTCTTTTGGTGAAATAGTGACATTACAACAACCTTCAAAATAGGCTTTTCTTCCAATCAGATCATGCCCTCTTGTGGCGACATAGTGACATTACAACAAACTTCAAAATAGGCATTTCTTACAATCAGATGTTGCCCTCTTGTGGCAAAATAGTGACATTACAACAAAATTCAAATCAAGCTTTTCTTACGTCCAGATGTTGCCCTCTTGTGGCGAAATAGTGACATTACAACAAACTTCAAAATAGGCTTTTTTTCTAACCAGATAGATGTTGCTCTCTTGTGGCAAAATAGTGACATTACAACAAAATTCAAAATAGGCTTTTCTTACAATCAGATGTTGCCCTCTTGTGGCGAAATAGTGACATTACAACAAACTTTTAACTAAGCTTTTCTGACTTCCAGATGTGGCCCTCTTGTGGTGAAATAGTGACATTACAACAAACTTCAAAATAGGCTTTTCTTATAATCAGATCATGCCCTCTTGTGGCGACATAGTGACATTACAGCAAACTTCAAAATAGGCTTTTCTTACAATCAGATGTTGCCCTCTTGTGGCAAAATAGTGACATTACAACAACATTCAAAACAAGCTTTTCTTACGTCCAGATGTTGCCCTCTTGTGGTGAAATAGTGACATTACAACAAACTTCAAAATAGGCTTTTCTTCCAATCAGATGTTGCCCTCTTGTGGCGAAATAGTGACATTACAACAAACTTCAAAATAGGCTTTTCTTCCAACCAGATGTTGCCCTCTTGTGGCAAAATAGTGACATTACAACAAAATTCAAAGTAAGCTTCTTTTTTTTACAATTAGATGTTGCCCTCTTGTGGCGACATAGTCACATTACAACAAACTTCAAAATAGGCATTTCTTACAATCAGATGTTGCCCTCTTGTGGCAAAATAGTGACATTACAACAAAATTCAAAACAAGCTTTTCTTATGTCCAGATGTTGCCCTCTTTTGGTGAAATAGTGACATTACAGCAAACTTCAAAATTGTCTTTTCTTACAATCAGATGTTGCCCTCTTGTGGCAAAAAAGTGACATTACAACAAACTTCAAAATAGGCTTTTCTTCCAACCAGATGTTGCCCTCTTTTGGCAAAATAGTGACATTACAACAACATTCAAAACAAGCTTTTCTTACGTCCAGATGTTGCCCTCTTGTGGCAAAATAGTGATATTACAACAAACTTCAAAATGGGCTTTTCTTACAACCACATATACGTTTTTCAGTAGGTGAACTAACTTCTAGTAAAGAAAAGCTCGAAAAATAAACAGTAAATTAAAGAACACCAATTCTCTCAGTTTAAAGCATTATTCAACCATACTTAGGATATGTTAAAACACTGCAATTGTTAAAGAAACAGTGAAAGTCAAACATGTTTATTTTTCAAGGTGTTTTAACTAGAAGTACCTTGTACTGTCGTCAGTGCTAAATTCACCTATACATCAGTTTGTTGCTCTGCTACTTCATTTAAAACTAAAGATTTTCTCAAATTTAAAGTGATTTAATGTGTATTAAATTGAATATAAGGTGGAATAACATTGAAGTGAATTATAATATATTTTATTTAATTAAATTATTTGACAATTCGTGTCATTTGTCCAACAGAATGTCCAGTAAAAAAATAAAGTTGTACTGTCAGGAAACCGCCACAAGAGGGCGCGTGTTTGTCAGCAGAAGCAGAAACCAAAGACCAAAGAGGCACAAGATAGTTCACTGCTTTGTACTACCATCCTAGCTACATACGCCTCACTTCTTTAGCTAGTTGTTTTCAAACATTAGTGCCATGATTTATAATGAGTTTTTAAAATCTTTTCCATTTTACTTTCTACTTTTATACAGGGGGAACTTATACGGCTGGACGCTCATTACCAAGGCAGTAATGTTTGAAAACAACTAGCTAAGGAAGTGCGGTGTATTTAGGATGGTAGAACAAAGCAGCGAACTATCTTGTGACTTTTTGGTCTTTGGCTTCTACTTCTGCTGACAAACTCTCGCCCTCTTGTGGCGGTTTCCTGACATTACAACATTATTAATACACAGCACGTTCTGTTGGACAAATAACATGAATGATCAAAGAATTTTATTAAAATATATATAATACCGGTAATTGACTCCAATTTATGATATATGATCAATTTAATTCACAATCACTCCAAATTTGAAAAGATTTTTAATTAATAAAGTAGTAAATATTTGCAGCTAATATTATGATTTATTCAAACATTAGACACAATAAATTATTATCTTGTTTTTAAGTTGGCTTTGGGTGAAAGTGAAACTCACACGGTTTGACGCACGGTTTGCAAACAACCTGTGTGAATACGTGTTTATGGAAGTAGGTTTCTTTGGGGCCGTGCGTCATGTCCTTGCGCTGTTCGCCGGAGCTGCGCCGTTCAGCGGAGGGTTACAGCTGATCTTTGTCATAAAAGTAGTCCCGAGTTAAAAATAGTACATGTAATTCCTTCGTGTTACTTTTTATTTTCCCTTGCAGTTGATATGTTTACTGAGGTCACTAGGCCGAATTATTATCACCATTTAGTGAGTTTTATGGATGTTTTTCTGGCAATGCTATTTGGTACCATTCACTTACAGTGTTTGATGCTAAGCTAAAGCAAAAAGAGTACTGCTGGATCAGTAAAATGTCTGGGCTGTTTACAGTTTTGCCCACTTATCTAACTCTGAGGAATATGACAATAGACAAAAAATAACTTTGCGGTGGAGTATCCCTTTAAGCATCTAGTCTCATTTATCCAGCCAACTCCTTGAAAATCCCCAAGGCAGCTAAAGCAAACCACATTTATTTGGAACAGGAAAACACATTACATGAGGAAAGAACATGGTTAAATAAATTTAAAAAGGAGGTCAGCAGTCGATTGATTCTCTAAATAGCATGCTATAAACTTTGTTCCAAGTTTGGAGTGAAAACCTCCTTATGGCTGAGAGTTTGATCTAAAAAAAAAAAATACATATAAGACTCATCTTTCCATCAGTAAGAGTTACTTTGTTGAAAATTACTTTAAAAACAGAATTTTAGCTCCCACAACACACCCCCCTGTGGGACTGATACTGAAAAACAATCATTTTAATAAGCATTGGAGTGATATGGGTATTTGCTCTGTTATGCATCTGTTAAATGATGCAATCATTAAATTGCATTTAGCAAATTCTATCAAATTTAAATTTAATTATGCAACTTATTGCAAAATTATTAATTAATGAGGTAATTTAATGTCCTATAATGAATCTAATGTAAACTATTATACACTCTTATTCTCATTCTCAGTACAGTGATCATGATGATTTTTGTTTTCCTGAGACTTTGATCAAAAGTCAAGACTTTCCAACTCTGTAATTAGAAAGTTATTTACTGACACTCCTTTTCACACAAATCCCAATGAAACACATCAGGTCTCCTGTGCTGAAGAAATTATTCAAAAAATAACATTAAACTCCCACTTCCTCCTGAAGATAAAGAAATTAATTTGATGTCTCTGTAGACAGCGACGTGGTTTTGACTGTCAGTGTGTCTCTCTCTGTGAGACACATTTGTTTTATGACTGTAAAGTTTTAAGGGATGATGTTCATTACTGGCTGTTTTGCAGGATTGCTCAGCTGCTCACCAGAAACGACACTTTGTTTGATATTTTGTGGACTGATAATACATTTGAATCTGTCCTAAATGTAATTATCATTTTTGGAAAAATTTTAAATCAATCAACGTTTCATTTTCACATTGAATTCACTTTGATGATGATGGAAGTAATCAGAAGCTGCTCGTGTGCACTGGTTTAACTCTACCTGTGGTTAGCAGGGCTTTGAGGTTTGATGAAATAACCTAATGCTAATAGAGATGTGTTTCTTTAAAATACTTTTCTACTGCTCTTTTATATTATCTATGCTGTTATTGACAAAAGTCTATCAGCTCAAAGAACTGAAGATAAATTCTAGACAGCTAAACCCAGCTGAATGTATTCCACAGACAGAGGGAAGGTTAATCAGGTGCTTTTGTCTTTTTCCTGGGTGAAACTCTTCCTGCTCCTCCAGCGCAGCAGCTTGAGGAAGTTCAGACTGGCGTTGAAGACCTTGTCATGTTCAAACACCATTTTGTAAAACGTTTCAATTGGAAGGTCTCCATTGGGGTCCGCGTACTTGAGTGTGGTCATTGGGGTGTAAAGAGGGTTTGTCTGATGACGGAAAGGCGGGTTCTCCATGGTGATGATCTTGAAGGTGTGCTGAGAAGAAAAATACACAGTAAGCATAAGCCACTCACAGACATGATGAGAATCAGATAACACATGTTTAGTGGTGAATACCTCTGCTACGTCCTCAGCAGTCTGCCCAAGACTTTCAAAGATCTGTTTGTAGTTCTTCAGGTAGATGTTAGTGAACATGTCCGCCGTCACTTTGTCAGCTTTGCTGAGATCAGTCTTCAGGCCCTCTTCATAAACCTTACTTTCAAACTCTGTTATCACTGGACCCGGCTCTATCAGAGTGATGCTGAGAAAGAAAAGGTCAGGTCAGCACATATTATTGGTCTGAAATATTTATCTTGTGTATAGAGTTCTAAACCTTTTTGAAACAATCTTAGTTATTGTATTACTGATGAGTGCTGTGTTGAAGCATCCCAAAAGAACCTTTATGAACGTTGTTTAAACATTATAGTTTTAAAAAACACTGTATTGGCAGCTAAGGATGAGATTATAAACATTAAGTTTTCAAAACACTGTTAGCAAATAAAGATGCGATTAAACAAAAGGGGATCAAATGTGATGATAGCAGAAAGACTAGAATCTATGAAGGGAGCAATCTCTGGTAACCATGGCAACCAGACCTATGATGATGCAGCTGGTCCAGAGCTGACAGAGGAGGAAGGGGGAGCTGTTTTTCTTCCTTTACTCAAGGAGCATGTATCGCAGCACTTCCAGGAACAGATTCATTCAAACACCAATATATGCAGGTTGCATCTCCACTTAAAGGGATGAGGCTAATC
>SSNR01000536.1:277600-298692 GCA_006937965.1 Callopanchax toddi
GGTATCGTTTCACCCCTACTGTTTAGTGCTTATTGTTTATTCTGTAGTAAAAAACATGATTATTCAATTGGAAAGATTACTTAAATGTTTGTTTATGTATTTATAGAAACCAAAAAGACCGTTTACTGTGCCCCCCCAAAATAAGCCAATGCCCCCCCAGCTAAGTTCATCTGGAGCCGGGGCTGCGCTGATCGCTTGAAGATTTCTCCTGTAGTTACTTCTAAATGCTTGATACATTCCAGTAACTTTGACAGAAGTTGTTTTGAGCCTTTTTTGGATAAAAGAACACACCTGACAGTAAGCAATGCTTTAAACTGTAATTTGCAGCCTAAACCTTGAAGTATTACATCAAGACAAACATTTAACAAACTGTAAACTAAATTAAATAATCTGGACAGTTTCCTTTTAATAATCAGCAATAGCAATAAGTGTTTGAAATGTTAAATTTCTTTGAATTTCAGTGCAGCCTTTAAAGGGTTGAAGGCCTAGCATCTCTTGAAGGACTGCCAGGGGAGGATGAAGGTGTCCAGGGCCCCTAGGCTACACATGACCAGATCCAAACCAACATAATTAGGGACAAAGGGCATGTTGGTTGGGGACAATGCGGGACATGTTAATAAGGACTGTCAGAATTTAAATATGGTACTTAAAAAATCAAACTAATAATAATTTACCCTTTACTGATCTCCTTTAGGGAAAATTTAGATTTTGACACATGCTCAGGATGGGACTGTCACTTGGTTACCGCTAGTGACAAACTAGGCTCTAGCCATATCTAGCCTGTGCATTAACCCGGGCCTGAGGACTGCATATTGCCTGTCACCTTTCATGTCAGACTTTTAAACTAAGGTCACAAGGTGCCAAGTGATGGAGTTTTAGCTTCTTTAGATAAATATTACTCAATCTCACTCAACTTCATAAGATCTTAAGCAACTGAGCACTTAGAGTATGTGTTGTAATTGACTCTTAGGCCTGGTTCATGTCAGCATATTAAGCTGATTTTTTACCTGATTCTCCTCATCAAACAAACTTAAGAATGCCCTGATTACCATAATGGCTCTAATCTCAGATATTCCTGTCGTGTGCCGTGCCTCTGGGGTGCCTCCGAGTCCTCTGCTCTGCTCGGAACGACATCGGGACCGCTCCGGTAATAAATTAAAAACATGTTAGATTGTCTTGGCCCGATATCGCAGTGTGTGATGTCCCCCGAGGACAAACGAGCATATGCAGCCTGTGCAATGTGACGTGTAGCCAATCAGAAAGTGAGGTGACAGACACAAGATGCACGGAGCGAGGGGAGGCCAAAATTAAAGTTTCTGTTTATATTCAATGTTATATTGGTTAAAACTGTCACAAGCACATTGCCCTTCATAATAAAAATGAAAGCTGTCATCTTTATTTAGTCTGAAGTCACGTTTGATCTTGAGAATTTCTGCGACATTTCACGTCTGACCTGGGAATGTTGGAGGGTGAAATCAGTTCATGTGTGGTGTTGTCTTTGCTGTGTGGCCGCACACCGTAGGACCAAAACTGTTAACATCCAGGGTTTTTGATTGTTGTGTGTGTTTTCCCATGTTTTTAAATCTGCTGACAATTTGAAAATCCTGCTGTGTGACCCGGCCCTGAGCTCCCAGCACATCTCATATTCATTCAATGATCACTGATGCATTTCTATGTTCTAACAATGCACAGGATTAGTATCTTATCTTACTTCAGTTTGAACCTAAGAGCTTGCACTGCCAAACTTTCACAAAAACCTTCTATTGCGAACTTGGAAGCTGCGTAGACATCATTGAATAAAATCCCTGCAACAGAGGAAGACAGCGTCAGAATACTGTATCATAATCTCAAGGTTCTGATAATAAACTGTTCCAACATCCTCACCCTGGATACCCATGACACTGCTGATTACCACAATGTGGCCTTTTTTCCTCTTCTTCATGTCAGGCAGGATTTCCTTCAGTAACCGAACGTGGCCAAAGAAGTTGGTGTCCATGACAATCTTCATCTCCTCAATAGACTGACATTCAATGGGTCCAATCAGGCCCATCCCAGCATTACTGACTGTGAAACAAGAACTAATTACCAAGACATCTACAGATGTGGTGAAAATAGTTCTCACAAAGTAAAACCCAGTGGTCATTGAACTGAAACTGAGAAAAGTAATATTTATTAAATATTTGCTGTAAATCAGCAAAGGAAAAATGGATACTGTTTTTGATTTGTGGTTCAATAAATTATAAACAGATTAAACTAAATGACGGATCTAGAAAAAGGAAAATGTGGCCACAAGCAGAACATAAGAGAGAAAATACAAATAGTACACAAAGAGCTTATAGAGCAACTTTCAAAGGGATTACAGATGAAGGTCAAGGTACAGTACATTAGTCTCTTATCACACATCAGTCTCTGTGCCAAAGTGGATTTAATGGAAGATGGCTGAGGAGGACACTGTTGACAGCAAATCATAAAAAACAGACTGGGATTTGCCTAACTGCATTACAAAGCTTCTGGTAGAAAGTCCTTCAGACAGAAACGAAATTAAAATGGATCAGAATCAAACAGACTGATCTGAAGTGGTCTGATCTAGATCCTGATAAGCATCTGTGGAAGAAACTGAAACATTTGGATTAGGAACCCTTCAGACCTGAGACAGCTGTGGACCAGAATACCTGTGGACATGTGAGAAGTCCCACTGAGTCTGCAGCAGGTTGAGCAGCAAAACCAGAACCTTGGTCCAGGCCTGTTTTTTTTTTTTTTCTACTGTTTTATGATTAATTTGTTGAACCACAGTTCAAAGCGATGTTTTAGGGCTGCAGTAGGTGGTTCCCCACTGAAGAAGGCTGCAGGTTTGATTCTGTGTCCTCTCTGCGTGGAGTTTGTATGTTCTCTCCATGCGTGGTACCTCCTCAGGATCAAAAGCATGACTGGTAACTGCTGGCTGTAAATATTTCCTGGTATGAGCGAATGTGTGAATGGTATTTGTCTCTGTGTCTCCCCACAACCACAAATAAAAGCTGATCCTCCACGTGACACTGAGCGAAACCCCAACAGCAGAATATTTTTAGATAAAATGTTAAAACTTTATTTTTGGCTGCTTTGACAAAAACGGTCCAAACTTACTGAGAATGTCCACCCTGCGCTCGGGTAAGCTGTCCACACACGCTTTAATGGATTCCTCACTGCACACGTCCAGCTGCTTGATCTCCAGCGTTCTGCCCAGAGTCCGACCAGCCGCCTCCACCAGCTGCTCGGCCTTACTCAGGTTTCTCATGGTGGCATAGACTAAAACACACAAAGGTCTGGATGCAGGTCTGATCGGACAACATAATGCAACAAAGAGAAACCAGGACAAAGTGACTCCTGTGGGAGAAATTCAGGTTATTAATTGGATTTGGTTCTGAGATTTTCCATTGGCTGTTCAACATGATGGAGATAATATTAGACTTAATGATGGGATTTACAGGACACTGACTGAAATACTGGGAAATTTACAGCTACTGAGGTTAATTTAAAAGACATTTCAGTTTTTACTTTTAGATCTCTGCTTCTTTTGTCTTTACTTTATATTTTTAAACATTTGCACTTTTAATAAAATTCAGCTGTTTTTATTATTTTATTGATTTAGTAAATTTATTGAACATTTGTACATTTTAACATTTCAATATTTATTTTTAAATCAATTTTTAAAAGATATTTGTACTTTTAAACTTGTTAATGTTTTTATTATTTTACTGAAACTTTGTTCTTTTTTCTTTGCATATTAAAACATTTTTGCAACATTTTCAGGTTTACAGTGCAAATCACAACAGGTATGGTCACTTTCTCTGTGCAGGGTGAAGGATGCGTTGGTGTCACTTTCAGCTTTAGCATCTTTGTTTTTCCTCTACAGAGACTCAGGATGATCCAATGATCTCTGGACCAGTTTCTCCTGGCTCCTGTTTCTGTGTGATGCCTTAGTGTTCACCTGCTGTTACATGAGCACACCTTAAAGATGTGCACATAAAATAAAAGAAAGCAGCATTTTATAAAAAAACAAACAAACAACAACTTGTCCAAAAGAATATAAGAGAAATAAAAGTAGTTTCTAGTGTGACCTGGTGCCTTTAGGACTCTTAGAGGCTCCGTAGTCTTTGAAGAAGTTTCAGAAAAACTCATCTGTGAATATAATATTCATTTTCTTTGTTTGCTCAACACATTTAAACATTTTTTTAATGTTATTGATTAAATGACAGCTTTTTTAGTGCTAGCAGTGCTGAAGTAAGTGGCTCTAAAAGTTGGCACCTCCTTGTTCTTACAGGAAGTTAAATCTAAAATCTTAAGAATTAATATTTACAACTGGATTTAAATCTTAAAGTCTTCAAAACAATCAGATAAACTCTAATTCTTGTTGTTTAAGTGGAGCAGTTTGTTAATGGTTTTATTGATAGTACTTTTACTAAGGGAGGCTCAATCATCTAATTAAAACTATATTGTTTATATAAAACATTGTAAATTTAAATAATGCAACCAAATGTTGTCTAGTTACTATGAAGTATAATAATAATTATTATTATTATAAAAATGATTAATAATATAAGTTAATTATTACAGAAAATGCAGCTGAAGGTGAACAAGCTGAATCCTCAGTCTTCCTCTAATCCTTTCCCCCCTCATCTCTAAAATAATTGTTCATCACTTCAGTTTCAGGTGTTCATTAGCAGAGATGTATAACAAAAAGTTTAACTTGTTTTTAGAAAAGCAGGAAATGAAAACAATTTACCCATAAACCTCTTCTTCTCATCTTTTGCGATGCAGGTTGCCAGAGCTAGGCCGATCCCGGAGGAGCATCCTGTGATGAGTACCACCTTCTGGTTCATTGTGTCTGCTTCGCCTCCCAGTTACAGAATGAAGGAGAAAAGACGATGTAACTGGTGAGGCACTTCTAAAGCCCACTCCTAATCCATAGGGCTGCAACTCAGCAGAAGCCCATCACATGGCCTGAAGATTACCATCAAGCTCAGTAAATCAGGATTTAAGCTAATGACAGAGAGTCTATTGTTGTAGCAAGATTTAAAAAACATCAGACTAGACAGCTTTAGCATGTAGTGGGAAATGCTGTTTTTATTTCAACACAAAGCCCATTTTTTAATTCCAAATTTAGTCCAGAAATATGAATTATTCCATTTGATATACATAATACAGATATTTGGGTAAATGTTAACGTTACCATCCATGGCTTTTATAAATCAAAACAAACTCACCACACAAAGTAAGTCGAATTGTTTGGATGATGTTGGCAATAAATCTTATATTCTTGGAAAACCTGATGATGTTTACAAACGGTGCATCTAGACGTGAGCTACACCGATAAACAAATGGACCAAAAATGTCTCCTGCAATATTCTCCTGTTGGTATTCACTCTTGTTTGGAGCGTCAGGTGCTTCCAGGTGTGACTGGTTGATGAATGTGATGCCGTCACACAGCTGGGTGTCACCAGACTGGAAACCAGCATGAGGAGGAGGAGGAGCCGAACTGTTGAGGCTGAGTGTGAATCCTCCACATGCTACTGAGGCTTCTGGCAGTAGGAAATGAATTAAGGCCAACAGGTGTTTTTATTCCTTCCTTGTTATCGTAGGAAAGTACAATCACCTAATCCATCAAGTAGGAGAATACTGCAGGGTGACCAATCAGGCTTTGTTACAAAAAAGACAAGAAATAAAACTCAGATACTGTGAGCCAAGCCTCAACCAAAACTCTAGGACTCACAAACACTAAAATTATTCATTAGGATTGAAAATGTATATGCTGAGAGGAAGCTAAATAATTTCCCCCTAATGCTTTTTTGGTATTGGCTTGCTTCCGCTAAACAGTATGTTTGTCCCACATGTTGGGGTCCCAAGCCTGGAACCATCCGGTGAAGGAGGGTGGCTCCTGCCCCTGCTTGATGGTGGTGATGGGGATACCACGACGACCAGACGGGTCAGAATTCACATAGTCCTGGGCTGGAAGGAAAACAGGGATACATCTGTAAGCTCAAATTATGTGGTTTATGTGAATTGTCCTTAATATTTTCTCAGTTCTGTACCAATCTTTGGTGCTCCCGTTTTCTCAATATCATTGGCCTCGTTTCCAACCCAGACAAAGACCTGGAGATGAAAATAACCAGATTAGAGATAATCAGATTAGAGCTAGAAAGCCTAGAAAGAGAGATCTGCACTCAGATGTCAAGTGAACCAAACAGCGTAGTGAAAAGTAGTTGTCTTCTTTGTTTCATCTTCATCACCCTGGTAGAGGCAGCAAACCTTTAAAATATCTCTGTACATTTTTCTATTCATCCTTCCTTTGATTATATGAAGCATTTTATGCTGAAAACAGTCCCACACCATGACGCTGACACCTCCAAACTTCACTGTTTTCTGGTGATGCATCACTCCTGGGGTGATACACAGCACTCTTTGGCCTCTAAGCATGGTGTACATTATGGACATGATATCCAAAGAGTTCAGTGTTTGTCTCATCTAACCAGACGATGTTCTCCCAGTATTTCACAGGCTTAGTGATTTAAAAATATCACTTGGCAAATTGGCAACATGTCTAATACGTAACGTGTGACAACAAGCTAAACCAGAAGAAACTTGTTTGGGGCAAATGGACCAACCTGGTCGAAAGTGTCCAGAAGCATGACGTCATCAGTGGCCAGATCCAGCTGTGTGAATTCACCAGGCACCTCCTCCGCCTGAATATGTAGAAACACACACTTTCATAACCTTACAGACGTTTCTTATTTGCATCAACACAAATATGAGAACCTATTCGTCTTTTTACAGTAAAACAAATGATGGAAACCTGAACACTCACTATCAGCCTGCCAGTCTTATTTGAACAACCAAACAGTCGTGGAGGTTTGACCATTTTCTGCAGGCTCTTGGAGGTCTGGTAGTCTTTCTTCCCACCAAGTGCTGACCAGAAACCAGCTGGCAGCAAAAAGGAAATTGTATTTTCATAAATATAAATGATTTGCTCTAAAGACAATGCACTGATCATATCCCTACTCCAGGAGCTCACCTGGCTCCTTCGTCTCCTCCACCTCAGTGACAGCTCCTCCCAGCAGGCTGGCCACATACTTAGCTGCAGACAGCTCATCTGGGCTTGCTCCTTTTCCCTTCCACACGAACAGGGAATTTGATGACTTTAGCACAAACACATCGTTGGTGTTCAGGGAGGAGGCTGTGGCTTCCACCTGTGAGACAGAGAGGAGTACAGTCCTCTGTTTGTTTGAGAAAATCAACCCGTCACGTTTAAGGTAAACAAAGCTGACCTCAACAGCTCGCACGGCTTTAGTGGAGCTCTGGCGGATATGGAAGAGCCGCGTGGCGGCGGGTTTACTGTCGCCACCTTTGCGGGACGTCCCACCCAAGTAGATGATCAAAGGCTTGTCCTTAAACAAGCTGACGAGATGAGGGGGCTCTTGACCCTGAGTGACTCGAACCTGAAGAGGCAGTGTGTGAGAGTTGTGGGTGAAGAGAATCAGCTGATTCATCAGAGAAAGAAACTGTTTCATTCCAGATATTTGGAGGTCTCTGACATATTGACAATAGGCCAATTGTCAATGCTACATTTGAACTTGTTAGGCAGAGCCAGCTTGTTCTCAGCTTTGTCCACAGACTGATACTCACCTTTGGTTCTCAGTCTTACTCTGTACTTTATGAGTTCATATGAATTTTAAGGAGAACCTTACTGAGGACTTCTGTTTGGGTGAAATGTGAACTGAAGAAATACAGCCTTTGACCTACCTGTGTTGGTAACCCCCCCATGGAGTCGTCCAGCTGAACGGTGAGGAAAGCTGAAGCAGCCAGTTCATCCTGAGAACACTTCTGGCCCTGCCTGCAGTGAAACCACATTCTGATTCAAGCATCTTTAGGATTTACCTCTGTGTGGTTGTTTGAATGATATCTTGACCTGCAGATGAAACCTATTTCTTATCTGGTTCGTGTGGAGCTACTGGAGCACATTCCTAAACTGGCTGCATATACAGACCCATGTTGTTCCACCTTAAGCCCGACTTCACTGAGAAGCAGCACCTACCATGTGTAGATGATGTGCTTCTGTCTGCCTCCATCATTATATGTGTAAAGCACCAGGTAACAGTCACCGCCATAGAAATGTCCATAGCTGGACGGGTCCACTGGCGCTTTATCGTTTCTTTCCACACGCCAGATCTGTGCGAACCCAAAACGGTCACATGTATGTTTTCATGTTTGAAGAAGTACAACATGATTGTAGCTAAACTAATGACCTTACCGTGACCTTCCCAGAGCCATCGTCCACCATGCCGTGATGGGCAGCCATGGCGTTGTTGTTGTAGAGTTTGGAGGGGTCAAAGGGAATCTGCTCTACTTTAGCAATGTGACCCACAGTGTAAGTCTGGCCTGTGGACTCTCCTTCTAACCATTTGAAAAAGAACTGCTTAAACAGAGTGGTCTCAGCCCCCGCAGGAATCACCTGCACCTGTACTCAGCAGAAATACACAGAGGGATAGTTATCTGTATTAATATGATGTGAGTTGATGGGGAGATCAGATTTAGATGGTAGTTTTCATTACCTTTGTTCTTGAGGAGTAATTCATGTCTTTGATGAAACTGTCTGCAGCAGTCAGTGCTGCTTTGCGCTCAGCTGCATTGGCGTCTCGTCCTTTAGTATGGGGTTTGGTACAGAGATAGCAAACTTAATCATTTGTCCTAAATAAGTATGTTGGATAAAAGAGCAGATGTCAAACCCTGAATACCTTTCCAGACAAAGATGTTACGATCAGCTCCATTGTCCAAGATGTAGCATTCCTGCTGGGACAG
Source organism: Callopanchax toddi (assembly GCA_006937965.1). Lineage (NCBI taxonomy): Eukaryota > Metazoa > Chordata > Actinopteri > Cyprinodontiformes > Nothobranchiidae > Callopanchax > Callopanchax toddi. The sequence continues at coordinate 286,433 of SSNR01000536.1, forward strand.
CATGTCCTGTTTGAAGGGGGTTTTATCAGCCACCAACGATGTCTTCATGGAACCAGCAGCATCAGAGATCTAGAAATAACAAGGGTGGTTCAATCGTTTTATCATCCAAATCTCTTACATTCAGTGGCATCGTATCAGAAGGAAGTCAAATTTTAAAAGATTCTCAGCACTGACTCGCCTCAAGGCTGCAGACTAAGCCTTCTATTCTTCACCTTGAACTGTCCCTACCCAAACATCTCCATCATCATGTTTGCAGATGATATAACTGTGGTTTGATCTCACTGCAAGAAGATATGAGAGTGCATATAGTGCAGACTTCATGGTGTTTGAAGAACAACCTCCTTCTCAACACCTCCACAACCAAAAAGCAGCCTGTGGACCTCAGGAGGCACACGCCAAACCTCCAGCTCATAATGGGGTCAGGGTAGAGAGAGGCACAAACATCAGGTCCTGGGATCAAGAACCTGAACTGGTCAACCAACAGTCCTGCTCTACTGAAGGCCCAGAGGCTGCCCTTCCTTCCTGAGAGTTTTTAGGATAAACAACCTAGCAGAGAAACGGCTGATGTCCTTCTATTGTCGCTCCATCATGTCTGTTCTGAGTCGCAGCATCTCACTGTGGTTTGTAAGCACAAAGCAACAGAATGAAGAGGCTGCAAAAGGTCATCTCAGCCCAAACATCACAGGATGCCCTCTCCCTGCTCTGGAGGACATCTACAACTTCCACTGCCTCAGGAGAGCAAACAACATCCTCAAGGACTCCATCTGTTTGAGCTGTTATCCTCTGGGAGGCACTTCAAGAACAAACTGACTCAAAACCATTTTTACCCTGGAGCAACCATTGCTGTGAACTCAGATCCTGCATTGCAGCTCTCGTGGAGTCCGTTTAAATGTTTCCTCATGTCTGTGACTTTTAAAGCCTTTATTTATTTGTGTTAGATGAAACTCATTCTGCCTCAAACTCACAGTTACTCCACTCCTTCTACTCCAAATTTAGACAGTTATGTAAAAGGTCACAGCAATATGGTGAATGATTCTTTCTTTTATTGAGAGTAAATATATTCTTCTTATCTAGAGGTTGAATCTTTAACAGAACTGAATGGAGAGTCTAGTCATCATTTTCTTTAATATGGCTGATTCTGCTTCTGATTCTCTAACAAGTGTTCTCACTTTTCTACAGAAGACTGGGTTATTTTAAATTACAGGTAACATCAAAGAGCTTTTCAAGAGTCAACATTAAGTACTGCCTCTCTTTAGATCATAGGTCTAATAAAGGCAGGAGGAGTAGATGACCACTAAACCAGCTCAAAGTTTGTATTGAGGTTAGAGGAAATGAAACAATCAGCTCTGTTTTGAGGTGAACATGAGAAGAGTAAAACTCTGGCCCTGGTTCGCTAAGTGTGCTCAGGATCTGTTAACCAGTTTACGTGTCTTTTACACCCACTGGAGTAAAAGCTCTGATGAAACTGTTCAGGTTTTCATCCTCCATACGACTAAGGACAGGATGTTACAGCATTTCTGACCATTTATTTTAGATGTAAGAAAATCTGACCCTCATCACCAGATTAGATGGAAAAAATAAACTGTTTTCTCTTTTCAAAGGGCAGTCGAGCTCCTTTTCTTCTGAATCTTATCCTGATATCTAAATACAACCAGATCACAGCAGCAGAGGGTAAATAAATCACGTTAAATGCTTGAGAGCAGAGAATCAGCTGCTTTTTGCTCTGCTAGAATAATTTAAGCTCATAATTTACAAAATAAAAAGGTAGTAGAAGCTCATTCACCGGCTGGTTACTGTGTTTATTTACCAAATACAGAGATGCCTTGTTGGTGGCAGCTTTTTCTGCTGGTACATCAGAGTCTCCAGGGGGGAGCTCTGGCTTTGGTCCAAGAACCTTGAAATAAAAACATGCTTCGTGTTATTATGTTTCTCTAATCTAAATGAGTGAGTTAATCATTGTGGAAAATGTTGCTGAATGTTTTCTGCATTAAGTTTAAGAAGAAGAGCTCACAGTGATGACGGCTCCTGGTTCAGAACCCTCTTCAATCATGTGCACTTTAGCGCGCCCTTTCCGCTCATTGTCCCGGATATCGTTGGCCATCTGAGTGGTTTTAAGGCGCTCGTAGCGATTGCTTTCACTGCCAGACCAATGGTAGATGTCCTGTTGATTCAGAGAGCAGAGGAGAATAAAAAGCGCCCAAAGCATCCAGTAACTCTGTGATGATCTTGGTTTTATTTTTAGCTCACCTTCCCCAGATCAATGATAAAACAGTCTCCTTTGTTGAAGCTGCTCCAGCTCAGGTCCACCTCCGTGGCCTTGACTGAACGACGACCTTTGACATGCAGCAGGCGCTTAACATCCATGTCATTGGTCACCACATGCTTGAAGCCTGAGGCCACGCCTCCTTGCTGTGAAATAGAGATGTATTTAATCAAACACATGTAAACAAATCTAACAATAAATATCAAGTACTTCAGATCAACAAACACATTTTAACATCAGACAAAAATATCCTGAATAAAGACAAAATGCTGTTTTCTAATGATTTCATTACTGAAGGCTTATTAAACCAACCTGGCTCTGAGTGAAAAACCCAGAACAGTTCAGAGAGTTTCTCACATCTCTGTGGGACAACTTTAGGTCAGGATGCACGACGTGTTTAAGGTCAAAGGTCAGACATTCTAGTTCAGGAGTTTATGACAGAGAGAAGAATTCATGGTTTCATCAGTTTTAATGAGTTGTCCAGGACAGGTCCTGAAAGGCACAGAGCCCCAGACCATCACCCCACCACCACCATGTCTGACTGTTGGTCTGATGTTCTCTTTCTAAACGCAGACGGAACGGTTCCATGTTTGTCTGGTCAGCCCCCAGCCCCCGTCTTTTATTAAAGCTGAATCATGGCCTCTGACCTCAACCTTAGTGAGGGCTGCAGGGCTTTAGATGTTCTGAGTATGCGTTGCTTTTTGAGGTCTTTTAGCCTACTTCATGTATCAGACAGGTGATTTCTTAATTCAGTCATCAGGATTAAATGTGGCCAGTGAAACTCAACTCAGCGTTCCAAAAATAAAGGTTTATCACACTAACCTGTACTTCCTGATTTGACAATAATTAATTTTTCCGGTCGGTTTGGTTTGAATAGCTTTTTCCTTTAATAAAGGAAAGCTTTATTTGAGAAATGCATTTTTTATTTACTCGGGTTACTTTGTCTGATACTGAAATTTGCTCGGTGATCTGAAACATTTACATGCCAAAAAGGCCCCCCAAAATAAAATCTGTAATGGGGAGAAATCTCTTTACAGAACTGTATTTAACAACTTTTTGAAAACACTTATCTTTAAATCTCCCTCCTACCTGTTTGTTTAACATAAAACAACCAGAGAAAAGAACAGCTGACACCTTCAGAAGCTTCAAAACATGATATCTGTGTTATCTTGTGTTTCCTGCTGCTTGAAACCAGCAGATTTACAGGAAATAGTTTAATTCCAGGAAGGTCAAAAAGCACCTCTAAAAAGATTTTCATTGCATCTGTTTGCCAGGATATAACTACTGTTAATAGGTTATAGTTTAACACTTGAAAGGCCAAGTGACCTGTAATCACTTGTGCATTGTAGGGGTTTAAAATATCCTATGAACATTCTATGAACATTATAGTATTAAGAATACTGTATCAGATATATAGTTTAAAAAAAACTGTGTTCACAGGTAAGAAGTAGAATATAATATGTGGGTCAGAAACTGAACTGTTGGGCTGACAAAATGCTTTGATGTAGCAGGAGGAGAAGATTAGAAGGGATCGGTCCTTGGTAACCATGGCAACAGGATATTTGATGATGCAGGATGTCCAGAGCTGACGGTGGAGAAAAGGGGAGGGGCCTCGTTTTGAATTGTGAGCCTGCCTCCTGAACAGGGTGACATTTTTTCTGCAGACCCCCGATCAGTCGAGGAATTTTCCTTTATTTGCTTCAGCACGGTTGATTACATTTCCTCAACTCAGAGAAGTTGTTTTGTGCCTTTTTTGGATTAAAAACAGACCTGAACACTGAGGACTAAATCAGATCCTTTTAACCAATGACATTTTCTTTTCCAGCTGCAGCTACAAGTCACACAGACTGCAGTGGTTTCTCAAACTGGTTTGAAGGTTTGGTTAAAGGAGTTTTTCAGGAGATGAGTGTTTTTAGAACACGTCTGGAGCAGAGGGAGTGGAGCAGAGGACTGTCTGTATGTATGAATGTTCTGCTGGTAAATCAGTCTAAAGAATCAGCAACAAGCAGCAGGTTCTTAAAGGGGCTGTTTGCAGCAGTAAACCTTCTTTGTATTTTTATACCAAATTAATTATGAAAGGAATGTAGAAAGTTAAAGAAAACCCAGCAAGTTAAAACAAGTATATACATAATGTGTTGTACTCTGTCAGTTCAAGACATCTGTAAACACTCTGGTGTTTTGGCATGGCAGAGCATGTCTCTGTTTTCCTTTTTGCTGGTTCAAACTCGCCATGGAAACCTTTCATGGAAAATCTGAGAGAGCAACCTACCAGCCCCATGAGGGCAGAAGAAATCTGTTTTTGTCTGTGCCTTTACTAGGAGATGAGTCATTTAGCTGCCTAAATTCAGACGCTGTACCTTGATTTTGTTTTTTAGAGCTAAGAACTGAATCAATAGTACTTTACCTTGTATTTGATGCCAGATTTGAAGTAACCAAGAAAAGTGACAGACTCCAGGTTCTGAAACTCATTGAACTGAACTGCAGCTCCATGGAGGTGGTCATCCAGCTGGGTGGTGTAAATGGCAGCAGCTCCACCCTCATCTTTGGAGGCTTCATCTCCTGCAGAACAACGAAGGAGAGGTAACAATAAAAAACAGTATCAGTAGATTAAAGAAGATGACGATATAGAGAGAGTTAGTTTTACCAATCCATGAATGCACGTTGTAAGAAGGAGCTGGCGTGGTGAAAAGCACTACGTATGCATCTCCGGTGTAGAAATCTCCATAGAGCTCAGGTGGAACTGGTTTCAAATCCATTTTCTCCACCCGCCATACCTTCAGGCCAGGCTTCTTCCCAGCAGTCTGAAGCTCTTTGTGGAACATTGTTTAGGTCCTGAGAAAAGACACAGCGTCACTAAGTTTATCATGTTATAATAATAAAACTGAGCTGCTCAGTTTAATCTGGTCTGAACAAGCAGAACATTAATATTAAGTCTTATATTTAACAAATACATTCCTCCAACCTGTTTAGGTTTGGGTCAAGTAGTGAATTATGGGAGGAATCTCATTAACATTTCTGGTAAACTGGTCACTACATTGCGATTGTTGCTCATTGATTGACTTTCTCTGACACATTTACTTTTCTACTGTGAAGTCTACCTGAGCTAAAGAGCTCCAAAGGCTTTGTTCACCTGTTTTCCTCCATTGACACTGATGGGAAAATGTCTTAGTTTTTGTATATTTTGTCGATGTCATACATTATTCTGCAATCAAAAGCCAGCACATCTTTCCTGACTCAAACACATGCTTTGATGTATTATATGAATGTTTTCTTTTCAGTGCTGAGGGCGTGGCTCTTCATTTCACCACACACTGAAAACGGACAAAAGTCATCAGAATTGTAAACAGGATAAAAAAAATGCATGTGAATTATACCCCTAATGGCAAATGTTAAGCTAGGAAACAAGAGAAGTTAGAAATCCTGACCAGACTAAATGCAGTAACTCTAAATAATCTAAAACCCCATCAGTGCTCATGGTGGGTTTAAATACCTTCCTCTATGTTAGCTGTTCGTATTTGACCCTAGTTTTTATATATATCCCCTACAGAGTACTTTGAGAAATTCTGATTTTCTTTTTTAACTGATTTTTTTTGTTTTGTTAAACTGCTGATCCCAGAATGTAATCCTGTGTGTTAGCTGATCGCATCACAAAGCATTTAATAATAAAAACTAAAATCAAGAGCGTATTAGTTTGTGTTATTTATTTCTAATGGAAGCTTTGCAGGAAAACACGACTCATCCTGTGCTGACCCAACAAAGTGTGTGGTTAAAACAGGCGTTTACTCAGAGAAATGTGCTTGCTGCAGGGTGTGTGTGCTGTGGTACACTCACTGTAAAAGTGTGTGTGGTGAAGTGAAGTGCCACGCCCCACAAGCAGACTTCCTGCATCTAAATATTTAGGACTGTTGTGTTATAATTATGTTACAATGGGGATAAAACCACAGCCTCTCACCAAACAACAGATTATCTACAGAACATCAGGAAGAAACAGTCTGCTGGTGTTAAAATAAACTTTAATTATAATCAGTCTTTTTCTGGAATGCATCTTATAATAAACACTATAAAGCTTTTTAGTTTGGGGGTTTTTGAGCTCATGTCGGTTTTCAGGAACTTGTTACTGTTGTCTGTGTAAAACAGCAACACTGAGTTTCAGTGGTGCTTTAAAAAGAGAGAAACACAACAAACAGGACATGAAACACATTTCATTACCTGGTGAAGACAGAAGTCAGATGCTGGTTGTGGAGAAGCGTCGCTGCTGCTCTTCCTGCTTTCTGCACAGCCTGTTTGCACAACGCAGAGCTATATAAGCAGCAGAGACATCCGCCCTCACTGGGAGGAGGGTTCTGCTGCGTCTGGACTGAGCCCAGCCTCCTACAGACCACACCACTTCCTCCATGCTGCAGCTACTTGGTGTCAGACTCTTTTTACAGTCATGAAGATTTTAGATGAGATAACACAAACTTTACATTTGTATTGGTTCTCAACTTCTAAGCCATAACTTTTTTTATATATTGTCACCGTCAGAAAATGAAAAAACAAACTGTTTCTTTTACAAATAAGAACCCTTTGGTGATCACAACTCTCAAACTTATTTTGACACGTTTCTTTGAGAAGTTGTCCATAAAACCAGTGATAGATGTGAGCGTTGACCAGTAGAGCTGATTTATGGAAAAACGTGAAGATCATTTTAAAATTGGAGATATGAAGTTTTAGCCTGACAGTGATGAAATTAAAACAACTTTATATTTACAGCTGTGTACAGTTTTGATGGATTTATAAGACATTTTCTCTTTTCCTTGTCGACTCACATTAAGAAGGTCTTGGGTTTGAGACCCAGTTTGCGTGTTCTCCTCCTTCATGTGGACTTCCTCTGGGTGTGTGATGGTCATTTGTCTCCATGTAGCCTTGTGAGGGTCTGGTGATCTGTCCAGGGTGTAAACCTCCTCTCTGGACTGTGAGTGCAGGAAATGGATGATGGAGAGACTTTTCATTCATCTTCTCTGCCCTGTGGAGGACTTCTTTGTCTCATTCAGTTCTGATCAGATCCTCCTGTATATGTTTGCCTGTTAGTCCTGTTATTCCTACATGTTATTCCTGTTAACCTGTTATGTCCCAGTGTTTTCCTACTAGAACTCCCCAGGTTTCTTAGAGTTTTTGTGTTTTTGCTGCCATGCTTTATTTAAAGTATTGTGAGTTCAGTTCCTGTCTTCTTGTCTCTTTCCTCTTCATTTTGGATCCTCGCACTCAAACTCTGATAAAATGTCATAAGTTATTCAACATCTTTAACACATTTTACTGTAAAACCAAAGCCCAGAGGTTGTAAGTAATTATTAAAACAATATTTACCACAGTTCTAACTACCGTAAATAATTACTCACTATTTCAGTAAAGGGATGAAGCAAATCCCCGTAGGGGTACTGATTCCTCTGCTGTGGACTCTAATCTAAGCAGAGGATCTTTAAAGGCAAGGACAGCTGGTTGTCTTTGTACAACCCATGGTCAACAGCCACACAGTTGATTTAGCAATAGCATTTTTGTTGTTTTAGCTTGTGCTCAAGTTTGGCGGCAGTGATTTTCTGGATCTGGTCGGTCAGCAGCTCAAGCCTGAGGCCATGCTAACGACCAAATCTCTCCTCGCTCCAGCAGTCACCTCAGGTCAGGACTTGCTCCATCAATTCCAACTGCAAGAGCTGCATCAGCACATTCTGCCTCAGTGTGCAGAGTACACACAACTGTCTCAGACATACCAGCATTCAGCCACAAGACCTAAACCCTCACACAGTGGCTGAGCACAAACACTGTCGATTCACTACCTGTTTGAACTTGCTAGTGCTAAAACTGTTTTGTGCAACCTGTTGCATAACCTTCCAGGGTATATGTTATTACTACAACCAACAGGGCTGAAAAGTTTCACACAAAGAAGGAGATTGCCTGTAGCAGTGTTTTGATGAAGCATATGGCTCCGTCTTCTGACTGGGATTTGTCCTAATTGAACAGGAGATGCATAAAGATCCATGGATATGACTCCAAACCGCCTGCAGGAGCTTTCCAAGTTTCATTTCCTGCAGCTCTTCATGTAAAATATCTCTTGGCATTGGCTAAAGACCCAAGCTGTTGGTAATTTATCTGTCACTTCAAATAAAAGCTTAAACATCATGAACGTTATTCATCTGCTTTCTCACCAAAACCTCACTGCAGAGTGACATCAGCTCACCTCACTCGCTCAGAATCTGACATTTGAGTTGTTTCTAACAAATTCATCTAAAAGACACACACACACACGCACGCACACACACACACACGACACGTGCACACACACATAAAGAACCATTCAGTTTTACGGTTGTTTAAAAGGGAAGCACAAGTCAACAAGTTTGCTTTCATAATATATTTAGATCAATTTTGCACAGCAATATTCTTGGATCACCTGTAATCCCTGTAACCATCCTACAGTACCCTGACTTTCATTTAATAAGATTCACTGGATGTATACTGGATTTATACTGGATAGAAGGAGGGGGAACAATAACATGAAACAAGTACAGCATAAGGAAGGTTTAGTACGAGTTCACCTCCAGAGCTCAGCTGAAAGGCAGGTCAGGATCAGGACAGTGTGGAAGCAAGTAGGTGTACACATACTGCAAGTACATTTGTAAAAGTATTATTGACTCCATGAAGGGAAAATTAGTTACACTAAGGTTTAGGCGATAAACTGATTAGCTAATGTCCGTCTGTGGAGGATGTTGTTTTCTGTGAAAGAAAATCTGTGTTTAGATGTAATTTTTAAGAGAACTAAACAGGAAGGTTGTTATAAAACCCATCTGCTAAATGAACTGATGAATAAAGAAATGTCAGTGTGTTGGTTTGGGGTTCGGAGTGTTGTCATTCAAGTTTAGTTTTTTCTTTTCATCATTGCTGTTGTCATAGTTGTTACAGCTGGCTGAGCATAATGTTTTTGCCTGTCTATGTTTGTCTATTTGTGAAAAGTCATAAAATCTCTAAGTCATTGGACCAACATCTACAGATGATTAGCTGTTGGAGTCAACCTAATAAAACCCTTTTAAACCTGCAACAGTGAATAATAATAATAATAATAATAATAATAATAATAATAATAATAATAATAACAACAACAACAACAACAACAACAATAATAATAATGATAACAATAATAATAATAATAATAACATAAAAGTATTTTCTGTTTTATAGAAATTGAAATATTGGTTGGTTAATAATAGTATAAAAACTATATAATCATCTTTTATTTCATTATGTAATTATATAACAATATAATAGTCATAAAAAAGTAAAACAGACACTTCCCACCTGTTGCCCCTCCACTAGTGGGCAGCAGACATGTATAGGACTGGATATGGCAGATTTCTGATGAATGTACTAATGCTAATACTCCACTGGGCTGCTTTAAGGCCAGAAGTGGTTTAAGGCTACAGTAAGGTTCTGCTTACTCTACCCCTATAATTAGGGATGCATAGATACCAGATTTTTCAAATCAAGTCAAGTATGAGTACTTACATATAAGTACTTGCTTATACTGAGTATGAATAATAATAATAATAATGCATCAGCTTTATATAGCGCTTTTCTAGGTCACTCAAAGACGCTTTACAGAGTTGCATCATTCATTCACACAGTCATTCTCACCAGTGGTGGTAAACTACGACAGACGTCTGTAGTCACAGCTGCCCTGGGGCAGACTGACAGAAGCGAGGCTGCCGTTCTGCGCCATCGGCCCTTCTGACCACCACCAACATTCACACACAGTCACACTCACATTCACACAGGCAAGGTGGGTGAAGTGTCTTGCCCAAGGACACAACGACAATCTAACCCAGCCAGAGCTGGGGATTGAACCGGTGACCCTCCGGTTACCAGACCGGCCACTCTCCCAATTGAGCTAATGCCGCCTGCTTCTCCATAGATCATAACTTATTTATCCAACTTCACTCACTGCATACTGTAATGATCCATGTCTGGAAGTTTAGTTTTGTCCTGGGTCACTCCTCATGTTGTTGTGTCTGTATCTGATTGGTTCACCGCTTTCCCTTGTTAAACCTTCAGGTGCTCCTCATTAAGCTGTTTACTAGTCTCCCCTGTCTTCAGATCGTCTGTTTTGTCATCCCTGTGGTTTTAAGCCTGTCCACCCTGTTTAGTTCATGTCATGCTGTTGATCCTGTTCCTGTATTCCGTGTCGTTTTTTACCAAGCTTTATCTTTGATTCAGTTAATTAGGCCTTGTATTAGCCCATTAATAAATATATTTTTGAGTTTTCCTGTTGCCTCATCTGCACCTCACTCCAAACCCAGACATTTTTTATGTACTTATTGTTGCAGGTATCGCCCCTGGTCTCTGCACTAGACCGTATAGTACCACATGTTTACTGTTTACATCATGACGTGGAGATTTTTTAATATCTGCTCATGATTAGAGACCAGTGGTTTGAGCTCCAGTCATAACTGGCTGTAGATATAGTTAGGTGAAGTGTTTATTCTGATGCTGTTTGTTGGTGGCAATGTGTGTAAGATTAGACTTTAGAAAACCACAAAGGCTTGGTGGGGTAGAGCGAGTTGCAGAAAAAAAAGTTGTGGTTTATGCAGAATGTTGCAAGAGGATTTTTAGATGATTTGTAAAAATTTAAGAAGAAAAGTCGGTCTGAAAAGCTGCATCATTCAGAGGTAAACACTCCTATAACACTGTAATGTAACAGGTGTTAGTGCTGTAAGGTGGATCGTAACAGAGCGCCTCCAGAGTGAGGGGGTGTAGAGGATGGATGCTGCTATAAATCCAGACTAAAATGAATTCTTCTGGGATCAGCTTGGAGGAGGAGTGGGTATAAAAACCTGAAGACCTTTCTCATAAATATGTGCTCCACCTGAATGTGTAAAAACAGCGTATTGTTGTCCTGATATGTCACAATATTATACCACTAAAACTACATCCAGTAGAAGCATTCTAGCCTGGTTAGGAGCTGTGGTTTTAACCTGATTAAAAGCTGTTGCTTAAATAAATCTTATACTGTACACATTATATCTTTTTGGAAAAGATAATCTCAATGGAAAATCTTTTTCCTGCAGTTTTGGACTGCAGTTCATTCCAAGCTGAAGGTGCAAAGTGGACAGAAGCTCTTAGTTCAGTGTGTGTAAATGAAACAGAAAGAAACAACAGACGAAGAGAATAGTGACCAGCATTTTTCATTTCTAGAAGGGAACAAATGAAGGAAATTTTGTAAAGATGTGTCAAAACAAACATGTCTGGCATGGACTGAATGCAAGAATGACAACAGATTTTACATGCATGAGTAACTAGAAATGTAAATATTGTTCTTTTTGTTTTGTTGCAGTGCCGTGGTTTGGTCCTTTTTCTCAATATTTTTGCAGGCAGATATTTTAAATATCAGATATTTTACCAGGACACTTCAAAACTTATATAAACATTTTCATAATTAACACATGAAATTATTCACAATCATTTTTCAAAACAAAATAATTGGTTTGTTGTATGGTTGAGTTTCAATATTAACCCGTTTAAACTAATTCTTAACAACATTTGGCTGAAACCTCTAGTCCTGGTCAAGCAAAGAGCCCAATAATTTAAAAACCACACAGCAAGATAGAAAAGTAAACTAATTAGTGGTTATAACATTTTTAAAACCTAAAAATCTGATTATTCTGATGAGTAATGCTTTTCCTAACAACAGTGACCTAATTCTGCACATCTACTGTATTCACTTTGCTCCAGCAGTGGCTTGATCACACTCATAAAACGTACTTCTCCCTGCATGACATTCACATCATAAACAGAAGTGACCATTCTGACAGAAAAAGTCAGCTGCTTCACATATAATTGAATTTTAATCTATTGTGAACATCCAAACAGTTCATGGTTATTGGATTGTTTTTACAAACAACTAGCTACAAACTAAAATGTGAATGATAAAGACATACTATGCAGTTTTGCTTGTTTTAGCCCCCCCCCC
>SSNR01000536.1:311326-336809 GCA_006937965.1 Callopanchax toddi
TGGTTATGGTAGCCTAGCAAGAGCCTCACGAGGCTTCATAACAAAGAAAGTTCCCTTTGTCACCTAATATCAAACATATTAGTCTACACTAACTCATGCAGGACAGTCACAAAGTAGTTTGACAAAAGATGAAACTTACCTGATTACCGGTATCGTTCGTTCCACTCCACCCGGTCCAGACGCCATTATCCAGTCACCGTAGGTAGGGGCTACTTCGTGGTCGTAGGAAATTTCTCCGCTTGAAGAATGGCTGTTCATTCCACATAATTTTACACATATATAAATATTCCTGAACTGTGATTGGTAACAGTTGTAGATGACATGTCTTGCAAAACCAGATTTTGCACTAGATTTTTCCAAGCAGGCCAATAAATGTAGTACACAAAATGTCTACAAAGTTCCTGAAGTTCCCACGGTTGATGAATGCAACATGAAAGTGGCAGCCTCTCCAGTCCCGTTGTTGGCTGTCAATCATGTTTCCCCGCCCACTCCTTTCAGATCAGGGCCAAAACTTGAATCTGAAAAAATCCAACTTGAAAGTGAAAAAAAAAGATCTGAAAGTGAAAAGTAAATCTGAAACTGAAAAACGAAGTTTTGAACTTGAAAAAAACAGATTTGAATCTGAAAAAATAAAATCTGAAACTGAAAACTTCAAAATAATTCCAAACATAATAAAGTTTAATTAAAAAACTTAACTGAATTAAAGATTATTTTAAGCTGATAAAATTTTTTTAGTATAGATTCTTCTAGTATTGAGTTCATTTTTTTATTTTTCAAATTGCAAGTCAAAAATTTGACATTCAGTTTTAGTTTTTATTTTTTCAGTTTCAAATTTTTTTTTCAGTTTTATTTTTATTTTTTTTCAGTTTCAGATTTTTTTTTCAGTTATACAAATATTATGGCCCTGTCTCGGCTCCATACTATAACGCCAGTATTAGAAAAACAACAGGTCCAGATGAAGTATGTCGGCCTTTGGCCTTCACCTACCGCATATACATTTCTTTCTGGTTTTGAAGCTTTCGAGAACGCGCGAGCATTGTCAGTCACATCCGTAGGACAGCGTGGGAAATTCAGGTCTGAACTGCAGCACATTTTACAGCTCACAGCCTGTTCAAGATAATGGAACGATACATGGGTGGTCTCATTCTTAGTTTAAAACGCTTCGTCACCCATTAACTTAAAAAAACTGAACATGCATGATTATTTTCTTTACAAATATAGCCTCAAGTCCCTTTAAGTTTCCATGTCTTTTTTCTTGTTGCTAAAGAACAAACTAGGTTTGACTTGAATGAAGCGATGATGTGTTTCTATCAAAGCATTGTTTAGGATGAGGAACGTCCTGATGATCTCCCTCACAGAACATGTTAGGATCAGTTACGTTCTACCCTGAAGAACACATGGACATTTCTTTAGGCTAAATTCATTTCTTTAGAATATCTAGAATGTGGCTCATCCATGTGTTAATTATTGTGATGTAAAGCAAATTTTTGGATTGTTTTCTAAAATGGACTTTATTCCAATTCCAACATTTTCATCTCAGGTTTCAGGAACTCTTTGGTCCAAATCTAAGCTGACCCAGAGAGTTTCCCCTGCTGTGCTGGTCTCCTTCAGCCGTCTCAGCTGACCTGGTGGACATCTCTTCACTCTCCACCTGTCTCCAGAGGGCAGTAGACGTCCTGCAGAGACCTTCTGTCAGATGCAGAGGGTAAATGTGGCTTCTGGTTCTGACTGAAACAACTGCTTCTACTTAGTGAGTGTCAGTAAAGAGTGGTAGTGATGTGCTGTTTGGATTTGTTATCTAATGGTTCGCATGTTGTCTTTTTGACACCAGGAGGGACCACAGAAGCTGGGAATGGTTCAGTTCTTTGCCACTGGTACCAGCACTGTTCCACCGATCAGCTCTGCTGAAGAGCTGGACTCAAGAAGCTCAGCTAAACTGCACCAATGCTTTGAATTGACCTCTGCACACCTCATCCAGACACTTTCAGCCAAATATGGACTTTATATTGGACAATACTCATTGTCTGTAGTGGCTTTGTTTCTTGGAGGTCTTCATCAGAAGGTTAGACACAAGACAAGTTCATAGTTTAGTTCTCCTGACAGAGAGAAAGATTTTAATATTCAGACATCGTCAAGTCTCCTGATGACCAGAAAGAATCGGTTTCAGTCACTTCTTTACATATGCTTTCAGTAAATGTTTATCACACACTGACTAAAATGTTGAGTTAGTGAATTATGAGGAAATGGTTGAGATCAAACAGCTTTTTATTTGTCTTGTTGTCTAAGATCTTCTTGGTTTGGTTGATCTGCTGACAGTTCTGAGAACCCACTGGCTTTGCTTCGTCTTCTTCCTGTTCAACAAATGTTAAAACTAATTTGTGCTTTAGTGTATTTTCTTGTAGCACTGTTGCCTCGCAGCAAGGAGGTCGTGGGTTCGCGTCCCGGCTCTGCGGCCTCTCTGCGTGGAGTTTGCATGTTCTCCCCGTGCGTGCGTGGGTTTCCTCCAGGTACTCCGGTTTCCTCCCACAGTCCAAAGACATGACTGTCAGGCTAATTGGGCTGGTAAATTGTCCTTCGGTGTGAGTGGGTGCGTGGTTGTTTGTCTCGTTCGTCTCTGTGTGGCCCTGCGATGGACTGGCGACCTGTCCAGGGTGTCCCCCGCCTCTCGCCCCTTGACCGCTGGAGATAGGCGCCAGCTCCCCCCGCGACCCTCTGTGGAGGACTAAGCGGCTACAGAAAATGGATGGATGGATGGATGTATTTTCTTGTCATGTTGAGGCTGTGGAAGAAAAACTGCTGATTCAGACTTTAGTTGGAAAGAGGATCTTTATTTAAACAAGCCCACATCAGAACGGCTTCTAAAAGGCCCTGAACCGAAACAGGAGAATCTCTCTCTCTCACACACACACACACACACACACACACACACACACACACACACACACACACACACACACACACACACACACACACACACACACCTCTTTGTACGACTTTGATCAGAACACGCTTCTTCTTTCCTCTTCTGGGTTTATTTCCAAGAAGTCTCTAGCGTCCTCTGTGGGTCGACTGATGAGTTTCTGCTGCTGCTTGGAAAGCCAACTCGTGTTAAAATATTAAAATTAATAAATCAGGAACAAGATGCTGTCTGCTTTTTTAATTATGTATCATTTTTCTTGCTTTTCAGCCCAATTATTACAACTTTGTTTTACTTTACAAGTTAAAATAATAATCCTATATGGATCCCCTACTGTTTGTCTGTTATGAGCACACACACATCATTCTGAATCCTAACCCAGCACATATTGTACTAGTGGTGTTATAATAATGATTTAATGGCGAGGCCAGGCTCATCAGATGAAAAATTCCCCTCATTGTTTGGCATCATGTGACCCAGTATGAAACAAGCTGTTGTGTTAAATTAGGTCTGATCACGTCTCAGCCACAGGGGCAGATCCTGCCTCATGCTCAGCCTCTAAGACCTGGAACAGAACGCTGGCATTCCCCCACAGAACAGTTCTTATAGGTCACATTCCAGATCCATGTGCCTTCAACGGTAAATTATCAACAAAGAAAATAGCATTGTGTAAATATATTTTGGTTTAAATACAGTGAGAAATAGAAATAGCTGTTCAAGACAAATAACGATCAGTTTGGGAGAATTTAAGATGAACTGCTGTGTTTTCCAGTGGCTGTGAACTTCCAGAAAAATTCATAATTCTTTCATAAACTCAAAAAAGCAAAACAGATTTAATATAACAATGAGAGCAGCTCAAGTTCTTTCTTCCATATAGTCATCAGTGTAAAGATGGGGTCCAGTTGAGTCAAATTTTCACAGCCTGGTTGATGAAATGTAAGCTGTCAGGTTGTTGGAGCCTGTAAAGGTCAGAGGAGCTGTTTACCTGAGCCCTGCTGCCAGCTTCTCCATGGCAGCTTTACGCTCTTCTGCTTTCTGCTGTGAACGCCGCAAGACGTTCCTCAGCTCCTGGAGGTGGTCCAGCGTGCCCACCAGCTCGCCTTTCACTGTTTTCATCTGGGTCTCCAGCATCTGTGTGTGATGGAGGGAGTTTCTCCTGTATCTCCTGCTGGAGCGGACCTTCTCCTCCAGGTCCTCCACTACAGCAAGCAACAAAATCTATCAAAAACCACCTTAAAGCATTTATAAAATCAACGATTTAAAGTGTAAGAAACAGACCCATGTTCTCCTGGAAGCCTTTGCTCTCAGGACCAGATTCTGTCTTCTTTTCCAGCAGGTTCTTTGTTTGCTGCAGCATCTTCTCCATCTTTGCGAGCTCTGCAGCTTTAGTGTCACTGTCCCGACGAAACTTCAGCATTTCCTTCTCCTTCTGAGTCAGCTCACTGTGAAACCTGCTCATGTTAGGTGCTGAATGGATGAACAGCAAGTCCCAAAAGTCCACACTGAGAGTCTGAGAGACCTGCAGAACAACAGCCAGCAGCCTGACTGAACACACAACAGGAGGAAGATGCCTCAAGGACTAAGTTCTGGTGTCTAAAAATGCTCCGCAAATGAAAACTCCAAGAAGCAAAGACCTAAATGCTGGTCTGTGTGCAGTTCAACTGTTCTACTGTTGGGTTTAGGCTTTTTATAGGCTGTACCCTCAGCACATGCCTGAAAGTCATCTGAACAAAGACCAAGCCAAAACAAATAGCTAGTCATAAGACTGGCCTCAATCAACCCTTAAGAAATACAGCTATTTTTTCACTGGCTCAGTAGAACTAGAGCAGCTCTACTGCAGATAACAGAACCGCTCCCCCAACCTCAAGTCCCCCCAGGATCTGCATTTCTACAGAGAAAATAAAATTGGGGTTCATGACAAGGACCAACACCCCAAGTTCCTAGTGTCGGGTTGACGCATCGGTTCCTACTCCTAACAGAGGACCCCCCCCAGACTCCAGTCATCAATCCTCAGGGGGACCAAAGTCCTCAAAGAGACCCTCACCTGACAAAGTCCCAGAGCACAACCAGGAACCCTCCACCCCACCACTGGAGCGGGGACACCCCTAAGCAAAAAATGTTAAATATACCGGCAATACCACCAAAGAAAAATCAGTTAGTCCTGAATGAGTTGCATGTTTTGATATGATTTGTAGAAATTGCTGAAAAATTACAGAAGTAACTAAATGCCAAAATCCTACAGAAGAAAAGGAAAAATTAGAGAAACAGGAAACCAATTAAAGTACATTTTAAATGAGGTCACATTGTCTCACACTTGGCCAAAGACCTGGGAGTAAAACATATTATTATATAAAGTTATTATTATAAAAAATCAGATGAAATCTGGTCAGAATGCTGATTCTTTTCTTTGACCCAGTGTGTGTGTTTGTTTGAAGTTGTTGGCATACAGTACATGTATAGATTAGTTCATATTTTACAGTCAGCAACAATCAATACATTTATTCTTTATCTGTCTATAAATGTTGAAACAAATGAACAAATTGAAGTTTTGTTGCAAATGAAAAAAATCAATTTTCCTAAATAGATGTTCTAAATGCTCGTATTCATTTTAAAAGTCAAATCTCTGTGAGACAACATAATGAAACATCACACAGAACCTGATTGTTCTTTTTCCTTCGAGGCAGTAATATTCTGAACAACGAAGTCATTGTTTCACTTCTTTTCTTCCTTACAGACCTGTCAGTCATATAAAGAGGCTATAGACTGTGAATAGGTTTCTATTTTAATGATTTTGTTTATGAACTGATTAAATTGTGTTAACTTGTTCTATTATTGATTTGTTAAAATTCCCTGCATGATCTAGCCGGCCTCCCAGGCTGTTTGTGGCTTCTTGTGACTCTTTCTTCCTGTGGTCTGGTCACATGGGAAATATCCACAAAGAAAGTCCGTTCTATTTTTATAATATTGAACCAAGCTTGAAAACAGCATGATGATTCAGTCAGTCTCTGTGGAGTCTCAGAATTGGACATGCTTTAAAACGCAATGTTGACTGTTTCCTGAACAGAGCTAAAAAATACAAACTACAACAACAAATCTTAACAATCTAATACCTGAGACAGAACTTTACTACAGTGGTGTGAAAAAGTACTTTATCCCCTTTCTGATTTCCTATTTGTTGTACTTTTGTACCATTTAGAGGAGCAGGAGGCAGGATTTGTAAAAAAAAAAAAAAAGAATCATGCATGTTCAGTTTTTTAAGTTAATGGGTGATGAAGCGTTTTTTACCCACAAAGAATGAGGCCACCCATGTATGGTTTTATTGTCTTAAACAGGCTGTGTTCTGTAAAATGTGCTGCAGTTTGGGCCTGAATTTTCTGCACTGTCCTACAGATGTGACGTTCCTATTTGTTGTACTGACACTGCTTGTGCATTCTTGCTTCAAAACTGAAAGAAAATGTACGCAGTAGGTGGCAGTAATGCACCTTAACGTTGTGTGCCAACCACCATAAAAATCGAAGAAGAAGAATTGTTACTCATTTCGTTGCTCTACGTGTTGCTTTTTTTCATAATACCGGTATGCACAGCGGTCTGTCACTGTGAAGAGTTTTTTTTAATAAGGAGTTTGTGCACGCCCCCGTGCTGGGATGCTGTGAATTGCAGCGCCGGCGCGTCGCACAAGTTTTTTTTTCTTTATCCTGCATCCTGCTCCTTTGAGTTTAACCATTGTAGTCTAAGGTCCACCTGTCCAATATTCATGCTGTCTAATCAGCACCTTGATATGCCACACCTGTGAGGTGGGATGGATTATCAGGGCAAAGGAGAAGTGCTCACTAACACAGATTTAGACAGACTGGTGAACAATAATGGGTCTTTTGTTTATGTAGAAAATGTTTCAGATCTTTGAGTTCAGCTCATGAAAAATGGGAGTAAAAACAAATGTTTTTTTAGTTTCTGTTCAGTCTATTTCAACTAACCAGTAAAACTTTGATCTCTATTTCCTAAGAGTTTTCTCACATGTGGGTCAGAAGTTTGCCTCAAAAAACACAACAGTATTCAGGCAAAACTGAGAAGAGCCTTTCTGTTTCTGTTTCCTTTGCTTAGTGGTGGTTTTCATCTTGAATCTCTGCCATGCAGGACATTTTAGCCCATCTTCTCTTGTCTTTCTCATGGCGGAGTCATGAACTCTGACCTTAACTGGGAAAAGTGAGGCAGTTCGTCAGATGTTGTTCTGGGGTTGTTTCTGACCTCTTGGACGAGTCATCACTGCACTCTGGGTGTAATTTTAGTCAGCAGGCACTCCTGTGAAGGTTCATCACCACTGTTCTTATTATGTCTGGATTTTGAGGATCTTTTGGTCTACTCCACTTTGCCAGGCAGGTCCTAATAAAGTGATTTCTTAATTGAACACAGGTGTGACTGTAATCAGGACTGGGTGTGGTTAGAGAAATTTAACGATGTGCTACAACACAGTTAATCTATGGCAATGTTCCAATACTCGCACTTCCACCCTTGTGTCCCTCAGTTCCTGTGGAGGTGCACGAGTGCAGGTGTCCCGATTCTCTAGAGTGGAGAATCAGAACTTGGACCCCCTTTTCCACCCTTGCTACATACTCCACCGAAGTCTGCATTCAGTCAATCAATCAATCACAACTTTATTCATAAAGCGCCTTTCATACAAAGACCCAAGGTGCTTTACATTGCTGCAGACTTTAGCGAAGGGTATATCTCATAATTCCAAGTGCACTTTGTAGAGGACTGTAGGCTGCAGTGTCGGGACCGGGCCTATGTTGTAATGAGGGGAAGAATTATTATTTCACAAAGGGCAATATAGGTTAGAATTTTCCCCCTTAATAATAAACATCTTCATTTAAAAATGCATTTTCTATTTTCCTGTGGTTTTATATAAACAGCAAAATGTGTTAGATGATCTAAATCATTTAGGTTTAACAGACATAGAACAAAATAGGAAACCAGGAATATATACACTCACTGGCCACTTTATTAGGGTTGTATCCAGGGCCACCTTAACTAGCCGATAGGCCCCGGGGCTGAGAGGCTCAGTAGGCCCCCCACGGCCCGAAAACTTCCTCTCACTGCACTCTGCCTTATAAACAATGTCAATACATATACTACACATGCTTAAAAACTAATATATATATATATATATATATATATATATATATATATATATATATATATATATATATGTGTATATATATATATATATATATATGTATATATATGTGTATATATATATATACATACATACATATATATATATGTGTGTATATATATATATATACATACATACATATATGTGTGTGTGTGTTCTATATCTAGATGGATATAAATAATCTGCTCAAAACTGAAAATATATTATTAAAGCAAACAGATCTATTTTAAATTTAAACAATATAAAAAATATAACAAAATGATGTGAAAATAACACCATATACCATAACCTCTGCACAAGCATCAACCTGTGATAACAGCAGAAACAATAAGCAGCAGGTCAGTGCTAGAACCTTCTCTTTAACCTCCTAAGACCAGAAATCTTTCATGACTGCATTTTAATTTATCTTTGCTATTTGGGCTGATTGGGACCTGATGGACATAAAAACAAAGAATTATCTTTGTACCTGATGTAGTTTCTGAGAAAACTGATGTCCCTTTATGACGTCATCATTTTAAACTGAGGTAAAACTCTATAAAGTCACCACTGACTCATGATGTGCTGAACTTTATTTGGTGTCTGAACACAGCAGGATTTTCCCCGAGTACAAAAACAAAATGAGAGACTGCTGGTCGACTCTCCGAAACCAGACTCCAGAACCTCTCTCTCTCTCTCTCTCTCTCTCTCTCTCTCTCTCTCTCTCTCTCGTGTTTTGACACGGTTCTGGTCCAACTTTTGCCCAGAAAGATCGTATTGTTACAGTGACGATGCCCCCACCCCAGCAGAAGGAATCATTATTATAAATATCTTCTACCTTCTCTGCTGCTCCAAGTACTCAGAGCACCTGTCTCCTCCTCCTCCTCCCCGGCAGCGGTTCCCTGCTGAGCGGCCGACAGGCGCTGCTTCATCTCTGCGGCTCCGCCTGGTGCGTGCGTGAACGAACTTTGTCCAACTTTTTATTGGCCGATTAAACAATTCTGTAAGCTTAGGTATGTTCTGTAATGTCTCATGGAGCAAATATCGTTTCTGAGCATCGCTCTAAAATTTCTTTCCCGACATTTTTCCACGTTTCTTTACGTCTTGAGGAACACGCCCCAAAATCATCTGAATTGTTTGACTGGTGAGCTCATGGTCCAATGGGCATTTACGGATCACGTGGGGGACGTAGGTCACTTGTAATTCAGACCAATCAGCAGCCTTAAATGAGCTGATTGACAGAAAACCTGACAAATTGTAAAACAATGGGTTTTTTCTTTTTGTTTCACCTGAAATGATAGGCCCCTAGATATCATAGGCCCCTGGCCACTGCCCCGGTTTGCCCGTGCATTAAGGCGGCCTTGGTTGTATCCTTTTTGCTTCAGAACTGCCTTCATTAATCATGACATAGATTCAACAAGCTTCCACCAGCAACATTTTATTTTAAAGACATGGAAAATACATTTTTGCCTGTCTTATAAAATTTGGTTGAAAGGTAAAAGATGTGTAGAAAAACCTGAATGTGTTGTTGCTGTTGTTGTTGTTGGGGCTAAATTTGAACCACTTACTGAAAGCTGTTTTTAAGATCATCTGGAGCTAAACAAAGTATAAATGCAAACTGAGAAAAAATATTTATGTACAAATCAATATGCTAAATGGACCTTTCATTAAGTCCTGATTTTTATTTTATTAAACAACTTTTTTATATATACAGTATTTGTAATGACTCAGTAGGGGAGCTGGCTGTATGTCTGCAGTGTGGGACTCTCACCATGAGGGGGAGGACTTTCTAAACTAATGTTTTATAGCAGTAATGTGAATGGTCTCAATGCTGACATCCATATCCCTGCTGACACTTTATTCCACCTAACTTTTGTTCTGATTGGCTAACAGGAAACGTGCAGGAAACAAATGGTGGAAAACAGAAAAATGGTACGTTGATCCTAATTAGCAAGAATGATCCATATAATCATTCTCTGTTAAGGAGACAAAGTGGTTCAAAATCTAAAACATCTGACTCTAAAACTCAATTTATTCTTCTGTGAAAGCTACCTGTCAGTTTTAAGAGCACTTGTTAAAATAAAATACATATCCATTATTTTCTGTGATGGACTGGCGACCCGTCCGGGGTGTCCCCCGCCTCTCGCCCCTTGAACACTGGAGATATGGCACCAGCTCCCCTGCAACCCTCTGTGGTGGATTAAGCAGGTGTAGAAGATGGATGGATGGATGGATGGATGGATGGATGAATGGATGGATGGATGGATGGATGGATGGATGGATGGATGGATGGATGGATGGATGGATGGATGGATGGATGGATGGATAATTAATTATTTTCAAGTGAATCCAGCTTTATTTACAAAGCACTTTAAACTAGGAATGTCCCGATCAGGTTTTTTGGCCCTCGAGTCCAAGTCTGAGTCATTAGATTTTGAAGATCTGCCGATCTCGAGTCCCGATCCGATCTTTTTAATATGTTGTTGTGATCAACTTTATAAAGCCTCCAGACCACAGACATACTCACACTTTCTGCTTCAAGCTGCTTCTGTATGGAGAGAAAACAGTCTCAATATATCTGTGCGTGTGTACTATTTGATTTGTAACTTGTGTTAACCTGTTTGTGTGTAACTTTGGGTAGTTGTAGCTGTACAACATGATTTGTAACCCGTAAATTACATTTTGTGTGTAACTTTGTGTACTTGTAAATGTGTCTTTAAATGCTCACACAAATATCAACAAATCATAATTACAAAAAATATTTAAATACACACAAATAAAAATTACACAAACATTTAAATTCCACACAGATGTTTTACCTTCAACCTCACAAATCTAATAATTACACCTACAAATAGTTAAATACGTGTGTACAAATCACCTGTTACACACAGACAAAACTACATTTACACACAAATCAGTTTACAAGTGCACAAAGGGTTTTGAGACTCCTTTCACGCTTCCGGGAGCTCCACAGATTCGTGCGTAAGTGGTGCGTTTAAATGCTGGTGGAAAGCTGGGTCATTTGAATTTTCTTCAGAGTCTAGTGTCTTCCTTCAATACCTTTTGCCAGAGGGGCATAGACGTTTTTCTGTGTAATAAATAATATCTCAGCACACCTTAGTTCTAACACATATATCTTTATTTACTTGTTATTATTCTATAAATGTTTATATAGGCATATATATGCATGTATAAGCCGTATAAATGTATTTAAACAGTTAAATAAAACGACCACTAGGTGGTGTAATGGTCTGTTGGCTGATGAACACAGGCAGCCAGAGGCAGGAACACAGCGATGGCTGGGAATCGCGGTGGTCTCCTCTCAAGCCCCCCACAGAAAAGTCCTTTACATTATATTGTACTGATGTGAATAATAACAAGTAAATAAAGATATATGTGTTAGACCACATGGATGTTAGACTCTCCATACTTCTGCTTCTACTTTGCGATGTTTAACTAATAAAAACAAACCAGTAACAAAATGATGCCATGCTGCAGACATAAATCCATCCATCTGTATAATCTATCATGTCCATATATGTTTAAATACTTTAATATAATTCTCTGTGCACAAAATTAGTTTGTGGTTAAAGTAACTTTTTGAGGAAAATCTTTTTTTCCTACAGCTGTTCAGGTGCAGAAATGTCAACATTATTTTAACACTCTGCTCCATTTTTTGCCCAGAAAGAACAAACTTGTTTACTGACAATGACCCGATCATTTCTTAAGTCATCAGCTTCTCCTTCACTCCTCTTCCTGCTTTATCCTCTGACTGCAGCAGCTCTGACCAACTTCTTAATTAGACTATTTGGAGAAAGCCGTCAGTGTTGTGCGCATTTTTGTGCGACATTTAATCAGGAAACTCCTCCTCAGAAAGCGCTTTTTAAAAATCTAAACATCGCTCAATTTATTTCCCGACGGAGGGCGGGTGTTGTGCTGCGCACGGAGCAGAATCTCCTCTGAGCCTGGAGGGAGACACGGCGTAGGGGGAACGAGTTAGCACGGGTATGACTCGCTCCACGCCGGCCTTGCCGCCTCCTCCAGACCGAGTACTCCCGTCGGTGCTTACTTTCCATTCAGGGGGAGGACGAATCGTGGCGGCGGGTGAGGAGTGAGCGGCGAACCCGGTCGCTGCTCCATAAGCTACGTGTCTCGCAGTCTCTGCCCCCTCCCTCCTCCTGGACCGGCAGAAACTGATTCAAACTCTGATTATGGTTAATATAAGTGCACAAATATAGACTATATATAAATCCCATGTGCTTTAGATTGTTTAACGTATATTTAAAAACCCAAACTTCCTTCTGAAGGCATAGCGGCTTTTATTTTGGCGGGGCGCATGTAGAGGAAACCCGAGTCCAGATCGGGAGGTGACGTCCGATACCGATCGAGTCCAAAATCATGTGATCGGGGCCGATTTCCGATCACGTGATCGGATCGGGACATCCCTACTTTAAACCCAGGAGACCAAAGTGCTGTAAAGTAACAATCACATAAGCGATGCCGTGTTCTGTTGGTGAGTTCCCCGTCGAGACGTGTTCGATCACCAGTTCAGCAGAACTCTGCAGCACATGGTCAACGTCCTGCTCAGAAGAACTATGGAAACCATGAAAGGTCAAACATCCTCTAGCTGGAATAAACACTCAGTATTTAGAGTTTCTGTCAGAATAAAGATGATAATATAAAGATTTGTTCTAAAGTTCATTAAAATGTTCATAAAAATGTTCTACACTCACAGAAATATTTAACCCTAAAACATAAGATTTATGTAATTTATTTACATGACAAATTCCCATTTACTTTTTTTAGGTAATTTTTAAACAAACCTACCAAATAAACCTTACATGATGTATATTCATTTGTGTAATAAAGCCTATTTATTTGAAATGTATAATTCTCAAGTTTATGTATTTCTTATTAATACAGTTTAATTAGTTTAAATTCATAATAATGGGGCTATTTATTTCAAATACATAAAGTATATTGTTTGAATTGCATAAAAATTAGGTTACCTGTGCAATATAAATAACATTTATTTATTTGAATTGCATGTCGTTTATGCTTATGTACTAAACCAAATTATTTAAAATGCATCATATTTATGTAATTCTTTTCCATTTAGTAGAAACAATAATGCACAAGATCAGATCACCTTGTTGATTCAACAAATTTATTAACATTAAAGTCTCAATATCCATAACATGAAACTCATGACAGAACATATCCTTGTGGTTCATTTTGAAGTGTTTGTCTTCAACGTTAATGCGTGTACAAATACTTCCATCTTTCTAATCGATGTCACTCTTCTCCATCCCCCCTCATCCAACTTTTTCTCCATCCAGAGTACTTAATAGAAGTGACTAAACTGTAGAAAAAAACTTAGCATATAAAGCATGACATGAGGGAAGAAATACAAACAAGTCCAAAAAATCAGTGAAAAATGTCAGAAATATTTCAGCTCATCATAGAGCAAAGTGCAAAACTGTCCATCCACACATACTCTCCACTTGTGAGCTTTCAGTCGGTTTAGTTTTGTTTATCTGATGGTTTTGTTAAATGCAATAATGCAACGTAGAGTCTTATTTGGAATGTACACAAGTCAGTCTTTTAAATACATAATTATGACGGAAACGTCACTTGAAGATGATATACCCTATATCTTAAAGTGATTTTTTCATCATAATTATGTATTTCTATAAAAGACTGATTTGTGTACATTCTAAATAAGACACTGTTGAATTATGGCCATAGTTTCCCTTCAGTATTAGAAGAAAAACATTTTTTACTTGGGTGATGACAGTTTTTCGTAGGAACTGAAGCATTTTTTAGAAGTACCTTAAAGCGGCTCTCTGGAGCATGTTTCTCTGTATCAAAGTTTTCTAAATGTTTTAAATGATATTTCAGGTCTAAACTATGATCTATGGGTTGAGTTCCACAACATCTGTCATTCTGATGAAGACCCTCCTTCCTCCTACAGACCCCTTTCCATTAATTCTTGCCGCCGACATTTTTCAGCCAATGAAATTCAAATGTCTGCATTCTCTCAACATGCACGCGCATCGACCAAACCTGTACCAGTAGGGGGCGCTGTCGTACAGGACGCTACGTGTGTTTCTCTGCCGTCTCAGCCGTTCACTGAGGACTCACGGCTCATTTCTACTAAAAACCTACCCATTCTCCAGCTAAAGACGGATTTATTTTTATTTTTAAACCTTTCACCTCACAGAATGGCAAGGCTTGACAGGATTATGCGTTTATTTTGGTCAGAAAGTTCATCCAGGGCCGAGTCAAGTTCAGCTTCAGAGTCCAGCAGCAGCTCGGTGCTAACAGAGCTAATATCAGAAGCAGCAGGGACAGAGAGGGCTCTTCAGACCCTCGTAGTATTGTTGGAATAAGATTGTGAACTGTGAGTGATTAAACCCTACACATTGAGCTGTACAGTTCATGTCCGAAGTATATGCACCGCGTGCACGCGCGCACACGCGACCGGACGCGCGTGTCGAGATGTTTTGAGGAGGAGCCTTTGGACGCTAGATTCAAAAACTGCTCTCTTGATGAAATCCTCCAGAGTGCTGCTTTAACACTTAATTAACTAGTGCAACTGAATTTAGAAATAATTCAAGAAAGCTCTGGTTTGAGCTGAGGCACATTGACGGCTAACTCACTTTAAAAATCACCCATCTATGAACCCACCTACAAGGCACACTTGTACATCACATTACATCATTCCCCTCTGTTAAAGGCTTGGAGACAAAATGATTTAAAAAAACTTTACAGATACACATTTATCAAACAGGTATTTCCCTGACACACCCTTCAAGAACTAAGGGATCATTTGAACACAAGATCCACTCTGACTGGGAAATAACATGAAAAAAAATCAAGTAGGGTCTGTGTTAGTGTTTTACTGACCACCAGATCACTGGAGCAGTTTGAGTTCTTTTTCTAACTTCGTTCGGTGTTTCACTATGGGAATCGCCTTGGCGTGACCAACTACGGAAGCTCCAATGACATCACGTCTGTCTGTGACAGACAGGTTGAGCCGTGCTCGGGCTCCACCCACCCGACCTTACCACGGCCAACCGACCCCTCCTACTCATTCTTGCTTTCTTCCCGTGAGAAGACTACACCAGAGCTCCCTCAGTGCCTTCAGGCTAGCTGGTTTAGCTGCTCAACCGTTCTCAGGTGCACCGTTAAGGACAGCGCCGCCGAATGCGGCTTACCGACGCTGGTCTGGATAGTGCTGAGTGAGTACTCGTGCAGAGTATATTTGCTACACTTTATAGCGGAAGCAGTGACCGCGTCAAGGCGAACTGTTCCTTCTGCTTCTCTGTCGTTGTTGTCAGAGCAGTGGTCGTGAGTGTAGCGCAAGCTAACGCATTAAGGCGAGCTTATATTGTAGTTTGGTTAGCATTAGTTTGCTAGCGAGCTGTGTTAGGTGCAGCTAACGTGTCAAGACGAGCTGACCTGTACGTGGCTTCCAGGCTAACAATAGTAAGGCGACCGTGTCAAGACGTGCTTTTCTGCCGTTAGCGCTATGGCTTCAAAGTCCGCTCCCGTAGAGGGGTCGGAACCGAAGGCTAAGGAGGTTGTATCCCGCCCGTGCCCAGCGTCATGCGGTGCTTCGGTTTCGGGCAGGGACCCCCATCCTATGTGCATAGCGTGCATGGGCTCTAAACACGCCCAAGCTTCGCTGGCTGACCCGCAGGCGTGCCCGCACTGCTCCTCGATGCCGGAAAAGATCCTGGAAAGGAGGCTGAGAGTGGCAGTGGTGAGTAGCCGGGACCTGGGTCTCCCCACAGCCGCGCCTGTGGCTGCAGGCGACAGCCGCCAGCCGCGGTCCACCACGAGCTGAGCGGACATGATGGAGCAGGAGTCCCCGCTCCCGCTGCTGTTTGAGGGGCTTCTCGACAGCGAGGAGCTCGAAACTGGCGGCGTCGAGGCTGAAGGGGACGCAAACTCCGACCTCCTTGATCTGGAGGACATGGGGGAAGAGGAGGAGGTCTCCACTTTTCCGGCTCAACACTCCAGGCCACCCAGTGGAGCTGACACGGCTCCCCAGGGGGACACGGACCCGTATGAGGTCTGTCGGCGCGCAGCCACAAAGCTGGGTATCCAGTGGCCTGCAGCCCAAGGGGCAGAAGGAGTGGAGCGTGACCTGTACGATGGTAAGAGGCTTCCACCAGCCTCTGCACCAGCCAAACAACTCCTGCCAGCTGTTCCAGCTTGCATGAGGGAGATGAGCCGTCACTGGTCGAGCCCGTTTAAGAGCAAACTCCCCACCAAAGGATGCTCTAAACTTGAGGTTCAGGGAATGGGTGAGCTGGGGCTGACCGAACCCCCAGCTGTGGAGCCTTCAGTGGCTTACCACCTTCACCCCAACCGCAGGTCTGTGTCAGCATCATCAAGCATCTCTCTTCCATCCAAATTAGACCGCCTCACAGCGTCTATTTATCAGAGAATGTACAAGTATGCTGGTCAGTCGGTGTGTTCTCTTAATGCAGTTACACTGTTGTCTGCATACCAAGGAGAAATCTTGGAGGAGATGGGCCGCCAGCTGGACTCTGGCGCTCCAAACCCTGCTCTGTGGGATGAAATCTGTGTGGTTAACGATCTCATCCTGCGCTCCTCCAGAGGAGCAGTTCAGGGCTGTGGTCGTGTGATGGGGCTGGCTGTCTCTGGTGAGAGAGCTTTATAGCTAAACCTCTCGGGTCTGGGTGATACCCAGAAGGCGGAGGTCATGGACGCCCCACATGACCCCTCCAAAGGTCTCTTTGGCCCGGCTTTGGAGCGGATGAGGGAGACAAGCACTCGCAGGAAGCAGGAAGGCGAGGCCTTTAATCTCTGCTTACCTCGTAAGCAAAACCCTCATCCCACCCAGGGACCCAGACCTGGTTTTACAGCACCTGCCACGGCTATACAGGGCCAGCAAGGTGGTGCCAGGTCACAGAGACAAACAGGAGGACAACCGAAAAAGGCGGAGAACCCCCGTCCATGGGGCAAGCACTTCTTCGCAGCAGTAGCTGCCAGGAACCGCTCGTCTCACCCCGGCGAGGGCAAGAAGAAGCGAACATCCTAGCCGCTCCTCCTCTGCTTTCCCCTCCTTCAAGAAAGAGGAAGCTGTCGGATGGGGAAACAAGTCTCTGTGTTCGGGATTTGGTCTCTCCTGCAGTTCCCAGTTCAGCAGGAGTTTGATTTACCCCTCTTTCCCAGGTTCAGAGAGGAGGGAGGAGTGTAGTGCAGAGAATATTGTGTTCCCAGGCACCTCTGTTTTGTTGCACACTCCAAAACACTTTGGAAATAAACTCTTGTTTGAGTCCAAATGTGTCCCGTTTTATTTCAGGGAAAAAATCTCGAAATAAAGAGTTCAGTTCTGCAACCAGGCACACAGCCAAGGGCGAACTGCTCTCCACCAGCAAAAAAGGTGAAAACAGAAACTTGGGTCAAACCACCTTTCTGTCCGACAGGGGGAGCTCGAGCTCTTTCGTCCGGATCGGCCGAGTCGTCGGGGGTCACGAAGGTGACGTCACCCAAACACGAGGCCCTGTCGGCTCGGGTCAAACAGTGGCGCGCATGCGCAGTCCCCTCGTGGGTCCTGGGGACCATTTCTCGGGGTTACAGGCTCCAGTTTGCCACAAAGCCGCCCCGTTTCAATGGGATTATAACCTCCGGAACCGGAGTGGATTCAGCGCACGTCCTGGAGGACGAAATCGCTTCACTGTTGGACAAACAAGCCATCAGAAAGGTACCGGGCGTCGAGGCCCACCAGGGGTTTTACTCTCGTTACTTCCTCATTCCGAAGAAAGACGGGAAAACGCTCCGCCCTATACTCGACCTGCGTGTGTTGAACAAACACTTACGCAAGTACACGTTCAGAAAGTTGACTCACAAAACACTCTGTCGCTCCATCCGTCCCGGGGATTGGTTCGTAACAATCGACCTCGCGGACGCGTATTTTCACATTGCTGTTTATCCACCACACAGGAGGTTTCTCAGGTTTGCTTATCAGAGCACAACCTACGAGTTTCAAACCATCCCGTTCGGTCTGTCGTTAGCACCGAGGGTGTTCAGCAAATGTGTGGAAGCAGCGCTGTCCCCACTCAGGGCTCGGGGCATCAGAATTTTCTCGTATATAGACGATTATCTGATATGTTCTCACTCTCGAGAGCAGGCTAACGGCGACTCCCAGGCGGTGCTATGTCACTTGACCAACCTGAGTTTCCAGATAAACTGGACCAAGAGCCGCTTGATCCCCATGCAGTGCACTGAGTATTTGGGTCTCAAGCTGGACTCCCTCTCGTATCGTGTCACGTTGTCACAGGGGAGGATCACGTCCTTCACACAGTGTCTCGGACGTTTTCGGCGAGGAAATCTCGTCTCGTTCAGATTTTGCCTGCGCCTTCTCGGCCTCATGGCCTCGGTTATTGCTGTAGTACAGCTGGGACTTCTGATGATGAGGGATTTTCAGCGGTGGGTGAAGTCGTTGCGACTTTGCTCCCGCCGTCATCTCAGCCGAAGGGTGAGAGTGACTCCCAGCTGTGTAGCGGCTCTACAGCCGTGGACGGACCCCGCGATCTTTACGACCGGGGTTCCGCTGGGAGCGGTGACGAACAGGGTCACCATGACAACAGATGCAACCCTCACGGGCTGGGGTGCGACGTTGATGGGCAGAGTCGTGAACGGCGTTTGGTCACGCAGTTTGAAGCGAGTTCACATAAATGTGCTGGAACTGCTGGCAGTATTCCTCGCTTTAAAACACTTTCTGCCTTTTGTAAGGGCATGTCTTAGTGAAGATGGACAACACCACGGTTGTGGCATACATCAACCGGCAGGGTGGGACTCGATCCCTTCAGCTACACAGGCTGGCCTCAAGACTGATCTGGTGGTGCAGCACCAGACTCCTCTCAGTTCGAGCAACTCACGTAGCGGGGTGTATGAACAGAGGAGCAGATCTGTTATTCAGAGGGAATCCATTGTATGGGGAGTGGAAGCTCCTCCCCCAGGTGGTTCGCCAGGTATGGCAGAGATTTGGTCAGGCCGCCGTAGATCTCTTCGCCTCATGGGAAAACTCCCATTGCCCCCTGTTTTTCTCCCTGTCAGATGCAGACGTGCCTCTAGGGATAGATGCGCTGGCTCACCCGTGGCCGAACGTGCTGCTGTATGCATTCCCTCCTCTCAGTTTGATTCCCTCAATTCTATCACGAGTGAGGGAGCAGGGCCTGACCTTGATACTGGTGGCCCCATGGTGGCCATCCAAGCCCTGGGTGGCAGAACTCATGCAGATGGTGAGGGACAAACCCTGGCCCCTACCTATTCGCAGGGACCTTCTGTCACAGGCAAGGGGGGAGATTTATCATCCCCACCCAGACCACATGGCACTCTGGGCCTGGCCCGTGAGAGGTGGAATCTAAATGCAGCCGGACTGCCTCTGGAGGTCATTGACACAATTCAGAATGCAAGGGCCCCCTCTACTCGCTCTCTTTACAGTGGTAAATGGCGAGTTTTTGAGAAGTGGTGTGAGGAGAGACAGATTGTCTCTTTTCAGTGTTCTGTTGTGGATATTCTCTGTTTTTTACAGAGCTTGATGAAGAAGGGCAGGTCTTTCTCCACTATCAAGGTTTATCTGGCGGCTATTTCAGCCTGCCATGTGGGGTTTGGTGACAAACCTGTGGGTCAGCACCTTTTGGTGTGTTGCTTTATGTGTGTCGCAAACTGCCGATCTCTAGACTGCTGGTGCCATTGTGAGACCTCTCGCTTGTGCTAGAGGCTCTCTGTCATCATCCTTTTGAACCGTTGGAGGGGGCTAGTATGAAAGTCCTCTCTTTGAAGGTGGCTCTGCTTTTGGCTTTGGCCACGGCTAAGAGAGTGAGTGATCTACAGGCTTTGTCGATCAGTCCTTCTTGTTTACAGTGGGCCCCGGGCTTCACTAAGGTATGTTTAAGGCCCAATCCGGCGTTTGTGCCTAAGGTGATGGATTCATCATATAGGTGTTCTTCAGTGGAGCTGTTGGCATTCCACCCCCCTCCTTTTTCCTCAGCAGAGGAACAGGAGCTTAACTGACTATGCCCTGTTCGGGCTTTAAGGTCTTATGTGGACAGGACATCTGGTTTCAGGAAGTCTGACCAGCTGTTTGTTTCTTGGGCCACCGCCCATAAGGGCAAACCTGTGTCCCGTCAAAGGCTAGCTCACTGGATTGTGGAGGCTATCAGTCTTTCTTATAGATGTAAGGGTGCTCAACCCCCTGTCGGGTTGAAGGCTCATTCTACTAGGAGCATGGCTACATCTTGGGCCTTATTCCGTGGGGTATCGGTCCAGGATATTTGTGCAGCGGCTAGCTGGGCAACACCGCTTACGTTCGCACGATTTTACAGGCTGGACGTGTCCTGGCCATCATTGGCACACTCAGTGCTTGAGGCAGGTTCTACGGAGCCCGCATAATGTGTGGCTGGAGGCTGTTGTGGTTTGCAGTCTCAGGGTTAACCATGCAATCCGGGAGCGGGCCATATCTCCCATAGTGAAACACCGAACGAAGTTAGAAAAAGAACATTGGGTTACTTAACGTAATCCCTGGTTCTTTGATAACAGAGTGAGGTGTTTCACCAACAATTCCCTCCTTGCATGGGCACGGTAAGAAATCTGCCCAGAATGAGTAGGAGGGGTCGGTTGGCCGTGGTAAGGTCGGGTGGGTGGAGCCCGAGCACGGCTCAACCTGTCTGTCACAGACAGACGTGATGTCATTGGAGCTTCCGTAGTTGGTCACGCCAAGGCGATTCCCATAGTGAAACACCTCACTCTGTTATCAAAGAACCAGGGATTACGTTAAGTAACCCAACGTTTCAGTGTCTGTACTTTTGGTGAAAGCTTGGTTGAGTCCAGGTGGTCCATCAGGATTTTCTGGTACACTTTGAATGTACGCTTCAGGCTTTTTGGATAGCTCAAGTTGAGTGCACAGATCAGGCCACAAAGCATCACACATGCATGGCTGACACTCTGCAGGTTATGGAGAACTTCCATGTCTTCCAGCACAACACCAACATCAGCAAAGTGTCCATCACCTGAACCATCAGGACTGTGACCCTCTGCTCGGACTGTGTAGATGATCATGGTCTTCTCTGCAAAGTCTACCTCAGCCTCTTTGGATTCAGTGTCCTGGAATATAAAAGAACAGAACGATGAACTGTTTGACCTTAACCTCGACCACCAAAATCTAAGCAGCTCATCCCTAGGCCAACTGTGCTCATTTGAAGATGAAGCACTGCATATGTGCGTTCATGAGAATGAGATGGATGGAGTGGTTCAAGGTAAAAATGACCTTAAGACCTCTGATCACCACCTAAAAACCTGGGGGGAAATAGTCATAAGGATGCATTTTGTGTTCTTGATTATTCACACCCCGACTCTCAAATGGTGCATTTTTTCCATCAAGTTGACAACAACAATAAAAAATCTGAAACAAATCTTTTGAAGTAGTCTCGTTCTCACCTGTTTAACCCTCCCGCACTCCTGGAAATTCCAGACAGGAGGAGAGGTCATCCCACCCCCCACCCACCCCCACCCTCACCCCCCGTCCGGTCACACACACACACGCACACACACACAGGCACAGAGCTTGGGACCTTCAATCGGACTCAATCTCCGAGTCCACCTCCACTTCCTCGTGGCCCCCTTCCTCCTGCCCGCCTCCACCGCGTCGCGGGACCACCATCCAGCCAAGACACACACGGCAGCAAGTCCCCGAGCAAAATCCGCAGACAAACTTTCCACAGACGCGACA
Organism: Callopanchax toddi; assembly: GCA_006937965.1. Taxonomy (NCBI): domain Eukaryota; kingdom Metazoa; phylum Chordata; class Actinopteri; order Cyprinodontiformes; family Nothobranchiidae; genus Callopanchax; species Callopanchax toddi. The sequence continues at coordinate 333,167 of SSNR01000536.1, forward strand.
CGAAGTGCTGGTCTTTCTATCGTTCTTTCTAGGGCACAGTTGACACCTTCTCCTGTTTGTCCTCCTCCTAGTACTAACACTGCTGCTGCTGCTACTACTACTACTACTACCGCTACGGGCTTCGCCCCCTCCTCCCCCGCCCGACGCGGCCGGGCGCCTCAGCGTCCTCCGAGTCGCCCCGGTCCGCGTCTTCGGCCTCTTCTTCGGAGTCCGTCTCTTCCCGCGGCGGCCCCGGGGGCAGGGCGCTGCCTCCTCCTCGCATAGGGGGGCAGTAGGCTCGCGCCTCCGTCGCGTCCAAGACCAGGCGCTCTAGCTCGACGGGAAAGAAGGCTCTGAAGGCGGACGGGATGTCTCTGTCCGCTCCGGCGCGCAGTGCCGCTCGGCTGGGTCCCTTGAGCGCGGGAGGCGGCGCGGGCATCTCTCCCCCCCCCGGGAGGGCGCTCTGTCTCGCCTCGCGCCAGAGGGGACTTTTTTCCGGCCTCTTTCCTGGGGCGGCCTCGGAGGAGAAGCGGGAGACCGCGACGAGGGCGACCCTCCGTGGCCCCGGTGGGCCGAGGCTCCGTCGGAGGGCCCACCGGGAGCCTTGCCGCGGCCTCTCCCCTTCTCCCCTTCGAACCCGAGAGCCTTGGCGGAGGGTCGGCGGACTCTCCCCATCCGACGAGGGAGCGCGTCCGCCGAGGAGGCTTCGGGCCGGAGAGCCTTCCCGGAGGCGGGGCGGCCTCTCCTCCCCGTGCTAGAAGGACGGGCGGCGGTGGGGGGAGGATCGTCGGCTTCGGATCGAGAAGAGAGGCCGTCCGCTTTCCTGGGGCGCCCTCGCGGTCTCCCAGGCGGGGGCGCAGGAGGAGCGGGCTCGAGCGGCGGCCGTTGCGGACGGGGCCACCATTGTATCTTGCCGTCTCTCGAGAGGTACTTGTCGAGCGGGGTGCTTTCGGGGGAGCACGGTTCGGCTCGCTCATCCTCATGTCGTTCAGGTTCCCGGAGCGGGCGAAGGTCTGGGTAGGCGGCGGTCTCTGGCTCTCTCGTGCTCCTCCTTATCGAGCGAGAGGAGCGCAAGCGATGCATGTGGGCGGACGCAATCGGATCTTCTGGACGCTCTTTTTTTGTTTCTGGGGGGGGGGCTCACCCTCTTCCGTATCTTCGGGGAGGGCGAAGTCTTTTGGGGGGAGGAGGGAAACGCGAGCGCCGTTAATGTGAAGGAAAGAAAGAGACGAAACGCGCATTTCGTCTCCTCTGCTACCTGAGCCGGTCCCGGTCCCCCCTGGCCGGAACGCGGGGGTCCAACGCACCACCCCGACACCCGACCCCCTGGGCTAGTGTAGTAAGGGCCTTGGGGTATCCTGGACCCCTGGTGTGAGGGGGGAGGGGGGGTTGTCTATCTCATTATCTAGATAGGTGACCCTATATAAACCTAAGCAGATGGATAGCCACCAACCCCCCCCCCCCCTCCCGCCGGAACATGGGGTCCAACGCACCCCAACCCCTGACCCCATAGCTAGTGTAGTAAGGGCCTTGGGGTATCCTGGACCCCTGGTGTGGGGGGGGGAGGGGGGGTTGTCTATCTCATTATCTAGATAGGTGACCCTATGTAAACCTAAGTAGATGGATAGCCACCACCCCCTACCGGCCGGAACGTGGGGTCCAACGCACCCCACCGACCCCCGACCCCATGGCTAGTATAGTAAGACCCTGGGGTATCCTGGACCCCTGGTGTGTGGGGGCCTGCTCGGTGGAGGTGGGGGCATCGTGACCCCTGTGTTAGGAACGCGGAAGGGTTAACTGATCTATTCTCTGATGCGTGCGCAGACCAGCTGACCCCCCATCTGTCAGCTGATCTCCTCTCTGATAGAGAAACCAGACTCATCTATTTCTGTCTAAGATAACATGTTGTGTTGGACTTTTATACGAGCTAATGCACGTTAATACTAACGGTGTTCAGTCAGGAGCGATCAGAACACCTTGATCATCACGCCCCCCCCCCCCCCCCCCCCCCCCCCCCCCCCCCCCCCCCCCCCCCCCCCCCCTCCTCACCTGCTGCAGCTGTCGGCAGTGAGCGGCTCTGTCTGACCCCAGAGGTGATCAGAAGTCTTTTCACCATTTAATTTGTTTTTATATGATTAAACATTTTATTTAAGCATTGGATTGACATCTTGAGTTAAATGCTGTAGATTGAGCAGAAAAATGTTGCTACAAAATAAATAGAGGTCAAGGTTTTTTGACTTTTATTTTTCTTTCTGTTGATTCGAAGAATGATCAAATCTTTGACTGAAATCCATGATCCGATCCAGTCCGTGAGTATTTACCCAGTACTAGTGCGACACACACAAAAAACAGCCTACAGCGACAACAGCTCATCTTCATCACCACCTTCATCATCAACCTAACCCCCCCCCCCCCTGGTGTTAGAACCAGACAAGAGTGCCAGGTTCTCCCTTGAGAACATGGGATGAACAATTGTGTGCACCCCTGTTAATATAAGCCATAAAGAAATAAAAACAACAAATATACACACAAAAAAGATAGAAATAAACAATAGAAAATGGATAAAGGATATATGGATAAAAATTTTAAAAAATTAAGTAAAAGACAAAAAAGAGAGGTTCAATCTATAGAAAAGATGGAAAAAATAAAAAGATAAAAAGTAATATAAAACACAAAAGGTAGGTTCAATGCAAATTAAGATAGATTTAAAAAAAAGATAAATATAATCTAAAAGACAAAATAGAAAGGTTCAACAGAAAAGATAGATTAAAAAAATAAAAGTAAAAAACAATCTAAAAGACAAAAATAACCCTTACAGAGAAACCACATGAACTTCACATGTAGAATCACATGTGAGAACATGTGTAACACAAGTGAACTACATGTAAAAAACATGTTTTTCACATGTTTCGTGTGTGAATTTGGAACACTTTTAACATGTTCATGTGTTCCCATGTGGTCACATGTTTTTGCACATGGGTTCACATGTAAAAAACATGTTAAGTTCATGTGTTTTTTCCATAAGGGAAGGGTTAAATAGATAAATAACTCAAGATAAAAATAAAATAAAAAAAAGACAAACGAAATGACACAGAAAGAAAAACAAAAAGCACAAAAAGAACAAAAAAACAAAACTAAAAAACTAAAAAAAGAACCAAAAAACAAAACAAAAAAAACACAAAAAAGAACCAAAAAACACAAAAAGAACAAGAGAAACAAAAATATAACAAAAAATAAACCGATCAATGCAGCCTCATCAGGGCATCAGCCAGTGTCCTACTTGTGCCGGTCCCAAGCCCGGGTAAATGCAGAGGGTAGGGATCAAATATGAAAATAAATATATGGATAGAGGAACTGATATGATGATGGCAAAGTTTTTGATGCATTTAAGGGATTGGGGGGATGTGATGACCAAAAAATTCTTAGCATATCCAGACTCGCCCCCCCTGATATTCTACCTGCCCCCCTTAGTGGGGCTGGCTAGATCCGGCCCTGGTTGAAGGGATTTAATTTAACGAGTTAAAGTTGAAAACAAAACTTTTCTCCTCCTTTTCCTTCCAAACATCACCAATCGATTCATTTCATTTAGGTTTGATTCTCATTCAAACATATCAAGGTGTGTTCATTAATCATAATATTCATATTACATCTAATAAAACGGGAT
>SSNR01000537.1:15288-33743 GCA_006937965.1 Callopanchax toddi
GGTACCCCAAATCTTGCCCAAATATTGTATCTGGCTCCCATCTTTATTTTTGGCCCAAATATTGTATTGAAGTTGCCCCAATATTTCTGCCCAAGACTTTAGTTCCTTACATAAGCCAATGTCCCACTATATCTCATAATTTACAATGTAGATCCCCTGAAGGTACCCCAAATCTTGCCCAAATATTGTATCTGGTACCCCCAAATCTCTGTTTTGTTTTTTATTTTCAATGTTTTCTTTTTTTTTTGTTTATATTGTAAAGCGCTTTGTGATGTATATCTGTGAAAGGCGCTATATAAATAAACTTTACTTACTTACTTACTTACTTGTAAACGTAATGCAATACTATGGAACCGATACTATTTAATGTAGCATGATGCTCAGCTCTCAGTTGAGCAGCAGTGAAAGACAAAAGCAGCTAACTGGACCTAACACTGGAGCAGATTAAGTCAATTAACTGTGTAGTAGTAGTAGAAGTTATTTATATATTATTATACATATGCACACACTGTGCGACTCCTCACATTACCAATATTTGGTTAGGTTGTACAGCGCTCCAGGCTAAAAACCAAAGGGGACAAAGCTTTTGCTGCTGTGGCCCCCAGACTCTGGACCTCCCACCCCCTGAGCCTGAGGTTAGTGACTCAATGGACTCTTAAAGCTGCACTCAGCATCGTTTTAAACAAGCTATGTATCGCTGGCTATTTTACAGAAACACGTCTCAGAGCACTCACCCCTCCCATCGGGTATAATCCATAGACCAGCCTTCCCACGGCCATGGGACCCTGCTTTGACAAGGTAACAATGCAGATTAACTCCAGCCATAGATATTAGGGGTGGGAGATAAACTCATTTTTCCGATGCATCAAGATGCAGACGGCTGCATGGTGGCGCAGTTGGTTAGCACTGTTGCCTCGCAGCAAGGAGGTCGTGGGTTCGCATCCCGGCTCTGCGGCCTCTCTGCGTGGAGTTTGCATGTTCTCCCCGTGCGTGCGTGGGTTTCCTCCGGGTACTCCGGTTTCCTCCCACAGTCCAAAGACATGACTGTCAGGCTAATTGGGCTGGTAAATTGTCCTTAGGTGTGAGTGGGTGTGTGGTTGTTTGTCTCGTTCGTCTCTGTGTGGCCCTGCGATGGACTGGCGACCCGTCCAGGGTGTCCCCCGCCTCTCGCCCCTTGACCGCTGGAGATAGGCACCAGCTCCCCCCGCGACCCTCTGTGGAGGACTAAGCGGCTACAGAAAATGGATGGATGGATGGATCAAGATGCAGACAGGAACGATTATCAATCGATTGAAAAATATAAAAATTTGATTCTATTATTAATGTTTGCGGCCTTGGAATTTCACCAATCACCACAACTTTCCTCCCAAATCTGACCAATCATCTTGGCGTTTGTCGTGCGTCACCTTCTTTTTTGACCAATCACCGCCATTTGAAAAAGTTTTGACCAATCCCCGTTGCCTCGAGCTGTGTTTACTTCCTGCTTTTGAGTCGAGCCGCTAAACGCACCGGCTAGATTCTGTAATATATTACGGCTAAAATACGAGCGAGTCAATTTCCCAAAGTAGTGATTACACAAGAGTGGTAGAAGCTGTTCTGAACCAAACATCATGTGATGGATTATACACGAAAATATTCGCTTGGCTGAACAGAGAGGAGCAGAGTCCGTGGCTGGGGGGTCTGATACGAGTGCTGAAAGAGACGAGGTGAGTTCTGTTTAAAGTCCGTATTCGGTCAATGTGAGAAACTGTTTAAAAAGAACTGATCTGTGTCCTAAACTGTGCTGAGTCGGCGGTTTTGCTATTACGTGAGAAAATAGGACCGGGGCGTCAGCGTGAACTAACATGAAATCCTTTGAATGTCGTTTTTTAAAACATGCGAACAACCACATGATGTGTGTATCCAGTGAGCGATCACGAGGAACCTCTTCCTGCTGAACCAGTGAACCTTTGAGGTGAACGTCTAAAAGTGAAAGTAAAACGAGTCGCTCACGCTGTAACACCTGAGTGATGCTGAGACAGCTCTGTCGTCATGGTGATTACAGCATCTTGTAGTCTTTATATTAAGATGAAACGGCGCATACAGTGTGTGCATATAAACAAAATAAAACCTTAAACAAAAAATGCTTGAAAAAAACTGCAACTTTGACCACAACTTTTGAAGAATCCATCCATCCATCCATTTTCTGTAGCCGCTTATTCCTCCACAGAGGGTCGCGGGGCAGCTGGTGCCTATCTCCAGCGGTCAAGGGGCGAGAGGCGGGGGACACCCTGGACAGGTCGCCAGTCCATCGCAGGGCCTTTTGAAGAATGTTTCGCAAATCAGTAATTTTAGGATGAAACATCACAAAAACCACACACCTTCCTGGAGGGACTGTATTTAAACTTATAGTTACACATTTAAACACTGCTATGTTTTAATAATTAAATTATTATTAAATAATTAAAGATAATGGAAGTAAAATCATGTCGGGTTATTACAAATGCTTTAATAGTACCTCAGTCACATGACAGGAAGGTGAGGGGGAAGAACAATACATCTTTCATCAATAATCGTTTTATAATCGCATCGCAGCTCTCTGAATCATAATCGAATCGAATCGTGAAGACCCTGAAGATTCCCACCCCTAATAGATATGTTACTCCAGGTTTTTCCTCTTTTCACCTCCAAATGTTTTTAGTTTTCTGCTAGCTGAAAATGTGTTTTTTGGGGGGGACTCTGGTATTTTTTCCTAAAATGGAAGCGCTAACAGCCGGCTGTTTCTGTCCTCTCTCACTTCCGGGATGTTCTGCTGTAAAATGTGCCTGAGCGGATTAATGGCGGATCCAAGCAAGGCGTAAGTGTGGCAGACAGACAGCCGGATTGTCCAATCCTATCGTTTGGTCCGAACGATAGAATTGGCTGAAGTTTGTAGAGAACTGCGGGACAACCAATTTATTGATTTCTTTCGGATTTTTTTAATCTCCACAATATATTTATAGCTGTACTATGTTAGAACATTGTTAAGAGGCATTAAAAAAATGTTAAAAACTACACTGTTTACCAAATGAACGAGTGCAGCTTTAAGAAGCAGCTAAAAACCCATCTATTCAAACTAGCTATTCATAAATCTCCTGTAAAGTGACCGTATGCTCTGATGTCGCCTTTTACGTTTATTATCCTTTAAAATATCACTCTGTGTATATTTATCAAGATCGGGGTGGGCAACCCTGGTCCTTGAGTGCCACTATCCAGCATGTTTTCGTTGTTTCCCTGCTTGAACACACTGTTCAGCAGGTCCTCAGGTTCTTTAGAAGCCTGTTGATCCCCCACTGATTTAAATCAAGTGTGTTGGAGTAGGGATGCTCCAACACCAAATTTTTCCTAAACGAGTACTTACATGTGAGTAGCTACTTGCCAATACCGAGTATTGATACGAGTAGTAATACTAAATCGTGGTTTGGTACAACAGAAAAAATTTCATTACCGTATTTGCCCGAATATAGGACGACCCTGATTATAAGACAACCCCCTTTTTCAAGACTAATCTTCAGAAAAAAATACTAAATTCACTTTTTAAAGAAACAATTTTTATTGAAATTTTGAGAAAATAATTTAAATAATAATAATTCCAGACTGTTGCTTTAATATTTGCTTATTAACAGGGGTACACACAACTAGTCCACCAGTCCGCTGTACTGATCTCTCTGCCCGAACACACCTTTGCTGACAGGTGCTTTCACGGTCGGACTGTGGATTTTGGATATTTGAAAAAATGCAGAGGGACAGTTGATTGAAGACGGATAACCTGTTTGCAGAACTATCTGCGTGACAATCACCCACAACTCTACAGTCAATGCAAGGGAAGGTAACGTTAGCATTTTGGCTGAAATACAAAGACTTATATAAACCGCATAGTGGACTCCCCCGTATTGAAATGATGCTACGGGGCTCCCAGGGGCAGATAAGAGTTGGTTGCTGTTGATTAGGGGTGCAACAGATCAGAAAACTCACGGATCGGATCAGTTCACGGATTTGAGTCACGGTTCGGATCATTTTTCGGATTAGCAGAAAGAAAAAGAAAAGACAAAAAACTTTGCTCTCATTATTTTCTAAAACACTGAGCAAAATTTTTCTGTTGAATCCTCATTAAATACAAATATTTAACTCAATATGTCAATCAAATGCTTCAATACAGTTTTGAATCATATTAAAACTAATTAATGGGGGAGATAGACTCATATGTGCACCTCAGGGGTCACAGACCTGTTTCTGTCAAGCTGGGGGGGGGGGTGACGCACGAGGCGCTGCTCTGTGCCTCCTGACTGAACTCTGGTTATAATATTAACGTTTATTAGCTCGTATAAAAGCCCACCATCCCATGTTATCTTAGACAAAAATAGGTGAATCTGGTTTGTCTATCAGAGAGATGGATATTCCAGCTGAGCTGACAGAGAGAGAGAGAGACAGTGGAATCAGTGGCTGCGAGCGAGTGCGCAACAGAGACAGGATCAGATATTGATCAGGAATCCTTCGTTCTGGTCAACTAAAATGACTGAATCCAACAGAATGAACCTCTGTACGTGATGGCAAAACGAATGCCTTTCTCAGAGCGGAAATATCTGCAGATTCAGAGCACGCAAGCACAGAAAGTCGGGGATGATTTAGCGACACGCGAGCGCTGCATGATCCGTGGAACATGTGCGTTCCGAACCGTGGAGGGTGAACCGTACGGACCACGGATCAATGATGATCCGTTGCACCCATACTGTTTATGCTTGCTTAATAAAACATGTCAAAATAAGTACCGTAATTTCCGGACTATAAGTCGTACTCTTTTTCATAGTTTGGCTGATCCTGCGACTTACATACCAAAGAATAGAATTTCACGTTTGTCACTTTCACACCGCTTTAAAACCGCTAGATGGCGCTCTAGGCCTGTGTACCAATCAGCCGCCATGCTTGGTAGTAATATTACTGCAACGCCGGACTTGTGAATAAAAATCACGCCTTGGCACAACAGAGAGAGATGTTGCTAATAACGTAGCAAAGGTGAGATGACCCCCGACTGGAAAAAGTATTTAAAAAATCAGGTAAACACCAGAAAGCTGTTACGCATTTGTAAACACTCAGCAGAGATCCGGGTGCTTCTGGTGTTATGAGCAGCAGCAGAAGTTGCCTCTCTGTTTACTTCCGTCTCACGTCTCTGTAACCCTGCACGTTGACAGCGCGAAGACCGCCATCATACCTCCTTTATACTGCCAGTGAGTATTCTTTTGTGAAAATCAACATTACCAGCGTGGTCTGAACGCTTATGAACGACTTAAGTCTCCCAGATACCGGCTCGGCTTCGCGGCAAAGTGCCGGTTTTGTTTTATAAAAACAGCTAATAATGTGAAATACCAGTTCTTGGTCTCGGATTTTGTAAAATAAAATCTCCTGTAAAAGTGCGACTTATAGTCCAGTGCGACTTATATATGTTTTTTTTCCTTCTTTATTATGCATTTTTGGGCTGGTGCGACATATACTCCGGAGCGACTTATAGTCCGGAAAATATGATACACCAGAACTCCAGCTTAGTAGGAAATAACTTGTCGTTTATTAACCATGCTGAGGGGAGATGGGAGCAGTAGGCTACATAAAAATACCACATTGGCGTAACGTAACGATAGGTAACTATAGCACGGGTTGAAGCAAAATATTTTCATCTGACGGAAAATCAACCGCTAAGCGCAGCTCTGCTCGAGACCGGCACGTCCAAACGGACTTCTGTCCAGGTGGCAGAAGCACGTAGTAAAATAAGCAAAATCAATGTAATAATATGAATAATTATTCATTATTTTCTTAAAGGAAAACAATAACAAATTTAGATACATGCTCAGACCGGGATTTGAACCCAGGACTCCAATATGAAACGCGGTTGCTCTACTGCTAAACCACGGCTCTTTACTCTCTCTCCCTCCCTTTTTTCCTCAGTGTGACTCATTACTTCTCCTACTTGTTACGTTAGTGTGTCAGAGGGAGGCTGATTCACGGGTCTAATAACGTAAATAACCATAATAACACTTTGCTGAGCTGAAAGAGAAACTTCTCTTCTTTCAAAAACTGTTTGAACTTTTTTATATCACAAACCATTGTTGAGTGCAGAAATGCGCCAAAGACGCGCTGTGTCTAATTTTGTGGAACGTGTGAAAAGTAATGAAAATACGGGACAATCCTGCACAAAACAGGACATCTGGTCACCCTACCCGCTAGCGTACATCCTGGACTGAGAGGCTCGTTCAGGACCGGTCTATCCAGATCACGTCTCCTTCACCTGAACACGCTCCTCACACAACAGCACCTCAATCCGCTGAGATGCATTAGTTTTATTGGTGGTTCTCTATTTTCTGCTCCATTTGTGGTTCTCTATTTTCTGCTGGGTATAGTGGGGACTCTTCACCTCCGTTCACTAGGGGTGTGCAATCTTGGGTGCCTCACGATTCGATTACGATTCAGGTGCTACGATTTGATTTTAAAACGATTCGATTTAAAACAATTTTTACATTTTTTGTCTCATCATTTTTTTCCCCATTTAGGATTTTTTCCTTCATTTCCTTGAATAGCTATTTTATCCTTTTAAATCCATTTAGTTTCCATTAATTGAGGTATGTAAACAATTTAATGAAATATATTTTATTTTTGTGAAACCACAAATAACACCAACACGTCCAAATGATGTTTCATAGTGAGTTAGAAATAGAAATAGAACAACAACAAAGATGCTCCTTTGACAACTAAAGTGCAAAATATTTGCTTTATCAAAGTAATTAAAAAAATAAAATCCTCTTAATAGTACAAAAAGCTGACATCTGCAGGGGGAAAAGTTCCTCTAGTGATCAGTTAAACTTCCTTTAACCTAAATCCTTTCCAACTTTCACAGTTTTTGAACCAGCAGCTCTAGATTATTTCTTTTGAAAAATACAAGATCTCACCTATTCAGCAACAATAAAAAATATAAATCCAAATTTAAATCCATCAAATTAAATATATTTCCCCACAATTAAAGTAGTTTTAACAAATTCACTAACAGTAGCGCTAATAACACTGGTGGAAACATTTTGAAATAACAGTTAAACTGATAAAATAAATGTAAACTAATAATACCAGGGTATAGACGTGAAAATCAGCAGTAAATGTGTTCCTACAGCCACTCATCAGCACTGCCTCAGGACGGTAAACTTACAACTTCCTGTCTAAGAAGTTCTTACCTGGACTCCAGCGTCCGCATTACAGCGTGAAAGTCCTGGTTGTTAACAGCGCATATGGACGTAAATCCGTTTCCCTTTTGGAGCTGTGTAAAGTTTGATTCTTTCTTCAAATATTCGCTGTTTGGAGCAACAGCTGATGGCTTCATCTCCTCCTACCCACAGTGTTAACGGGGGAAGCGCTGACGCTCGTTCGTATCATTATATTTTACTTTTCTTCACGTAACAGGGAATAAATCTTCTCAGGCCTTTTCCGTTCATATTATAAAAACTAAAATATTTCCAGACGCCTGCCTTATACCTACTGAATGAATTTCGCGCTGTTGAACTACAAGCCGAAGCCATCTTATGTTTCCGGCGGTCCGTCCCCAAAAAATGTCCGAGCGGCATTTTACGTTCCCATCATTTTAAATAAATAAAAATAAATAATATAAATAATCGATTTTGAACACTTATGAATCGGAATCAATTTGAAGCATTTTACATCACGACTAATCGATTTTTAGTGAATCGGCACACCCCTACCGTTCACGCTAAAGGCTGAACACAGTCCGGAGATGTCCGCGCTGCGCCGCGGGCGCGCCATGGTTTTGGCCACACTTGTACAGGACCCGTTCCTGCGCGTAAAAGAACGCTGCTTGGAAAATCGCACCCATGACCTTCAGTGTTCTCACGTATCTTTATTTACAAGAAAGAGAGGGAGGGAGAGAGAGAGGGGGGGGAGCGAGCGACTGAGCGAGAGAGGGAGGGAGAGAGAGGGGGGGGGAGCGAGCGACTGAGCGAGAGAGGGAGGGAGAGAGAGAGGGGGGGAGAGAGAGCGAGCGAGCGACTGAGCGAGAGAGGGAGGGAGAGAGGGGGGGGAGCGACTGAGCAAGAGAGGGAGGGAGAGCGAGAGATCTGATTCTAACAGAACTTTTTTCCCCTTTTGTCCCAATTGACGGAATTCCATCTCCACAACGGAGAACTTTAACCCCTGATATATAGCAACGAGATTGTTTTTGTAAAGTATGTGGCCCATGCAGTACAGTAGGGTGTTTGTCAACTGATCAACAGTTGCCAATGCTGATTGATTATAAATTATTATGGATTTAACAATCATTACTTCCTGATGACATTTTCCTAAATCTGAAAAGCTCACTGGAAGAAAACAAGCCGAGGACAATATTTTCCTGATCTAGAGGGTTTATTTAGTTGTCTAGTTGAACATATTCAACACCTTTTAAAAAACAATACCACAATAATATTGAAAACTGTGATAATTTTGGTCACAATAACTGTGATGTTAAATTTTCACACCGTGACAACCCTAGCCAGCAGAGAAGGCCTTGAAGGCCCTGATGGACCACCACGGGAAAGCTGTTATATCCTATAATCAAACACACTCTGAAACTCTACAGCATTTCATTTGTATATGTTATTTTACCTAAAAGTAGCAGAATCCGTAGCACAATTAGCAATGGCTATAGAGAACATAACTCTGACTAAAGAGAAACAGATGTTAAAGGAACGCCATCAACAAAGTGACTCATGTCTCATCTCTAAAACCAAACTACTAAACAGGGGAGCAGGAAAAAAACACCAGGAGCTGAGAGAAGATTGGAGGAGGAAGAATTGTGAGCGATATTGTCTGTGCTTTTCCAGCCACATTTCTGTTTGATTCAACAGATAAATTAGCCTCCAAAATTTAAACTTTACAAAAAAATTATGGCTGTAGGACTGATGTTGCAATTCAGTCACAAAGTGTCTTAATATTGTTTGTAATTCCGTTGCTTCAACATTTTTCTACATTCCTTTTACTTTCTGACTCAATGTCATAATTGAGAAGAGTTTATGACAGGTTCCAGATGCCTGGAATGACTCTGACTGTTCTGAGAACAACTGCTCTGCTAATTCTTTGAACACGTTCAAAATTCCAGTATAACAACAGCACAAATACACAAATATCAAAAAAGCAACACCCTGAGACACACAAGAATACTGAAAATGCTCATGAAGGTAATGAGACATTTTAGAAACCATCTTGGGAATTATGTTTGAAATGTGTGACCAACAGTCAAAGCCCAGAGAGATACTGGATGATTACTGCATTAATAAGTGATTTATAATGGCAAAAAATAGAGTTAAATGTTTTCTTTTGGCTTTTTTTAATTCCTGATTTTAGAAATATTTTCCTCAAATATGAAAATCTAGAACAGGTTTTGTGTTTGATTTGGATATAAATATTTTATTTTCCATTATTTTTTCAACTGAAACTATTCAACTAAACTGAAGGTCACCTCACAAACAGGAAGAGTAAATTCTGCGTTCAGAGCTTTTAAATGGAACTTTTTGCTGCTTTTCTGATACCTCGTTTTGAAAAATCAAAAGTTATAACTGACATTTAAAAACTAGATGACTCAACACAATAAATTAACTCTTAATAAACATAAAAAATTAAGCATCTGTCAAATCATTTCATTCTTGATGAACAGAAAATTTTTCATAAAAATGCTGAATTAACAGACATTCAAAGGGTGTGTGATTACAATCCGTATCACCCCACAAAGTTTTCTTTTCTGTCACTCAGTACTGGGATCCATTTTAGACAAAGATGGCTCCTCGACGGCAGCATATGTGGTGTGGTGTTTTTCAGCTATGACTCAGTGTCACATTGGCTTTCTCTCCTACAAGACGGACTCAACTCTCTATTTTAGTCCGTCCTCTTTCTCTCTTATTATGTCTGTCCCTTCTCTGTTTGTCACACTCCTCTCACTCTCCTCCATCTGTATTCTTTCCAATCCATCTATCTTTACCCTTTCACATTGTACTCTTTCCTTCTCAGCCTCCTCTCTGTATCCCACCTTTTCTCATTCACTGTATTCATTCAATGTATGTATATATACTAACTAGGGTGATTATATTTTGATATTTGAAAAAGAGGACACTTGGCTCAGTCATGAAACACTTTGATACGGTTTAATTAAAGGAGACAGTATGCCCAAGAACACAATGACAATGTAAGCCAACCAGAGTGGGTTGCAAGACCAACGTCTCAACTCGCTGAGTTACTGCCTCCTGACAAAAATATCAGGAAAATCTTTCCAAGCATTGTCGGAAATTCTATTGCAAATAAAATGCCAGTGCAGCTTCTGCTGTACTTACAGCATTCTCACTTTTCCCAGGTGAAACAAAGAACTTGGTCAACTTAGCAGATGAACTGTCACTTTGCATATTTTTCTGTGTCCATGTGAGCTATAAGATCTCTGGCACCTTTGTCCGACATTTGCGGTCATGGCTCCCACCATGAGCACTTACAGCTAATGTTTGGTTCAGACGGCTACTGCTGTTGAATGAAGCGCTTTTGAATGAAGCGCTGTAAGCGTGTGAACACACCCGCGAGCTCAGGCCGCACCAAGGAAATGCTGAGTAATACTCGGGGGGGGGGCACGACTGTTGTCTGAAACCCTAAACGCGCACAAACACACCAGCGGCTATACAAGCTCGCACAGCAACAAAGCAGAGGTGATTAAAACGAGCCGCTCAGATAGCAGGCTGCGCGAGCGCCCCAGATTGGCCCAAAGTTACCACTGGCTCACCGGCAGTCCAGCGCTGACCGTGTATTTTTTTCATGACAGTATTGAAACAGATACCGTTGCTATTTTTCAATACCGGATGTATACGGTATTACCATAATACCGCCCAAGTCTACTTTGCACACTTTGTACTCCGCCTCCCATTTGACCCGCCTGAGATGGTCAGAGGGAAATTTCATCAGGAGCAGCACTGCAGTCCACTGTCTTCCGTCTGTGCACCGAGAACTAGAGTGGATGACGTCACAGGCAAGATGGTCTGCTTCACACCAGTTACTTTAACTACATGCCTATTGGTGCTGGAAAACAATAAAACCCGGACATTTTCACTCATCTGTAAATCCTCCCCAGATGCCCCGGACTGGATGCTGTTCTGTCAGGAAAACAGCAGTTTTGAACACTTACAGGAATGTTGCACTTTTGTTTTAAGATTTTTTTGTTGCTTCAAGCTGCATATTTCATTAAGTTTTTAAAAAACTATCATCTATTAACCTTAAACACTTCAAGCTGTAAGCTAATGATGGCTATATGAGAGCAGCTGCATGCTGGTGATAAGCTGTACATTTTACGTCCAATATGATTAGTCAACTAATCTAAATAATCAAAAATTTTCAGTGACTAGTAGTCGACTATAAAAAGAATCATTTGTGGTAGCCCTAATATATATTCACACACATATACAGTTATATATACTACATATAGAGCTCATTACCTAAGATGGACTTCTTTCATATCTGGGTTCAGTCAACAGATGCTGATGTCATTGTGTTATCTGAAACATGGATCAGTAAATCTGTCACCGATGAAGACATCAGCATTGCAGGCTACAACAGAACAGATCAGCCCAACAGAGGAGGAGGAGGAGATGTACTCTTCATAAACAATATGAGCTCTTATCACTGGATCTGGACATCTCCAAATCATCACATGTCACTGTGGTTGATGGTTACAGAATCTCCTCAGCCACAAGTGATACTATACCCTCTTTATTACAACTTTTATCACAATTAAAGTTCACTGAAATCATAATTACTGGTGATTTAAACCTGAACTGCTTACAACTGGTGTCTGAGGATTTTAAATCTTATACTACATTGCAGAACACTAAAACTTTTCCAGTTAGTGGACAGTCCCACCAGGCCAAATCCACAGTGCCCTGAAAAAAATCATCCATCATCAGTGGTGCCAGTAACGCGTTACTAAGTAGCGCGTTACTCTAAAATTACCGTATTTGCTCGCATATAAGACGAGGTTTTTTTCATTAAAAATAATTTTGAAAAGGGGGGGTCGTCTTACTATCGCGCCCCAGCAGGGGGCGCATGCTTTATGTTCAAACGGCAGAAGCGCCGCCAGCAGGAGCAGCTCTTAGACCGCGAGCGGTCCCAGATGTCCGCTCCACCTCAAAGTTACAGGTCTATTGAGGATTAAAACACCTGATGTCAATGTCCAGCTCCAGCCAGATCAACTTCTGGCGTTTTCAGACTAGTTTGGGTTTTTGGTTCGGTCCGGTTCTGTTTAGTACGTATGGAGCCGTACACACACACAGTCTCAGTGAGAGAGAGAAGGAGAGAGGGAGGGCCCACACAGCCAGAGTGAGGAAGAGAGAGCTTCTTTTTTTCTCTTTTTTTTCCCAATTGACTGAAATATGTTGTCACGTAGAACTTTAGTTCCTGTCTGATTAATAAGCAAATATTAAAGCAGTCTATAATTAAGGTATCATATAAATTATTTTCTTAAAATTTAATAAAAAATAGTTTCTTTATAAAGTGAATTTATTCTTTTTTCTGAAGATCAGTCTTGAAAAATGGGGGTCGTCTTATAATCAGGGTCGTCCTATATTCGGGCAAATACGGTACATCATTTTTCAATAACGAGTAATCTAACGCGCTACTATTTCCAATCCAGTAATCTGATTAAAGTTGTTTTTTTCGAGCCACTGTGCGTTACTTTGCGTTACTATCTTTGTCCATTTCCTTAAAATATTTATTTTCTTCCTGCATTTCTGTGAGTGGCGTTGTGTCACGTTCCCAGCATGAGGTGAAGTCACGTTTTCAACACATGCACAGCTGCGGAGTCGCTCCGGCTGGAGGAGGAGTCACGTGACCTGTGATAAAGTAGCCTATTTACCTGAATATCCAGGCATTATTTTTGTAAACTCCTCTGATACAACAGCTTTGTTTTATCTTCGGGATCTAGACTTTATTAAGGAGTGTGAGACTGAGAACAAACGGAGAACGACCCGAGCAGGAACAGCTGACTGTCTGTCTGACAGACTGGCACTAGCAGCCTGAATGTAGCCGTAGCTCCAAAAAGCTGGAATGAAGCTGCGCCAGCCCTTTTTTGGATTATCATCATGACCTGGATGACTGAGAACCTTCACCAGCAACTAAAGAGACGTTTTGATGGAGCATCCTTCAGACAAACACAGCAGTCGGTAAACAAAGCAGCAGCAGAAACACGAGCTGATGTTAGCTCCTCATGGTCCTAAAAGCCTCCACTTCAAAGCTTCAAAACTTCACCGCGGTGCTGATGACAGGAGCTAGATTATTAATGTTAGTCATAGTTGTGCATTTTACTTTACTTTAAATTAAAAAAAATGTTTTAGATTTTTTTTAAATAAATGAATAAATAAATCTTTCTAAAAGATGAGATTTAGTTGTCAAACAAAACTTTTTCCAAAAAGTATATTTAGAAAAAGGGGGTCAGGTAGGGTTAGGGTTGACCTGAATTTCAGGTAAATACTGTAAAAACCAAACTGCAGCAACACAAACAGAAACTATGGAGGAGAGAGATGATCGTTTTCTATCTGGAATAAATCAGTCAGGATTTAGAGTTTTTGTCAGATAAAGATGATAACATTAAGGTTTGTTCTAATGTTCATTAAAATGTTCTGATGTTAATAAAACATGTTTAAAGTTACAGTAATAAACAAGTTATTTTATAAAAGGTAGTTTTGCCATAAAAGTGTTAAATGTCAGGTCAAGAAAGACTGTCTTTAATTTATATTTCATAAAAAACAAGAATTTTTTTCAGGAAATAGTTTGGAAGTTTGAAAGAGATCCATTTTGTTGACTTGCTGTTAAAATTCACTTCTAATAAAGTGTTTTAGTAAAACTGGAGGTCATTTTAATGTTGAGGCGGGAGGAGGAGTCATCGGCAGCTGAATGTCACTAATAAAGTAACTTAAAAAGTAACTAGTAATCTAACTTAGTTACTTTTAAAGTCAAGTAGTCAGTAAAGTAACTACCGTATTTGCCCGCATATAAGACTAGGTTTTTTTCATTGAAAATAATTTGAAAAAGGGGGGGTCGTCTTATTATCGCGCCCTAGTTTTTCCGGCGGAGGGCGCAGGCTTTTTGGTCAAAGCGGCAGGAAGCAGCTCAGACCGCGAGCAGTTCCAGAGGTCCGGGCCAGGCCTAGTTCAAAGTTACAGGTTTACTAGTACTGAGGATTAAAATGTCCAGACCCAGCAGGTGCTTTCAGCAGCAGACTGTACAGGTGAGGGCTCGCGTCGCTCGCTCGATTCACACACGCATTCTCCCTAGAACCTCATCCGTCTCACCGTTCTTTATATGCACCCGACACACACACCTACACACACACACTCCCTCACACATACAGCGGGTTTGTGTGTGTGTCTGCGCAATAATTGCGCAACAGCGGGTTTGTGTGTGCGCGCGATCATGGCGCAACAGTGGGTTTGTGTGTGTGTGTACGATCATGGTGCAAAAGCGGGTTTGTGTGTGTGTGTGTGTATGCACGATCATGGCGCAAAAGCGGGTTTGTGTGTGTGTCTGCGCAATAATTGCCTAACAGCGGGTTTGTGTGTGTGTCTGCGCAATAATTGCCTAACAGCGGGTTTGTGTGTGTGTCTGCGCAATAATTGCCTAACAGCGGGTTTGTGTGTGTGTCTGCGCAATAATTGCGCAACAGCGGGTTTGTGTGTGCGCGCGATCATGGCGCAACAGTGGGTTTGTGTGTGTGTACGATCATGGCGCAGCTGTGTGTGTGTGTGTGTGTGTCTGTGCATTTTGCCGCAGCAGCGTGTGTGTGTAAACAAGCTTCCCCTATATGAAAACTCCATCTCAGCTCCACAACTGGATGTGAAGTTCATCAGTGTCTGATGATCGCGAAATTGCACAATCTGACCGTGAAAGCTCCTGTCAGCGAAGGTGTGTTGGGCAGAGAGATCAGTACAGTGGACTGGTGGACTAGTTGTGTGCACCGCTGTTAATAAGCAAATATTAAAGCAGTCTGGAATTATTAGTAGCATTAGTTAAATTATTTTCTCAAAATTTCAATAAAAATTGTTTCTTTAAAAAGTGAATTTAGTCTTTCTTCCTGAAGATTAGTCTTGAAAAGGGGGGGTCGTCTTATAATCAGGGTTGTCCTATATTCGGGCAAATACGGTAAGTTACTTTCTAAGGGAGTAATCAGTACACAACTCAAAAGTCCCAACAAACACGAATCATCACCAAACGTGACCTGAAGCATTTTTCTGAACATGGATTAATTTACAATCTGCACCAATTTGACTGGAAAAGGATTAATCTCAATCCTGATGGTAATGCATGAGAATTCTCTCATAAAAGTTTTATTAAAATCAATAACAGTAAAGAAATACAGAGTTAGTGACATACCTGGTTCACTCCCGACCTTTCACATTAATTCCATGATCGTAATGTGGTTTTGGGCTAAAGCCAGAAAAACAAACCTCAGCTCAGACTGGAAACACTTTAGGGAGCTACAGTGGTGGTCAGAAAGGATAAAGCTGATTGTTTCATCTTGGATTTATTCTTGGTTTTCCCCATCAAACCTATAGAACTACATCCTCCAAAAAACTACAGGAGTCTACTGAATGTGTCACAAGACTTGTTCCTTCTGAGTGTTCCAAGAGTTTGTACTGAGTTTGGGACAAAAGTATTCAGATCTTCTGCTCCTTATTCATGAAATCAGCTTTAAAAGCAGCTGAATCTGAAGAAACTCGTCTGACTGGATGAACTTAAAACAAGCTTTAAACATTTTAGACTCAGACATCTGCATGGAAATGTTTTGATCTCTATCATCAGTTACTAAATCTGCTGCACTAAACTTCTGAGTTTATCATCTGATTAGGGCTGGGCATCGAAACACGGTACTACACCGGCACCAACCAAAAGCCATCGCTAGGTACCGGTATATGGCGTTTATTCGGTTCCAAAAGTCGGGCACGCACATTTTGAGTGCGCGCACAGCACACCGAGCGCGCACACTAAACACCACGCGTGCAAACGGGAGATGCGAGAGGAAAGTTGGAACTTGCGAGTGAAAAATTACATCGTGAGAGTGCATTTGTGCACTGAGAGCGAGCACACAGTATCTGTGAGCACTGACAATCAAACACAGCGCGCACGTAAAGCCATCGAGCACACGGCAGCGACGAGCCTGCGCTCGTCTCTCTCACTGCGCGCTCAGTTCATTTTTCTGCTCGCTGTCTGTAGAAGACTTTTGAGACTCTGGAGGCGGGACCTGAGGCTGCTGAGCTGTGTCCTCTGATTGGTCAGTTTATGAACTCTACACCCCCTCCCTCCCTGGTCAGTACTCCGGTCTTACTGTCGATTTTATAAGAGAAAAGTAGCTTCAAAATATGACTAAAGTTACCACTAGCGACATTAATCACATTGTACAACTGGGAAGTCCTTCCCTGAGAAGCAGAAGGAGAGATGATTCAAGTTGTATCAATTTACATCGACAACGAGGTAGGTAAACATAGTCCTTAGCTATTAGCTAGCTGGCAGAATCGCTAGCATTCCTAGCCATTTTTAAAACTTTATAATCATTTTCGAAATGATTCAGTGATTATTTTTAAAGACTCCACGTCTCTATAATGTTCATGTTAAGGGGATTTGATGATTCTATGCTGGGTTTATTTAAAAACAGCTTGGTGTGCACGTTGTGTTGCTGAGCTTCTGACTGCAGATAGCTGCATAGCTAACTGCTAACCCTGCTGTGTGATCATAGCCTAGTGAACTAGACCGTCAGTTCTGCTCTGCAGACTTTCATATATTCACATATATTGTCTGGTTTACAGGCTAGTGTGATCAGTCACTGACAACTGAAAAAACTCAGCTGGTGTGAAGCCTGTTATTAATATGAGCACTGAATGCAACACATCTATGCAGCTAGTAGCAGCTAACAGCTGCTTTACTGTGATTTAGGAAGAAAAGACTAGTTAATCTAACAACATGCTGTAGGATTTTAAAGTAATTTTGTTGTTAAATAACAGATAAAACCTAAGCCTTATTTTTTATTAAAATCCCAGAAACTGGTTGCAAAGTGATCTATTCTTTTATGATGATTAGCAATAATTCAGATGTTTTTCCCAGTGGTGGGAAAGCTTTTATTTTGTTCCCTGTTATGATGATCAGTATATATTAAAAAGTGAGTAAACTGAGACAGACGGTGATCACGGCAAATACAGGAATTACAGTGATTGATTTTTTAAAATGTAATTATTACATGCAGATTAACATTATTACATCTAATAAATCTGGTCTCAGCTTCCTCATATCTTATATCTTAAAGTTGTGCACTAAATGGTGAATAACTTTTGATTTTATTGTGTAGTTTGACTTTGAGGACCACCCATCAGTGGACACTGCAAAGGCAGAATGTTCCTGTGTGGGCGGAGCACCACTGTAACCATGATGCTGCTGTTATTATGGACTGAACACTACTCCACCAAGATCGGCCTCCACCACCACTTCCAGATTCCCCTCCACCCAACTCTTCAAGATGTTCCTCTCTAGTTTTCTCTCCTTACAGGTTCATGAAGCAGTTTCTCAAAGAAGACCAGTCTTGTAGTCATGAATTCCAGCCAGACAATGATGGTTCTCCGATGGTCCAGGTTTCACTGCAGTCTCTCTTTTAAGGTACTTTTTAGATTCTGTACAGCTTGCATTTTTCAACACCTCAATGTGTTGTTTACAGATTTTATTGTAACCAAAGTTTTTTTTAAGTCACCTGGGTATACAGTACAAAAACCACCTGTCCACTTTGATCTTGTTTTAGAAGACACAACATTCAGTTCATCATTAACGTGATAGAACTTTGACAATATAACTACATTTTATTAAATAAACAGGTTTTTTTTATACCAATAATTTGTTTACGTGAAGATTTAATTAAAATTTCTACAACAAAAATAATAGAGGATAATTAAATCTTCTATGTTTCTTGCTGAAGCTTTGCTTCGTCTTTCAGTCTTTCTGTCCTTTAGCCCCTTAACGCTGCCATTCCTGAGCCAAGGCTCTAGAATAAAGCTGAACTTTCTAAAGCTGTGAATTAACCTGCATGTATTCTCCTGTAGTGGATGTGTATAAATAGTTTAAAAGGTTTGTCTTCCCGGGGCATTTAATGCATTAACTACTATACACAAAATTCTAATCTTTCTTTCAAACACATCATGTTATTAAAATAGTGAATTTTGTGTAATATGTCAAAAAATGATTTCTTATTCTTAAACCTAAAAAGAAGTTGCTTGCTTATTGATGATTGGTGGTGAATCACTCTTAATCAATGTTTACAATTTCAGCTTCTATCTTAGACATTCAAAATGAATCCTGGATAAGGTTTGGATTAGAGGCGAGGCTTAGTGGTAGTGGTTTGGGTTTAGGGTTGG
>SSNR01000537.1:64825-117634 GCA_006937965.1 Callopanchax toddi
AGCAGGAACAGCTGACTGTCTGTCTGACAGACTGGCACTAGCAGCCTGAATGTAGCCGTAGCTCCAAAACGCTGGAATGAAGCTGCGCCAGCCCTTTTTTGGATTATCATCATGACC
The DNA here is from genome assembly GCA_006937965.1 of Callopanchax toddi. Classification (NCBI taxonomy): domain Eukaryota; kingdom Metazoa; phylum Chordata; class Actinopteri; order Cyprinodontiformes; family Nothobranchiidae; genus Callopanchax; species Callopanchax toddi. The sequence goes on from SSNR01000537.1 coordinate 64,943, forward strand.
TGGATGACTGAGAACCTTCACCAGCAACTAAAGAGACGTTTTGATGGAGCATCCTTCAGACAAACACAGCAGTCGGTAAACATATGGAGAGAAAACAGTCTCAATATATCTGTGTGTGTGTACTATTTGATTTGTAACTTGTGTTAACCTGTTTGTGTGTAACTTTGGGTAGTTGTAGCGGAACAACATGATTTGTAACCCGTAAATTACATTTTGGGTGTAACTTTGTGTACTTGTAAATGTGTCTTTAAATGCACACACAAATATCAACAAATCATAATTACAAAAAATATTTAAATACACACAAATAAAAATTACACAAACATTTAAATTCCACACACAGATTTTTTACCTTCAACCTCACAAATCTAATAATTACACCTACAAATAGTTAAATACTAGGGCTGGGACGACGCGTCGACGTCATCGATTACGTCGACGCGTAAAATACGTCGACGCAAAAAATGTGCGTCGATGCGTCATCGCTTTCAAAACAAACATGGCGCCAGTGAGTAAATCAGTCCACCCGGACTCGTAGTTACAAAGTATGGGACTATTTTAACAGAAAAGGAAGCGAATCAGTCGTTTGCCGGCTTTGTAAAATGGAAATGGCCGATCATAAAATCACGACGGTGCACCAGCATCTCAAGCGGCATCCAGGAGCAGCTTCCGCAAATGACAAAACACCGAAAGTTTTCTACTTTTTTACTAACGCTGGTTTTTACTAGGGGTGCAACGGAATGCTGGTTTTTACTAGGGGTACAACGGATCGTCACTGATCCTGATCCCTGTGGATCGCCCTCTATAGTTTGGAACGCATGTGTTCCGGACGACGCAGCGCTCGCTAAATCATCTCCGACACTCTGCTTATATGCTTGCGCGCTCTGAATCTGCAAATAATTCCCCTCTGAGAAAGACGTTCGTTTTGCCATCACATATAGAGGTTCAGGCTGTTGGAGTCGCTCGTTTTAGTACACCAGAACAAAGATCCCTGATCAATATCTGGTCAAGTCTGTTGCGCGCCTGCGGAGCAGCTGATTCCTCTGTCTCTCTCTGTCAGCTAGAATAAATAGACAGATAGACAAACCAGACTCATCTATTTCTGTCTAAGATAACGTAGTATGTTGGGTTTTTATACGAGCTAATGGACGTTAATATAACCGGAGTTCTAGCAGGAGGCTCAGAGCAGCGCATGGAGCGCCACGCCCCTCCGCCCAGCTGTGACCGCAGGGAGAGACTAGTTTCACAGAAACAGGTCTGTGACCCCGGAGATTTGCATTTAAGTCTATCTCCCCCATTAATTAGTTTTAATATGATTCAATATTATTATTAGTGCTGTCATGCGATTCAAAAAATTGTGTGATTAATTAATTATGATCTGTAATTAATTAATCTAATTAATCGCATTTTTAATCGCATCTAAAGAAATGGCTAAAGAAAGCCCTCCTCTTGAGTTATTGTCATTTAAATTCATTAAATGACTGTGTCAGACCAGTAGATTGATATATAACAACATAAAGTGTCTTTATGAAGTCATTTATTGTGTTTAACAGACCTGAACAGATTCAGTCCCAGTGCAACCATTACTTTGGTCAGTGGACTCAGTCTGCAGCAGCTCTGTTAACCCCTCATCTGATTTTAGGTTCTGTTTTATCTGCTGTAAAGCACATTGTGTTGCTCTGCAGGAAATGTGTTCTATAAATAAAGTTGATTTGATCTTCCACCAAGAATGAAATTTAAATTTCAAAGGTGGGGGGTGGGGAGACACAACTTGAATACAGGGGTGGGAGGAGGTGGAGAAGAGGGTCTGAACTGTTTAAAAAGAGCCATAATATCAACCCTACACCTAAAAACAACAGCCAGAATCCATTTTATATAGAGCAACATTGTTTTAGACTGTAAAAACTACAGGACTCTAAACTGACTTTAAAAACGAGCAGAGGACACGTCCCCCCTGCACCCCCCCCAAACTACATCCATGTCTTCCATCGGGCACCGCTGACTGGACCGGTTCATAACACCGCCAGTCCAGCGGTGTACTGGTAACCAGTGGTCAGCGCTGTGCTGGACAAGCGGTGGAAGCTGTGAGCCGGCCGGTCGCGCACCGAACCGGCTGACAGTTACGTGTAATCAGAGCTGTGCTGGGCTGACGGTGGTCATTCCGGTCGAGTAGCTCGTGAAATGAGCAGGTCGTTTTAATTTGCACTTCCTGTTGCAGCGGGGTCAGATAAATAGCGCTCTACAAGGTGATGCCGGTTTCATAACACCGCTATGGCCATCAGCTGTTTGTTTTGTCTCGGCGTCATGCGTAGGTCACGTGATCACTTCCTGAAAGTGAGGGGCTCTGAGCCTCACAGAGCTGCTCAGTGACACACAAACACCGCGAGGAGACCAGCTCAGCACACACACATCACTGCAGCGGCAGACTGCATGCAGAAACGGTCAAGCGATTAAAAATGTGATTAACGCGATTAAAAAAAATAACGCGTAAATTAGGGCTGTAATTAATTAATCGTAATTAACGCGCTAATCTGACACCTCTAATTATTATTATTACTATTATTATTTATTGGTTAATATAGCCCTTTACAACAGTCAACTAGACAGCCAAAGTGCTTTATAAGCCTAAGTAAAAGCAAAAATACATATAAAAGAATGCATTAAAACAAACAAAACTAAGAATTAAAAGGAATCAGAAAACTGGAATAAAAGTCACCACTACGGAGTGTTAAAAGCCTTCCTGAATAAAGAAGTTTTAAGATTGGATTTAAAAAGGCCCAGGTCAGTGACTAGTCGTAGGTCCAATGGAAGCTGGTTCCAGAGTCGGGGTGCTGCTACAGAGAAAGCCCAGTCACCCCAGTGTTTATATCTGGTCCTCTGAACTTTTAGAAGAAACTGGAATGAAAATTGTATTGAAGCATTGGATTGACATCTTGAGTTAAATGTTGTACTACTACCAGGGGTCGCGTTAACCGGAATTTTCCGGTATTTAACTGTTTTTTTTTTTACTCTGACGGAAAGATCTGAAGGGCGCCGGTCATTCTGACAGGTTTGCGCGCACACCATCAGACCGTCATAGGCAATCACTGAATTGTCCCCACTAATAATTTGAACTAAGGATGCAGAACTAGCGCTGCATCTCCACCAATACCTGCAGCCCAGACTGAGGTTCTGTGCTGCAGAGCGCAGACCTGTGATCCAGACGTCCTGCGCTCTGCAACAGAAGAACACTGGTCCTCCAGAGCGCATCAGGTGTCAGACCTGATCCGCTCAAACGCCGCGTTGCAATCCGGTGCTCAGTGCGCGATCAGATATGGATTAATTACACTTCCTGTTGTAATGGGCTCTCAGAGTCGCGTTATAGGCTGTGGAGGCTTGTTGACATGCAAAATCTGCTCCACAAACTGAGCGCACATAGAACTGGACTCAAAACGCGAGGAGGTCCGAATTAAACATCAGCGACAGGTTTTCCCCCCGCGGAGCATTTTACCGCGGTGCTAATGACTGGAGCTAGATTATTAATGTTAGTCATAGTTGTGCATTTTACTTTACCTTAAATTAAAAAAAAATGTTTTTGATTTTTTTAAATAAATAAATAAATCTTTCTAAAAGATGAGATTTAGTTGTCAAACAAAACTTTTTCCAAAAAGTATATTTAGAAAAAGGGGGTCATGTAGGATTAGAGTTGACCTGGATTTCAGGTAAATACTGTAAAAACCAAACTGCATCAACACAAACAACTATGGAGGAGAAAGATGATCGTTTTCTATCTGGAATAAATACAGTCAGGATTTAGAGTTTGTGTCAAAGAAAGATGATAACATTAAGGTTTGTTCTAATGTTCATTCAAATGTTCTGATGTTAATAAAACATGCTAAAATGAATTTAATAGTTACAGTAATAAACAAGTTATTTTATAAAACGTAGTTTTGCCATAAAAGTAAGACTGTCTTTAATTTATATTTCATAAAAAACAAGAAATTTTTTCAGGAAATTGTTTGGAAGTTCAACTTTAATGTCAGGAGAAACATTTGGTTGAATTGCTGTTAAAATTGATTTCTAATAAAGTGTTTTAGTAAAACTGGAGGTCATTTTAATGTTGAGGCGGGAGGAGGAGTCATCGGCAGCTGAATGTCACTAATAAAGTAACTTAAAAAGTAACTAGTAATCTAACTTAGTTACTTTTTAAGTCAAGTAGTCAGTAAAGTAACTAAGTTACTTTTTAAGGGAGTAATCAGTAATCGGATTACTTTTTCTAAGTAACTGTGGCAACACTGGACGTCACAATGTGTATTCGCTGAGATGGTAACGCCTTTTCTGTCTGCCCAAATATCTATGTGCCCAACTGCTAGCTGTTTTTTTTTTTTTTTTTTCATAATTCAACATTGCGGAACGCAGACGGGCTTGTGTTATTTGCGGAGATCAAACCTCACGAAACAGAACTAATACCCAATGTTTATATATATAAAAACAAAGCACATAGCTATATCTGGTGTGTGGTGTAGCAGCTTTGTAACACTGTCTGCAAATCTGGTGGTTCTGAGTTCAAACCCCAAATCTGTCTTTATTAATTTTTTTCTGCATGGAAGTTAATAAATGCTGTAGGTGCTATTGGCTAACTTTGTAATATATTTTGACTAATCCTGGCGAAATTAGAACTTATTCTTAGTTATTTTGGTTAAGACACACAAAGTACTGAGTAGTGTGTGTGTGTGTGTGCCTGAGGTGAGCCGGCATGTGAGGCGACCGTCGAGTTTCAGTTTCACTTCTCTTTGGTGGAAAACACAGCTGATTTTGGCCGAAGGAGTTATGCAGGACGTGGGAAGAGTCAGCCTAAGTGTCGAGCCTCGGTATACAGAAGGCAGACTCGGAGTTCGGTGTGGACAGCAGCCCGCATGCGGGGAGCGAACGGCTGTTTGCTCGAGGCTGGCTGAGCTTTTTCAAGGAGAAAATCAGCCAATCAGAAGCGAGGGCTGTGCATATCATGAATACTAATGAGAATCCTGCTGTTTCAAACTCAGCTTCAGAATAGCAAACTTCTAAAGTTTATATTATAAGCATCAATGCTTCTTTCTTTATAAAAATTACATAGATAGCATTGAATTACACTAGAGAACAGGCCCGGATTAATGCACAGGCTAGGTATGGCTGAAGCCTAGGGGCCCCGTGTGTCTGGGGGCCCCCATTGGTCAGCAGGGTTTTTCAAATTTGCATAGCGGCCGCCTCCAGCTGATTTCACTCTGCCCGCAGCTGTTGTGGATGTTATGCAGTTGCAGCAAACAGGTAAATATTGTTTTGGGTTTTTTGTATCCAGTAGTGTTGTCAAAAAAAACCCAGATCTTCTGTACCAAGTTGGTACTAAAACAAATACGGTTCCAGGATTTATGAGGAACCGGTGGTACCGACTAGCGGGTCCACCTGGTTTTTGCGACGCTAGCTGATTGTTTTTCGTCAATTTCGGTCATTTGACAGATTAAAATCACACACCTGTGTGTGTGTGTGTGTGTGTGTGTGTGTGCGTGCGTGCGTGCGTGCGTGCGTGCGTGCGTGCGTGCGTGCGTGCGTGCGCCATCAGACCGCGCTGTATTGGCGAGTGGCTGCAGCCTGTCAGAGGGACTCCTCCTGCGTAAATGCGCAGCGCTCCGGATTCTGGACGTGGAGCGCCACGTCCAGAATCCGGGAGCTCAGCTGTTCAGAGAACAAGAACTCCCAGAGCGTTGAACAGAGTTGGTTTATTTTCTAGATCAGTCTGGATTTATGAACTGAACTGAGACATATAAATGCTGCAATCGGAGGCGATCGCGTGGATGCGCTCATGCGCTGCGCCAGTCCTCAGACGGGGAAAGTTATGAGTTCTCCGGATGAAGACTTTGTGATCACCTGGTTTATTCTCTAGATCAGTCTGGATTTATGAGCTGAACTGGACTTGGTGTGCAGATCAACTGAGCTGAACCATCAGAACCACGATCTTCTGTTCTGCAGCTTCATTAAACATCAGGTTCTCCAAACTGCAGTGGAGGAGGAAAGGTCAAGGAACGATTCCAATATTTTTTAAAAAGAAATGAAATAATGCTGCCGAAAATGTCACTATTATAATTTCTAAATTAATAAGTGACAGGTAAAAATAGATTATGACCGGATTTTTATTTTTTTACCGTCAGTCAAAATGGTCAGGATGGTACCACATCTGCCTCTATTTGAGCAGGAAAACCCTGAAATATATGATTTTATTTAAATGTACATGCAAGAATATTCTTAAACTGTATTGGTCCACAAAATCATAAGCAACACTGATTGAGTAACCAAATAAATAAATAATAATCTATGTATGTATATATATATATATATATATATATATATATATATATATATATATACACACACACACACACACACACACACACACACACACACAAGCGATTGGAACAATTGGTAGTGGTCAAAGTTTCGGGTCACAGACTAGGGGGCCCCTGAACAAGTGTAGCCTAGGGGCCCCAGTGCACCTTAATCCTCCCCTGCTAGAGAACAATGCAAAACTATAAAATAACCCAGAAAACCACACCTTTAAGAGAGCAAAATGAAACAAGGCTTTCTAAAAAAAAAGTTCAAATTTCTTCAAAGCAATGTGAGAAGCTTAAAAAAAAAAATCACACAGCAGATGATTACCTCATACTGTTAAGACTTAATGTGGCTTTACTTTCTTTACACAAAATAATTCAGTTTCATTTGAAGTTGTACTTAGTGTTAAAAGATTTACATTTAAGATAAATAGGTATTGAGAACAGCAGCTGGTAAAGAAACTGCCTCCTGGGTGTCATTCTGAGATGGCAGCCCACTGCTCCTCGAACAATGAGGAAGGGTCAAATGCAGAGATGAATTTCCCCAAGAGGATCAATAAAGGATAGATTATTATAAACTAGTTTCAACAAAGTTCACTGCTGATCACTTTGCAAGTGATGGAAAAAAAATATGAAGAACGTCAGTGCTGCTGTGACGTTAAATCAGCAAATATCTGAGGCTTATGGGGGCCGTGTATGTAAGCTACACTAAAACATAAATACTACATAAACAGACACATTTATCACTACCCACTGTGACATTTTTATTCTACTACTCTCCTTATCTAGTCATGCTGTACAGAGAAAAGCTGTGCTCTAAGGTTGCATGTGCCAGTGTGAGTGTAGAAACACGTCAAACAGATGAGGTCTGGGGTTTTCTTACTTCTGAAACAGAGGTTAGTAGTTCCACTTTCACGTTAGCTCTTCATCTGTCCACGCTAACATTTAGTTTGGGCTCTTTGTGCCCTGGCCTGACATATCTCTCTCAAACATCAGTAGACTGCAATGAACAGCTTTCTTTAAAATTACTTTCTGCTGAAGGAAAAACCCTGTTAGATTTTCCTCTGCTCCAAGGTCAGTCACAGGAAGTGGGCCTTTACTGCATTTGGGTAGGGGCAGAAAGATGAGAGGCTGAAGCTGAAGGTTTCACCAGATGGTGCAGTTTGGGATTGGCTAACCTTTCATGATTTATTTGTTGTATGACTGAATCTGTTATTTGAAGAAAAAAAAAATCATGTAGATCAGTGAGCACCTCTTAAATCTAACTATGACTAGAACTGTGGTGGCTGGAAATCCTCCTTAAAAGTCTTTTATAATTAATATGTTGAGCAAACATATAAACAACTACCCTTCATCTCTGTTCTTCACATATTTACTGTTTTCACAACTCCATCTTCTCTCTCTCTCCCTCCCTCTCCCCCCTCCCAGTCTCTCTCTCTCCCTCCCTCCCACCCCCTCCCAGTCTCTCTCTCTCTCTCTCTCTCACTCACTCACTCACTCACTCACACACACACACACACACCACACACACACACTTCTTATGCTCCAGGCTCCTGAGGTGCTGCGCGGGTCAACTGTGTGGCATCTTGGGATACATGTTCAACATGAGCCTGAAGCTGGGGAGAGTACCACAACTGTGGAAGACCTCGTGTGTAGTACCAGTGCCAAAAACTGCACATCCAAAAGACCTCAGCAGCTACAGGCTGGTAACACTGACAACTCATCTGATGAAGATCCTGGAGAGGTTGGTCTTCAACCATCTGCACCCCCTGGTGAGGTCTTCGTTAGATCCACTTCAGTTCGCCTACCAGCCTGGCATTGGGGTGGAGGATGCCATGATCTACCTCCTGCACCGAGCTCTAACCCACTTGGAGGAGTCTGGAAACACTGTGAGGATCATGTTCTTTGATTTCTCCAGTGCTTTCAATACCATCCAGCCAGAACTTCTGCGGGACAAGTTGGAGCTGTCAGGAGTAGGGCTGGGTACCAAAACACGGTACTACTTTGGTACCGACCGAAAACTTTCGGTAGGTAGTAGTACCGAAAAAAAAATTTTTCAGTACTACTACCTACCGAAAGTTTACGGTACTTTTACAATAAAATGTCCCTATAAATGCACCGCTCCAGCCTCGCTCTGATCAGCGCATACAAACAGGCTGAGTGACACACACAGCCCCTCCCTCTCCTCTCAACAGTTACAGCAAAAAAAAAAAAAAGGCAAACCCAAGTTCACGAGCCGCAACCCGGGTCCGGATAAGCGGAGGGAGACGAGGCGTCAAGACCTTCCTCTCTTTTAAACACTCTCGTTGGTACCAACCGGGGTGTCAGAACGGCAGATTAAAAAGATCTGACCCGAAGACCGTGTTTGGTCAGAGTAAGCCCGCAGCTCTGTTTTACCTGCTGAGGCGTCGGAGCTGCAACCGACCTCCTTAGGAGGACGCAGAGCACATGCGCTCTTTTTTTATTGCATTAAAAAAAAAAGCGAGGCCACAAGACGTACTTGTTTTATTTAGGAGCATTTACTTTTTATTAGAGACCATAGGTTCTGTTAACAGCAAGGATGTGTGGAGGGTTTTCCTCCTCTGGTCATTCAGTTTTTCCTGTGCCCCCCATCCTGGCACCTCCAGAGTAACACTAGTTTCTGGTCGACCTGAATCCGTGTACTCTTTATTAGCAAAAAGGGAATAACAAAATAATGAAAACAGATCTGTTTTCCTGTATTTCCGATTGTTTTTCCATAACAAAAACCAAATAACTGTTATATCAGGTTATTCAGTTTCCCTTTCAGAAACAAAAAAAAAACAAAAGAAAGAGTACATGGATTGTATGACAGCCTTAGTTAGTTCCAGAGGGAAGAGAAAAATAAATAATGAATGCATAAATATGCCATAAAACTGTGTGGGTTTTCTTTTGTTGTTGTTTGTTTGTTTAATTTAAAAAAACTTTAAGTACTTGTTTTTTTCTCTAAGAATTATACTTATAGGTATCGAAAAAAGTATCGTCAAGGTACCGGTATCGAAAACCACTTATCGTTAAAGTAGTAGTATCGAAAAATATTTACCGATACCCAGCCCTAGTCAGGAGTGGACCATCATCTGTCCCAGTGGATACTGGACAACCTCACTGACCGTATGTGAGGACACAAGGCTGTGTCTCTGACAGACTGGTCTGCAGTACGGGGGTCCCTCGGGGAACTGTGCTAGCACCGTTCCTGTTCACCCTCTATACTGCACTTCTCCATCAACTCCCCAGGCTGTCATCTACAGAAGTTTTCTGATGACTCTGCTATAGTCGGTCTCATCAGAGGTCAGGACGACTCAGAGTACAGACAGTCGATACAGTACTTCGTGGACTGGTGCCAGCGGAACCACCCCCAGATCAATGAGGGAAAAACCAAGGAGCTGGTGGTGGATTTCCGCAGGTGCAGACCCACAACTCCGACACCGGTGAACATCCAGGGAGCAGACATTGAGACAGTGAACTCTTATAAGTACCTGGGTGTTCACCTGAACAGCAAACTGGACTGGAGTCACAACACTAATGCTCTTTACAGGAAGGGTCAGGGCAGACTCTACCTGCTGAGGAGACTCAGGTCTTTTGGAGTGCAGGGTGCGCTCCTGAAGACCTTCTATGACTCTGTGTCATCAGCCATTTTCTATGGTATAGTCAGTTGGAGCAGTGGCTTATCTACAGCTGAGAGGAAGTAGTTAGATAAGCTGACCAGGAAGGCTAGCTCTGTCTTAGGATGCCCCCTAGAGACAGTGGGAGACAGAAGAATTCTGGCCAAAATAACATCTGTGTTAGACAACATCTCCAATCCAATGCATAATGCTGTTGGAGAACTGGAGAGCGAGCTCCTTTAGCGACAGGCTGCTGCATCCTAGATGCAGGAAGGAGCGCTATCGGAGATCCTTCCTCCCAGCAGCTGTTAGACTGTAAAACCATCACTGCTCCCAACAGACTGCTTAAAGCGGCTCTCTGGATTATTTTTCTATGTATCAAAGTTTTCTAAATGTTTTAAATGATATTTCAGGTCTAAACTATGATCTATGGGTTGAGTTCCACAACATCTGTCATTCTGATGAAGACCCTCCTTCCTCCTAGAGACCCCTTTCCATTATTTCTTGCCGCCGACATTTTTCAGCCAATGAAATTCAAATGTCTGCATTCTCTCAACATGCACGCATCAACCAAACCTGTACCAGAAGGGGGCACTGTCGTACAGGACGCTCCGTGTGTTTCTCTGTTTGCGTCTCAGCCTCACAGCTAATTTCTACTAAAAACCTACCCATTCCCCAGCTAAAGATGGATTTATTTTTATTTTTAAACCTTTCACCTCACAGAATGGCAAGGCTTGACAGGATTACGCGTTTATTTTGGTCAGAAAGTTCATCCAGGGCCGAGTCAAGTTCAGCTTCAGAGTCCAGCAGCAGCTCTCTGCTAACAGAGCTAATATCAGAAGCAGCAGGGACAGAGAGGGCTCATCAGACCCTCGTAGTGTTGGAATAAGATTGTGAACTGTGAGTGATTAAACCCTACACATTGAGCTGTACAGTTCATGCCAGTCCATGCGCGCACACGCGACCGGACGCGCGTGTCGAGATGTTTTGAGGAGGAGCCTTTGGACGCTAGATTCAAAAACTGCTCTCTTGATGAAATAATCCTGAGTGCGGCTTTAAGTGTTTACATCCCTGCTATATTTGCACAGTTTTTTTATGCACAAAAATATTGCACATCCCTCATAATAAGAACCCTATTCAGTTTGATAGTTCTGTGATTTTATCTGAACTTGACTAAAGTAGGGGTGCACTGATCGATCAGCGCACCGATCGATCGGGCTCGATCACGTTAATTTGAGGGGATAGTAAATCGACCATATTCCCATGAGATCGTCGATCTTGGTTATAGGCTTTTAAATCAGCTTTTTTCTCCTGTTCCCGGGAGGTGCAGACTGCCTACCTCCCTTTCGCGCGCTACATCACGTCCGTGCTGCACAATTCAGGGTATCCCCCAGCGCTTTATAAGCCTGGCGGCCCGCCAGACTTTCATCAGACCCCCGCCAGGCTAAACCTCAGAGTTGTACCGGAGACGAAAGCTAACAGCTGCTAGCGCGGCTGCTAGCGCTTTAAACTACAACAAAGTGAGCTGGTTCAGCTCTCCACTCGTCTCTTTCTCTATAGTTGCAGTCCGTATGACAGAAAAAGCAAAAACGGAGTTCACTGATCTGAGAGCGGTGGCGGTAGCTTCAGCGTGCATCGGACACAACTTGTTGAGGCTAAATGCAGAACGTATCTTTCCAGCGTGTCTCTCATTAGAGGGGCGCGGGGGAGAACTGTCCCGTGGCCATGATCAAACAGCAATGACTCCGCGTTTAATCGGTAGATTATCCCATAGTTTATCTGCTATGTCCTCGTTTTTAAGAGGCGCATTAAATGCACCATCAGTAAAATCTACCGGAGCCGAGTAGGCAGGTGGCACGCAGCTGCAGTTAGAAAACCTGTAGGTGAGATGAGCAGCATTAAGTGAATCTGGATGATTTCTGCTCTGTTAGTCAGTATAGAGACACTATGTTGAAGTTATTTACACAATGCACAGAGTTAATGCTGGAAATGTTTATTAGAGTAGGTTTAACAAGTGTTTTTATAAAATTACAGGCAGAAAGTACTATTAATTAAAGGAGGACCTGAGAAAAGGGCTTTGTTAATGGTTCACATCTCTTGTTTCATTTTTAAGAGGCACCTTTTTTAATTGGCTTTATTAATTAATTGTTTATATTTTATATTTATATAATTTTTATATGAGAGGACACTACCTCATGTTTTGTGAGTATTCATTCAATTTACTCAATAAAAATGGAAACATTAAAGTAATTGGCTTCTAGTTATGAAAAATACGTGATCAGCAAAAAAAATCGAGATCGGCAGGAAAGGTTGTCTAAAGATCGGTGATCGGCCAGAAAACTGCAATCGGTGCACCCCTAGACTAAAGTGTTTATATCCTGCTTTATTTGCACAGTTTCTTATGCAAAACCAGTTTTTTTATGCACGTCCCTCATAACAGTAACCGTATTCAGTCTGACAGATATGTGACTTTATCTGGTAATGACTTTTGATGATTGTACATTGTTTTACTAGTATCTATGCTAGTATTATTACATATGTTTTGTGCCATGACTTTTTTGCTTTAGTTTTCTATTTTACATATATCTTTTTGTTCTTGTGTGAATTTGTTTTTTTCTCTACTTGCCTGTAACTTGCTGCTGGTGCACCTGAATTTCCCCACTGAGGGACAATAAAGGGCTATTCTCTTCTCTTCTTTTCTCTTTCCTTCTTTCTTGTTCTTCTCAGTCTCTAAACAAATGCCACTTAGGGTGTTCGGCTGAAGGTGGATAAAAAGAAGCTCCTGACATCAAAAGGAACTATTTGATTGGGTAACCCAGCTGCACAGTGTAACACAAAATACAGCAACCTAACAGCTCAGTGGCAGATGCAATTTTATGTCTCTTAAGTAACAGGATGGTAAAAAAATCCAGCGATGGCCAGTTCAGATCCAACAGACACTTCCAAGTTTTAAAAACAGTATTACATAACACTATATTTAGACATGGTAACAGCATTTTGTTGGAGTAGGGCTCTCTGTATGCTCCTGCAGACTAATCTCAGTGTCCTGGATTTTCAGCCACAGTACTAAACATTTACTGTGGTGATTTTACCCAAGGGACAGCAATCTAACAGATCTTGGTGAGTCCCTGTTCCAGATCCTCACCCTGTACAGGCGTCTGTGTTTGTGATCCTCTGGGCTAATCTGGCCGACAGATGGGGCAGGCTGTGGGTAAGCAGGGGCTGTGTACTGTGATAGTGATGGGATAGCACTGGGCCGGAACAAGCAGGATGCTGTAACTATGACCTATATTAATCATTTATACACAGGATCCCCATGCTGCACAGACAAGGAGCTCTAATTATCATTAGCAACACAATCCATGAAATCTGCAAGCTTCCAGCAAACTGCCAAGAATGGAGATCACAGGCTAACAGAAACTTGGCCAACCACTTCCTGGTCAACACATTCAGTCCAAAACTAGAAATGCATCTCAAAAGAAAAAACATTATAGATATACAACTGAGATGTTATAAAGTGTAGCGTGATCAATATACACTCTGACCTCTGACCTACGTGATCATCTAAAATAATAATCCATCTTCTTCCCAATAACTCGGATTATAATGACTCTTTTATTATGTTTTAACCTGAATCAACATTCCTCCAAGGTCACGGTCGTACCGGAAGAAGCCACCGGACTTTATATAATAATAATAATAAAGACTCTTGGTGTCTCTTCCTAAAATGACACCTTAATCTGTTACAGAAATGTCTTAAATGATTAATGCACTTTCTCTTACAGCATTGTGAATGTTTGATCCAGCTTCAGTATTGTTGTTACTTTGCTAAAAGGTTAAATCAGTATTATTACTTATTTCCACCTTGCTAAGGATAAATAAGTAAAACCTTCCACACTCCTCACACGGAGGTGACGTATGACTTTAGAGCCTGAGTCACGTGTCTTGTTTAGAGTCTCCTGATTGGCCCACGTTCACTGACAGCTCTCAGCTGTCTGCTCCGCACGGAAGAATCCAGTTCTTCTCTAGCCTCGGAGAAGATAACACACCCACCGTCAACTCGCTACACGGTGGGGTTATCGATGCCGACTGCAACCGGTAACGGGTCAAGCCCCGTGGCAGTCGAAGAAGCTTCTTACCCCTGAGAGCAGGAAACATCCACCTGCCTCTCTAACTCAACCAGAATGGGTAAGATAGCCAGCTACCAGCTCATTAGCCATGGGTTCCACTGACGCTGTATCCACGGACGTCTCCGCTTGGCCGGCGGGTCCACGACCTGTCAGGCCCCCCAGATCGACCGAGGGGGAATCTCCGCTTCCTCGTCGAACTCCAGCAGCCGGACGCGATCCAGGAACAAGGTTCAGTAACTACCCATGACCTGGTAAAGCAGGCTACTTTGATAATGCTAACCCTATACCACTAGGCCGCTCATCAAAGTAACCTCTCCACCTTATCCCTAATAACCAAACCCTTAAGCTAACTCCTTAGTCTTAATATCAACACGAGACTCAAGTTCTAAACTCAGAAGACCAATTTCATAACATCTATCACTTAGTGAATGCTTATCAACTTGCTACCTCAAATGCTAATCTGTTTACAAATGTTCGTCAGCTTTTATAATAAATATTGAATATATTTATTCCTGACTCAGCTTCCATTCGTCAAATAACAGGTACATAACTACTCCCTGCAATAAAAATAGAATCTAGAATAATCCTGCTTTTATCACAAACAGTTGTTCAAACCCAGGTATCCAGAGCATACAGACTCGGTTTTAACTCCTCGGTGGCTGTGATAGATAAAGCAGAAGGTGAGTAATAAAACATAGCTTTTATACACACTACAAGGTTTAACTACATAGTGTACAACACTACAAAAGAATTTGTCTCAGCAGATCAGCTGTTCTCAGAGAGACTGGTCTAATCTCTCTATGACAACCAGATTCAGGCTGAACACCAACTAGTTACCTCCATGTTGTTAAAGTTGGATATGATTAGAGGAACTGCCTTTTGTTCAAGTCAACAGGGTTTGATGCTCACTGATGAGATTTAAGATGCTCATAGTGAGTTGGTTATTACAGCACAGAGGTAATCGAGGTCTTCTCTATAATAATACCTTTATTTAACCAGGCAAAACAGATTAAGAACAAATTTCTTATTTACAACTGTGGCCTGGCAAAAGACAATGTCTTTTGAGGGAGAAAGCATCTTTCTAATGCTGGCGTTTTATTTCTCCCCTCCCTGTTCTGCCTACTGTAGGAACAGTTGCTAACTGAAGACTTGTTCCAGTGATCTGAACTTGGACATTTGGTACGTTTTTCCAGTGTAAAAGAACTTCATATCACCAGTAGGGCTGGGTATTGTTAGGAATGTCACAATTCAATTTGATTTCGATTCTTCAGGCTTTGATTCAATATTGATCTATTAGCTTCGATATCGATTCGATAATAAGAAAATACACAAGAAGTTAAGTACCTAAGAATATTTTTCTATAATGTATGCAGTATTCCAAATATTTAAGAACAAACTGACCCCAGCGTTTCCTGTCCTGCATTACAATATTGTATGTGCATTGAATACAAACCGCAACTGTAACAAACAGGTGATTTTTTTAACACCTCTAAAGTGTGTGTAATAGCCTCTAAAGTGTGTGTAATAGTAGAAAGTATTTATTTCTTGCTATACAGGTCCTTCTAAAAAAATTAGCATATTGTGATAAAGTTCATTATTTTCTGTAATGTACTGATAAACATTAGACTTTCATATATTTTAGATTCATTACACACAACTGAAATAGTTCAAGCCCTTTTATTGTTTTAATATTGATGATTTGGGCATACAGCTCATGAAAACCCAAAATTCCTATCTCAAAAAATTAGCATATCATGAAAAGGTCCTCTAAACGAGCTATGAACCTAATCATCTGATTCAACTAATTAACTCAAAACACCTGCAAAAGATTCCTGAGGCTTTAAAAAACTCCCAGCCAGGTTCATTACTCAAAACCGCAATCATGGGTAAGTCTGCCGACCTGACTGCTGTCCAGAAGGCCATCATTGACACCCTCAAGCACGAGGGTAAGACACAGAAAGAAATGTCTGAACGAATAGGCTGTTCCCAGAGTGCTGTATCAAGGCACCTCAGTGGGAAGTCTGTGGGAAGGAAAAAGTGTGTCAGAAAACGCTGCACAACGAGAAGAGGTGACCGGACCCTGAGGAAGATTGTGGAGAAGGACCGATTCCAGACCTTGGGGGACCTGCGGAAGCAGTGGACTGAGTCTGGAGTAGAAACATCCAGAGCCACCGTGCACAGGCGTGTGCAGGAAATGGGCTACAGGTGCTGCATTCCCCAGGTCAAGCCACTTTAGAACCAGAAACAGCGGCAGAAGCGGCTGACCTGGGCTACAGAGAAGCAGCACTGGACTGTTGCTCAGTGGTCCAAAGTACTTTTTTTGGATGAAAGTAAATTTTGCATGTCATTCGGATATCAAGGTGCCAGAGTCTGGAGGAAGACTGAGGAGAGGGAAATGCCAAACTGCCTGAAGTCCATTGTCAAGTCCCCACAGTCAGTGATGGTCTGGGGCGCCATGTCAGCTGCTGGTGTTGGTCCACTGTGTTTTATCAAGGGCAGGGTCAATGCAGCTAGCTATCAGGAGATTTTGGAGCACTTCATGCTTCCATCTGCTGAAAAGCTTTATGGAGATGAAGATTTCATTTTTCAGCACGACCTGGCACCTGCTCACAGTGCCAAAACCACTGGTAAATGGTTTACTGACCATGGTACTGTGGTACTCTCCTGACCTGAACCCCATAGAGAATCTGTGGGATATTGTGAAGAGAAAGTTGAGAGACGCAAGACCCAACACTCTGGATGAGCTTAAGGCCGCTATCGAAGCATCCTGGGCCTCCATAACACCTCAGCAGTGCCACAGGCTGATTGCCTCCATGCCACGCCGCATTGAAGCAGTCATTTCTGCAAAAGGATTCCCCACCAAGTATTGAGTGCATAACTGAACTGAAAGTTGACTTTTTTGGTATTAAGAACACTTTTCTTTTATTGGTCAGATGAAATATGCTAATTTTTTGAGATAGGAATTTTGGGTTTTCATGAGCTGTATGCCAAAATCATCAATATTAAAACAATAAAAGGGCTTGAACTACTTCAGTTGTGTGTAATGAATCTAAAATATATGGAAGTCTAATGTTTATCAGTACATTACAGAAAATAATGAACTTAATCACAATATGCTAATTTTTTTAGAAGGACCTGTACATTCAAGTTATAAAAGGAATTTAAACAGAAGCACAAAATGTGCATCCTCCGCGTCTTTTACAACGCTGAACGCTTTCACTAGAGTGTTGCCCACAGCGCCCCTACTGGCCGGTGGGCTGAATCAATTCATAGAATGTGATGAATCGATATTGAATTGAGAAATAAATAATTGCAATGCACTGATGAATCAATATTTTTACCCAGCCCTAATTACCAGCTCCATCTCAATGCTCTTTCTATGACAAAAACAAAAGAAGTACAGACAAGACAGTGAATGGCAATGGTAAATGGCTTGTATTTATAGAGCGCTTTCTAGAGTGTTGAACACTCCCAAAGCGCTGTACACACTGTCATTCACCCATTCACACTCACATTCACACACTGGTGGTGATAAACTACGTTGCAGTCACAGCTGCCCTCAGGCACACTGACAGAGATGTCATGCCATGCCCTCCAAGTCCCTCTGACCACCACCAGCAGGCAAGTTGGGTGAAGTGTCTTGCCCAAGGACACAACGACAATCTAACCCAGCCGGAACTGGGGATCGAACCAGCGACCCTCCAGTTGCCAGACCGGCCAGTCTACCAACTGAGCTATATGCCACCCCGGCTGTAGGTGATTACGCTTGAATCATTAACTTAGCAAGACAGTGCCAATCTAACACACTTTACATAAACATCAGACACATCTGAGACCCCTGGCTGCACTCAGTGAGAGGAGAGGAGAAGATGAAGGACAAGATGGAGGGATGACGAGGAGAAGTGCTGTGGTATGGTGGGGGGTTGGGAGTTAAAGCAGCAGGCAAGCCCAGACCAGACAGTCTCTATCATTCTGACCCTCATTCTGAGTGTGTGTGTGTGTGTGTGTGCGTGCGTGCGTGCGTGCGTGCGTGCATGCGTGCATGTCTCTGAGTGAATGTCCCCTCTCCCCAGCCAGACAATAGAGAAGGCTCTGTGTCTGATTGGGGTCAGCTGGTGGCTGCTGAAGGGTGGAGGAGATGGCGGTGGGAGCTGGGGGGGGGGGATGGTAGGTATCAGACACTGCTGTCTGACTGATGGGTCTGGACTGGGATGGAGAGGGACCAAAATCAGACAGCCCCCTAATGAAGAGAGGAGCAGGATGTGAATGTCAGAAGCTTCTTTATTTAACATCCACCCCGTGCTGCTTTACTCCTGGCTGTGTATTTAAACAGGGTTCAAATTTAAAATATATATGAATAAATAGAAAGTACCGTAACAACATACCAGACTCCTGACAGAATGCTGATGCAAGAATGTAGCTCTTTGTGAGCTTTGACACACTCAAATTCATTTTAGGTGTGTTTAAATTAGTGGTGGGCATAGATTAATTTTTTTAATCTAGATTATTCTCACCCTAATCTTGAAATTAATCTATATTAAAATGGCTCATTTGAATTCTGCCAAAGGGTTCATAATACCGGTGTGAATGAGCATGAGGCTGAAGAATCGTGATACTTCAACTCTAGAGTTTAAACAGAGGCAGCAGCTGAACTTGACTCTCCCTGATCCACTGTTTGGATCAGCTGTTACTAACCTAACAAGAAATACTAAACCTGTCAGAACTTCCCTCAGAAACCCAGACCTGAGTCACAACCTAGAACCAGACCAGATCTCTGAGCTCATTTTAATAACCTCAGATGGTTGATAAAGTTATCAGGATGAATTTTGTCCAAACATTTTTAACACTAAAATAATTGATCTGTCATCAGAGGTCTGTCTCTAACTTTACAGCTGTTTTCTAAGGCTAACTCTATTTTAATAGTTTTTACTGTAGAAACCTTCTCATCTCCTGACAGTAAAGGATTACATTTAGTTTACAGGTGACCTGATTAAAACATCAACTTTCTTTTTTTACCACATCAAAGAACTTCAAACTGATTTTTTTCACCTGTCAAAAAGTGATTGTAGCATCCAGTTTATCTGTAATGGATTAAATCTGCCTTAAAATGTATTTATTTCTCCACTGTTTATTTCACATTATCCTATAGGGCTCTTTCATCATGTTTTTGTTAAATAAAACCACTTTGGGGGGATTATGCTGAGAAACATGTGTTTGAGCAGTGTGCGCTGCCACATTCACTTTATTAACGAGAGGCATGTGCACTGTTGAGACTGTTGGCCCAAATAGCATGTCGGTTCACCAGGAAACGCCTGGAACCCAGACAGCCAGTCCATACCTGGTTGATGACTTGGTTGGAGTTCTGCGTGAACTCTACCAAGTTGTTGCCGCGGGTTCGTGACTCGCTCAGCGAGTCGTTGTCTGTAATGTGTCTCATCTAGACCCGCAGAATCATTGAAGGGGAACACTTAAACATCTCAGACAGTTAAACAGTGTGTAAATAGATCCTGACTGAGACACCAGACAACCACCCCCTACAAAAACACACACACTTGATGAATGGCCTGTCTTCAAACACACCAGAACGACAAATCTGCCCTAGTCCCAAGGGCATTTTGGGAACTCTGGGAGGAGGTCTGGTGTGTTTGTTGGGGGTGTAAAATCTAGACACAAAGGAAGTCCTGGCTGCCAGTGAGGAACCTGGTGTGGCTGTAGCGCAGAGCAGGGAGATTGGTGCTAGGATGAGAAGAGGGACATGAATGGACGCTTAAATGTGCTCCCTCACATTAACCTGCACAATTGAAGTACAGCTCTGACATGCAATTTCCACAGTGCCTGGGTTCAAACAGCTCCAATGGTTGTCAGTTTAATTTCAGAGACACCAGGTCACATAGCAACTAGTTGGGAACATTGAGTAAAAAAAAAACTCAACAGTCTTCAGGCTGATTTAACAAACAAACAAACAAAATACAAAAAACCTGGACAAATCTTAGCATTGCTGCGCTAACATGACATAATAAATAATTGTCCCGGGCATTGGTGAGAGGCACTGTACAAAGGCAGACAAGGAGAACACATCTAGTAGGGGTGTGCCGATTCACAAAAAATCGATTAGTCATGATGTGAAATGTTCCAAATCGATTCCGATTCATAAGTGTTCAAAATCGATTATTTATATTATTTATTTTTATTATTTAAAATGATGGTAACATAAAATGCCACCCGGACATTTTAGGGGACGGACCGCCGGAAACATAAGATGGCTTCGGCTTGTAGTTCAACAGCGCGAAATTCATTCAGTAGGTTTAAGGCAGGCATCTGGAAATATTTTAGTTTTTATAATATGAACAGAAAAGGCCTGAGAAGATTTATTCCCTGTTACGTGAAGAAAAGTAAAATATAATGATACGAACGAGCGTCAGCGCTTCCCTCGTTAACACTGTGGGTAGAGGAGATGAAGCCATCAGCTGTTGCTCCAAACAGCGAATATTTGAAGAAAGAATCAAACTTTACACAGCTCCAAAAGGGAAAAGGATTTACGTCCATATGCGCTGTTAACAACCAGGACTTTCACGCTGTAATGCGGACGCTGGAGTCCAGGTAAGAACTTCTTAGACAGGAAGTTGTAAGTTTACCGTCCTGAGGCTGATGGCAGCAGTGCTGATGAGTGGCTGTAGGAACACATTTACTGCTGATTTTCACGTCTATACCCTGGTATTATTAGTTTACATTTATTTTATCAGTTTAACTGTTATTTCAAAACGTTTCCACCAGTGTTATTAGAGCTACTGTTAGTGAATTTGTTAAAACTACTTTAATTGTGGGGAAATATATTTTATTTGATGGATTTAAATTTGGATATATATTTTTTATTGTTGCTGAATAGGTGAGATCTTGTATTTTTCAAAAGAAATAATCTAGAGCTGCTGGTTCAAAAACTGTGAAAGTTGGAAAGGATTTAGGTTAAAGGAAGTTTAACTGATCACTAGAGGAACTTTTTCCCCTGCAGATGTCAGCTTTTTGTACTATTAAAGTGATAATATGCAGTTTTGCTTGTTTTGGGCTCCCTTTGGTGTCCGTTTTAAATTACTGCATTAAACAAGTTACCAGATCGTTTCAGCTTCTAAACGCCAATATCTACCTGTTGAAATGTCTCCTCAGCCTTCATAGCTTTCTACAGGAGCGGTTATTTACTCTTTCAAAGAAATCAGCTGTGTTCAAGCAGGGAGAGATTGAAAAAAAGCAGGAATCATGAGCTAAAAACACTCCAGCGCTAGCATAACAGCTAGCCACTTTGGGTTAGCCTAACCCGCAGCTGGAATATCCATCTCTCTGATAGACAAACCAGATTCACCTATTTCTGTCTAAGATAACGTGGTATGTTGGGCTTTTATACAAGCTAATGAACATTAATACTATAACCGGAGTTCAGTCAGGAGGCTCAGAGCAGCGCCTCGTGCTAACGGAGGCAATCACAAAACTCACTCCCTACAACACAGAGACAGCAACGATGGAACAGCGTGACTGATGCGGTAACGTTTCACTTGGTTAAAGATTTGTGTCCTGAGTGAAAAGTAGAAGAATTGGGATTTTAAAAAAATGATAAAAAGTATCGGATCCTCACTACGAGTTGCCCAGCCACAAGTTTTTTCGAACACCGCCATTCCGCGCATGCAGAGAGAGAGTTGCATTAAATATTAAGAATGTGCAGTTCTTTGCTACCACAAGCAATCTCTGGGTCAGTTGCACATCTGAGCCGTATTTGAGTGTAACCATTCACTACGTCAACAACTGGGAGCCACAAAGTGCAACGCTGCAAACAACCTGCTTTCCGGAGGACCACGCAGGAGAGCACATCGCAGCGGGACTGAGAGAGGTTCTAGAAATGTGGGGCCCAGAAGAAGAAGACATCTCTATGACAGTGGCTGTAACATGGTGAAGGCTCTGGATCTGAATGGCTGAACACAACAGCATGCTTTGGCCACAAATTACATCTTGCGATTGGTGAGTTTATATAATAATCACAATTAAAATCAGTTATTTCATATTTTAAAGGGTTTTAATGCGTAAATATAAGCCTAACATGTAAATGTTTACATGTTGCACTGGTGATTATTCCTAATTTTAATAAATATGTTTATTTATTCAAGGTTTCTCTTTTTTAATATGTAATTTAAGTGATGCTGGTCATTTTTTAAAAATCGTGATAAAATTGAGATCGTGAAAATATAATTTAAAGATCGTGATATTCTATTTTTGCCATATCGCCCAGCTCCAATATAAACCCAAATTAATTTAGAGTAGAATAATATCCTTTGGTTTCCACATGCCTAGATCAAATGCTTTTTTAAATTTAAATCAAGGTAATCGCAATTTTATACAATAATTGTGAAAATTTTTGAAAATTATAAAAAATTCCTATTTCATCATGTAGTTACCTAAATATTCTCAGATTGTCATGTGTGCATGTGAAATAATATCCTTTATAATGTCACTAGATCAAATGCCTTGACAATTAAAAAATGTTAACTGCCACTCTATATCACACTGAGCAAAACACTTTATAAAAAATCCATAATTTATCAGAAAATTATCAAAATCATCTCAAATGATCATGTCTACACCATTCTATTTCCATGTATGTTGACCCAATGATTATTGAACCTAAATTGATTTGGCTGGCGACACATTCACGATACCCAACCAAATCTAAAAAATAACAATCGTAAAATGTTTAAAATATTCACAAATCACCATGTCTACATATGGATTAATAGAAATGCTTGATCATCACTCTAGACCTAATGCCTTTTGTACAAAAAAATATGAACCCTCCTTACAGCAATATTAGAACAAATGCATTTTTTTTTATTTTTTTTTTATATTCTTTAAATCCAAACTTTCCAAAACGGAGCATTAAGAATGATTTCTGGACAGCTCAGCCCTTAGCTTGACAAAAAGTCTTCAGTCATTTTCTCCCCTCATCCACGCTACATCCACTCTGTATATCTGACTAGCCTAGCCTTCCCATCTCTCTCTGCCTGACTGCAGCACACAAACATACACACCTACAGGAATATCTAGACCACAGTCAATCAGCTCTCCACCATCTCTGATTGGGTTAGAGCAGTGCTTTAGGTGTGAAAAACAGAAGTGCCAGAACTTCTCCTTAATGTTGTACAAATATGGGAGAGAAAGATGGGTAATAATTAATGTATCACTCTACAGATCAACTGTGTTATTGTACAGAAATGACAAAGAACAAAGACAAATCTTAATAAAATCCACATGAGCCAAATTCAAAGTAAAGACACTCCCACTAACTTCAAGCCTGGGTGTTAACATGGACATGAAACATAACACTGAAAACATAATGATATACTGTAAAATAAAAGCTCCTTAAACCATAATGATGAGTCTCTTCTCAATAAGCTTATTATTGTTTTGGTTTTTAGACCTGACCTAAACTATCCCAGGTCACTTTAGGAATATCATCTTAACTTTTAGATGAACATATGGTAAATGGCCTGTATTTATAGAGCGCCTTCTTCTAGAGCAGGGGTGTCAAACTCATTTTCACCGAGGGCCACATCAGCACAATGGCTGGCCTCAAAGGGCCAGATAACTTAAAAATGTAACCAAATTAAATGTAAAATAATTGTAACAACTCCTTAACGTTACATACCTCTGAATTTATTACTTATGAAACCCACTGAACTCCATCAATCAAGGATCAAACTATTCAAGTGAATTAAAAATACATAAAAGTTATAATAACTTTGATCAAAACATTTGTTATAGTTAGGGGTGCACACAATCTGTCATCACATGTCCTCAAGGGAGAACCTGGCTCTGGTGTTTGGTCCGCACATTGGGGGGGGGGGGTTGAAGATGATGATTTGCTGTTGGCTCAACATTTTTCTGCTTAATGCTCAATAAATTCAAACAACCTTTAACTCATGAGGTCATTCTGATGCTTAAATAAAACTTTTAAACATATTTAAACCAATTAAATTGAAAAGCCTTCTACTAGTCACCTCTCCGGTCTGACAGAGCGATGACCCGGTTTCTTCCTCACTGCAGTCAGACAGCTGCAGCAGGTGAGGAGGCGTGACGATCAAGGTGTTCTGATCCTCCTGATTGACCACCGTTAATATTAATGTTCTTTAGCTCGTATAAAAGTCCAACACAACACGTTATCTCAGGCAGAAACTGGTTAATCTGGTTTGCCATCAGGAAAGAGGATGATCAGCTGACGGAGGGATGCAGCTCCCCGCGCGCGCACGCATCATGGATCAAAAATCGACCAGTGATCTTTTGTTCTGGTTAACTAAAATGACTGATTCTGATAAAGAGAACTGGATATGTGATGACAAAATGAACGTCTTTCTCAGAGGGGAATTATTTATCAGCAGCTTGAGAGCGCGAGCTGTCGGGTCGGGGAGGAGTTAGTAAAGCGCGCGAGCGCAGCCAGCTGGATTGCAAACCGTGTCCTGAACCACAGAGGGTGATCTGTTCAGATCACGGATCGATTGTGACCCGTTGTACCCCTACTGGGCATGTGTGAGCTGTGTGCGTGGGTCAGACGTACTGTGATTGTGTGTGTGTTAAAGCGCATGCCGAGCTGTGCGTAATGGCGCATTGCTTCGCGCATTGGAGATGCTGTGTGTGTGTGTGTGTGTGTGGGGTGTGTGTGTGTGTGTGTGTGTGTGTGTGTGTGTGTGTGTGTGTGTGTGTGTGTGTGTGTGTGTGTGTGTCGGAGCGGAGGTCCTACCGTGTGTGTACACTAGCTTCAGAGGTCATGTGACCACTCATTCACTGAGCTGCAACAGGATGTGAAGCTGTCAGATCGAGGGGTCTCCCATCGGGACCGTGCAGCGCTGGTCCGCAAAGGCGCGTTCGAAATCCGGTTCTCATGAGGACCAGCGTACTGCTTGTGTGCACCCTGCCCTGTAGTGGCGGTAAGCCGTCAAGTCGCGGGTAACACAATTGACATGCATTGTGGGAAATGAAGTTTTTGGTCAAAATACGCTTTTTACCTATTTATTTCTGAATACTCAGACCTTTTAAGCTCTCGCGGGCCACATTAAATGACGTGGCGGGCCACATTTGGCCCGCGGGCCTTGTGTTTGACACATATGTTCTAGAGTGTCTTTTTCACACTCCCCAAAGCGCTGTACAACACAACAGTCATTGACCCATTCACACACACATTCACACACTGGTGATGATAAACTACTTTTTTGTAGTCTCAGCTGCCCTGGGGCACACTGACAGAGGCGGGGGTGCCATGCATTGGCAGCCGCCAAGTCCCTCTGACCACCACCAGTAGACAAGGTGGGTGAAGTGTCTTGCCCAAGGACTCAACGACAAAGCAACCCAGCCGGAGCTGGGGATCGAACCGGCGACCCTCCGGTTGCCAGACCGGCCAGTCTACCAACTGAGCTACATGTCGCATATGTCAGTAAACTCAATCTATTGACAGCTGTGATCATTTTCCTCTGCCTTTCCCTCATCTGAAACACCTACATCCACTTGAAAGAACAGCAAGCATTTTACAACAAAACATTGGGTTTCTTTAAGGTGATTTTTTTTTTGGTAATTCTACAAATAGGCTGGGGAAAGCCAGACTACAGTACGTCGAGATGAGTTCCCCCATCCATGTCAAAAAGCTCAAAATCATCTCGGAGGAGGCTGGGCAACCCTAGTAGACAAGCACGATGATTTCTTAATCCATCACGTACACAGAAAGTCTGCACATGTATGTTTCCATCCTAACACCCAGAAGTTATGCACTGCTGTTTGCTTCTGTAATAGGGCTGGGACGACGCGTCGACGTCATCGATTACGTCGACGCGTAAAATACGTCGACGCAAAAAATGTGCGTCGATGCGTCATCGCTTTCAAAACAAACATGGCGCCAGTGAGTAAATCAGTCCACCCGGACTCGTAGTTAAAAAATATGGGACTATTTTAACAGAAAAGGAAGTGAATCAGTCGTTTGCCGGCTTTGTAAAATGGAAATGGCCGATCATAAAATCACGACGGTGCACCAGCATCTCAAGCGGCATCCAGGAGCAGCTTCCGCAAATGACAAAACACCGAAAGTTTTCTACTTTTTTACTAACGCTGGTTTTTACTAGGGGTGCAACGGAATGCTGGTTTTTACTAGGGGTGCAACAGATCGTCACTGATCCTGATCCCTATGGATCGCCCTCTATAGTTTGGAACGCATGTGTTCCGGACGACGCAGCGCTCGCTAAATCATCTCCGACACTCTGCTTATATGCTTGCGCGCTCTGAATCTGCAAATAATTCCCCTCTGAGAAAGACGTTCGTTTTGCCATCACGTATAGAGGTTCAGGCTGTTGGAGTCGGTCGTTTTAGTACACCAGAACAAAGATCCCTGATCAATATCTGGTCAAGTCTGTTGCGCGCCTGCGGAGCAGCTGATTCCTCTGTCTCTCTCTGTCAGCTAGAGTAATCATCTCTCTGATAGACAAACCAGACTCATCTATTTCTGTCTAAGATAACGTAGTATGTTGGGCTTTTATACGAGCTAATGGACGTTAATATAACCGGAGTTCTAGCAGGAGGCTCAGAGCAGCGCCTGGAGCGTCACGCCCCTCCGCCCAGCTGTGACCGCAGGGAGAGACTAGTTTCACAGAAACAGGTCTGTGACCCCGGAGATTTGCATTTAAGTCTATCTCCCCCATTAATTAGTTTTAATATGATTCAATATTATTATTATTACTATTATTATTTATTGGTTAATATAGCCCTTTACAACAGTCAACTAGACAGCCAAAGTGCTTTACAAGCCTAAGTAAAAGCAAAAATACATATAAAAGAATGCATTAAAACAAACAAAACTAAGAATTAAAAGGAATCAGAAAACTGGAATAAAAGTCACCACTACGGAGTGTTAAAAGCCTTCCTGAATGAAAAAGTTTTAAGATTGAATTTAAAAAGGCCCAGGTCAGTGACTAGTCGTAGGTCCAATGGAAGCTGGTTCCAGAGTCGGGGTGCCGTCACAGAGAAAGCCCAGTCACCCCAGTGTTTATATCTGGTCCTCTGAACTTTTAGAAGAAACTGGAATGAAAATTGTATTGAAGCATTGGATTGACATCTTGAGTTAAATGTTGTACTACTACAAACTTTATTTTCAAGTTTTTTATTAAAATGTGTTCAAATGAAGAAATTTGTGTTTATTTCATTGAGATACTTAAAATAGCAAATGTCAAATTACTATACAAGTCAAATAATGGGGAAATAATCGGTAATCGAATCGAATAGAAAAATGAATCGTTAGATGAATCGATGCATCGAAAAAATAATCGCTAGATTAATCGATTACAAAAATAATCGTTTTGCCCAGCCCTATTCTGTAACCCAAATGTTGCAAAAGTATTACTTTCTTAAAGTAAGACTCCACTGAGAAATGACAATCAACTGTAGAAATTCCCAGTGAAATTAATTACAGAAGTGATAACAATAGAAATCTGTCAGAGGAAAAATGTTTAAACACCCTGATACTTAGTTGATTTTGCCACTCCCAAAGGCGTCAAACGTTTCACTCATTCTGCCAGTCTGAAGTTTTTTCTTTTAAACATAACTCATAATCACAATTCATTAATAATGAACCCAATTAAAACAAACACCAACTCAGCAACACTTTTACAAACAAATCAAACAACAAAACCAACTAAACAAAGACCTGAGTGAGATCAGACTCTGGCAGCAGGCTGCAGGGTAAACATTGGCTGAGCCTGCATGCGCCTGTTGCAGTGTGATTGTATATCTGCATATGTGTCAAATGTATACATCTTAGTGCTAGAGTGAACATCAACAAGTTTGTGTGCCTGGCTAGATGTACTTGACAGACAATCCAGATGCCAACAAACCTCAAACAAGAACTACATATCAGGCAGATTTCATCCATCCGCTGTAAGTAAAGCTTTATTTATATAGTACCTATTGAGATAGAGATCACTAAGTGTTGTACAGAAGAAACAGGGTTTCCCCCAGCGCTTTATTACCCTGGCGGCCCGCCAGGCTTTACATGCCCTACCACCAGGCTAAAGGATGGTTTATACTTCTCCGACAGCACATTTGCTCTCACACGTATTGACGGAGACGTTTTTGATTTTTACTTCTCCATCAGTGTTGTGAAGCAATTCTCCACCAGGACAGCAGAGGGCGTATAACTTCTCTGAAGTAATGCCTCCGGTCGACCAAAGTTTGTTTATTTCAGCTCAGTAATGGCCGACAGAGCGAATTTTTATTGAGTTTGAACAGATTGATCTCGAGGAACAAACAATGTTGTTAAAAAGAATTAAATGGGAGTGAGGAGACAGCGGCGTCTGTTGAATGTCCGTCCGTTCAGTGAGGACGAGGCAGACGACGAGCGAATATGTAGCTCTTGTTTAACCCTTTAGGGACACTTATGGATTATATAAATGTTCGTACTTCGTCTGCCAGACATTTCTCGAGCTGATCCATATCTGCTTCCGCAAAATTCTACTTCTACTTTTCTGTTGATAGGGCTGGGCGGTATACCGGTTCATACCGGATAACGGTGGTTTTTTTTGGTTATGATATGAATTTTTCATATACCGCTATACCGGTGAATAGCCCTCACAGCGTCCCGGCCGGATGTTGGCAGTGGGGACACATTTCACCGCGACACACAACACCGCAGCGTGAAACTTTTGAACCAACAATGGTGACTATCGGGAGATGTCATGGCGACTTACAAATTACGAACCCAGAGGAACTTTTTCCAAAAAGAGGAAGCAGGCGCACGTCTGTTGTTTCGGGGGTTTTCAGGTTTAAAAAGTCGAACGTGACTTAGTTGGCGGAGCTAGCCGGCGGTGCTAACAGGGCTAACCAGCAGCTTCACCATCTTAGCCGAAAACATGTCTTGGAATATTAATTATCAGGAATGTCTCAAGCTTAGATCTGTACCCTTCACCTCTGCAGCTAAAACGGCTAGTAGCAGTCAGTTAGACGTCCATTAAAGATGTGTTCGCTAAAGGGACCGCTGATGGAAAGAAAGCCAGCGGTGGGTCGCATAACCAACACAAAAACGTTCCATGGTAGGTTATTTATATCTTAATAACTTCTCTCTTTTGACAAACATACTTTGAAGGGGTTATGTATTTACCTGCCTGTGACTGGACATGAAAAAACTATGAAATTCTGCATATGAAAGTAAAATGTACTATTAAAAGCCAATCTAGTGCAGTAATTATTTTATAATTAAAGAATATTATGGGTAGTAACGGCCGTGTAAAAAAATACCATCAAATACCGTAAAACCGATATAATTTTAAGAAAAACCGTGATAAAAATGTTTTGCCATACCGTCCAGCCCTAATATGTATATATCCCCACCCCCCCTCAAATTCACGATGGGCTGCCCGTGGGCCTCTCTACCACCAGGCTTAGCAAGTTTTCTGGGGGAAACCCTGAGAAACCATAACAAGATGCATTAATTAAATAGTTCATCAAAATGAGTTTTACTTTCTGACAGTAACAGTAAAGGTGTGCCATATTTATCGTTTTAATCAAATCTGCTGGGTCCTTTATGAAAGGCAAATGTGACTGACTGGTGGGGCTGTGCGACATATATGGTTTTAATATAAACATTCCTATTTTGATGATGAGGCAGCAGCAATATTGAGTATTAACCCAGTGGCGTGGCATTGGGGCCAAAATGCTGACACAGCAGTGGCTACATTCTTGTAGTAAGAGGCTATATTCATTCTGAAGCTACTGATCTGATTAATGATAGGCTGCAAGAGGCTAGCAAATGTAATGGACACTACTTACTTGAGTTAGCACTGGAAAGTCTAATAATTAGCATTTCTAGTGTGATCACCCACTGAAATGCCGTCTGCTGCTTATTAGCCCAGATAGGATGGTGTTGGTGTCAGAGGCTAGTGGCAAGCTGCACCTCAATCTGCCATTTTTGTGGCGTGTGTGAAAGGCGGAGCGACAATGACATATTACTATCTTCAGACTAACCTCTAACTATGAGGAATATGAACAGCTTCAGGGGTCTGGACCCAACACTAGCAGTCAAGTATTATTTGTGCAAGTATTTTTCAGCAACAGAAAATATCCTATGATAAAACGAACAGGTAAAAACATGAGACCTAACACTTTTAGATGATTAAAATATTGTCATATCATTATTGGTAAAATGGCAAAAACTATTATGATGTCCATTTTTGTTAATATGGAACAGCACCACTGATCAGCATGTTATAATGAATCTAATTTTATTTCAACTGAATTATATTTACTGCCGTCTGTTGGCCTGAATCTGGACCTGAACTCATTGGAGTTGTTGCTCTGTTCAGCACTTTAGTTTGGAAAATGTTGATATTTTTTTCTACAGGTTGGTATTAAAAGTCTAAAATGAAAAAGTAGCTACCAAAGAAGGGGACTGGATTCGTTTTCTTCTGGTTCTTGTGTTGGACTTAGTTATAAACCTCACTAGGCTCTGACTGTTGGTGACAGACTACAAATGATACTCACAAGTGACTCTTTAAAATGTTTCTAAATATTTGCATGGGTTTTTAATTTCCTTGCAGTCTCAGAGCTTCACTGTTGTGCTGCCTGAAATTCGAACATGCTGAAAAAATTTGCGAGACAAGTTTGCTCTCAAAACAGTCACACAGTTATCATGTGTGTCTGACCAAACTGCCAATAAAATAAGCATAAACTGCAAACAGATTTAGACACAATTTCCACGACAATAACAATTTGTTTGCAAATACATTCTTTGTGTAACCTGCCCATACATAAATCTTAAAGTGCCCATGACATCGTTTTCCGTGTTTTCTGACTTATCTATCATGTTGCAACATTGAGTTCTCACCTTAAACATGCCAGAAAGAGCAAAAAACGGCGTCCATCGGTCTCCTAGTACAGCCAGTGAGAAGCTCTTCAAGATTTCAGACCCAGGTTTCAAACAGTTTTTTTCCACTCCAGCCCGCTATGAGGTCATAGTGATCCGGACTTACTTATATGGTAAATTTTCCGCCCACATGCACGTTCACGACACCTGGAGCGAGGAGAATGCCAGTGCTGCTGCCACCATTGCCCATAGACCGTGTAGTGTTTAGTTTCACTTTCGTTTCTCTTTCACGCGACGCCACTGCCCCCTACTGCAGCAGAAGTGTCAGGCTGCCAAATAAGGAGAAACCCAGCAGAACCGGAAGGCGGCGCATTCTTCTGATCTCTGAGTTGTTTGTTAGGAAATAATTACAGCGTATTTTGAGTTATAATGGTGCAACACTAATCTAGAGGCATCAAAGATTACACCTGTTTAATATAAAGTGATTTAAATATCGAGTCATGGGCACTTTAAGATTAGCATCTTTTATTCTCACTAGGTGCCAACAGTCATAAACACCACCATGCAGAAGACTTCCTCCTTCAGAATAAATCCACAAGATCAAGTCAAACACAACTCTATCAGTTATTTTTCCATGAATGCCAGTTCACCTATCCAGTATCTCTCAGAACCCATATTACCAAACATACCACCACACTACCACCAGGACGACATCCTTTGAATGAATTGAATGTGAATCTGCATTAAGTTCAGATGAAATGACCTCACAAGGCTGACACACACAAGCTCCCCACATGGCGTTAAAAAGAAAACCACATGGCTGATTGCACTAGGTGTTAATTCAGTGGATTCAGAGTGGGATATGTTTGAAGAAGACATGCTTGTAGTGTCACCCTGCAGGGACTACACTTTCACTAAACACTGCGACTGTGAATCCAGTTTATAGCCTTCCCCATCCGACAGCTAGCTAAGTTAAAGCTTAAAGAAGTGCTCATACAACTCTCAGGACTTTATTATGCCACAGCTACAATAAAACCAGTAACAGCTACAGACGTGTTACAGGCTCCCTGCTTTACAGATCCTACATGTGAATCCCAGAGTGGGATGAGGTCCGGTTCCTGGTTGTGGTCCTTCTATGTCCATAGTCCCTTTCAAATTTCCTTCTTGTCTAAATGAAAGGAGGGAACACAAGTGAGACAGTTCGAAAAAAAAAAAGCAAATAAAAATAGAGGGAAAAAAAACGAGAAGAGGCCGACTGAAGCTCTTTTCTTCAGCCAGATAAATCATCAAAGCATGAGCTGCATTATTCGGCCTTGCCGAGTCTGCATGACAACACAGTCGACAAACAAGAGACCTTTTCAAACCAGACAGCCACTACAGTGGTGCATGGCTGTTTCAAATCACTCCCTCCAACTGGTGAGACATTTAGTAGCACGGTGAAAATACCAATTCAGCACCATAGTGCGGGTAACCCTAGCTCTGCTGTTTAATACCTGACAGACAGCCAGTCAGCTGACTTGTACTTTCCTGCTGGGTGAATGAATTAGTCTCTGCTGTATCAGTGAATCTGTGCATGCACCAGTTCATGCCTGACTGTGTATTTTTCCTGTGGAGTCATTGAACAGTGGAGTACTGGCATTTCTGCCAGACAGCTCACACACGCACACACTTCTTGGTTACAATGTGGCGTCAGCACAACCACATTCTGCTGCCAGATCTGAATCTAATATTCTGCATTCATCTCATGTTGCCCAGCCCTGGCCACAGCCCCAATGGAAATTACATATCACAGAAACTCTGTCCACCTCTCTGCCTGCCTGCAGCTCGTCAGTGTCAGTCTGTCGATGCCTTTCTGGCTGGGGAGGTGTCTCTGTTGAAATCTTTGTCAGCACTTGTCTGGCCACCTGTGTGCATGTCTGCTATGTGCCCCTCTCCTGTTTATTCGTCTGTCAGTTTATTGGTTTGTCTGTCCTCTGCCTGCATGTGTGTCTGCTTTTCTCAACGTTCAGCCATAAAGAGAAACATCTGCAGTGGATCAAGCAGGCAGCAGCAGGGCAGAGCTGTTAATGATAGTTTTTCTCTGGGCTGCTAAGAGGGCAGACAGACATAACATACCATTCCAGCGTTTCCTGTCTGTGCTGACAGGCAAACTATTTAACCCTCTGTGGTAATCTCTCACTGCATATGCAGCCTGGAGGGCCAAATATCACGAGGAAAACTTCCTACAAACTAAAATATAGCTTTTTAAACTACATATAGTGATAGTACTTATAATGTGGAATAATGCAGCACAATAAACTGTATATATGTACAAAGCTATAAAACATGCAAACTATTGAGTATTCAGGATGTTTAAGAGCTATTTTAGGAACTTAAACCATGTGATATCATGAACACATTCATGGATGCTGCTAAAAAGACACGTTCACTAAGATAAAACAGTAGAAATGGTCATGAAAGCAATTGGGTGAAGTTAGCATGAAGTTACAGACATACCGCAGGTCCTTAAAGATAACTTGTAATGTTTTGATATTAGTGAAGGAGAAAGCGGCTCACAGAGCTTAAGGGTTCATACTATGTCTGATTTGTTGTCCTCCTGCGGCTACAGAGTTCACATAAAACGGATTAAAGTATGTCAGTAGGGTTTTAGGGTCATGGAGACCGACAGCATATTGTACTCACATATCTCCATTCCCTGTGGCTGGGATGCGGTGCAGTTACAGGAGCAGGTGACATTGGAGTTGCCGGAGCCGCCAGGGGCCGTTACGTTTTGCATGGGGCTGGGGAGACCGGGACACCACTCCGGGGAGAGAGCCGCCACCGCCGCCACCGTCGGGACACCCCGACGGGGAAACAACAGTAAACTTCCAGGCAGCGGCAGCACAGTCCGCCGCTACGAATAACTCCCGACAGTTTCACACGTCTCGCCAAAACGTGTCGTCTTCACGCCATATTTGTAACGCGGCGGCACGCGTGTTGAATCAGAGGGCGACTCGAGGACAAGCCATGGGTTGACGCATCGCTACTCCGTACCTTTTTCCTCCGCTGAGGGAAGCTGTCCTTCCTCCTGCTGTAGCGCCGAGCAGACACAGCAGGCCCACGCCCCGCCCACAACAGACAGACTGGAACGTCGACCAATCAGATTTCTTTATGGAAGGGAGAGAGCGGTCTAGAGCATAGATATAATATAGTGCTACATTCCCTATCTGGGATTCTACGGCGTCCCTACACGGCAGCCATCGGACAGCTGACGTTCTGCTCTCTATGGTAGCAGATAGAAGGTGTGCGATTGTTACATAAAAAATACTCATAACTCGATGAAAAATGAACAGATTTACAAACGTTTACTTTCTTACAAACCTTATTATGTATAGACTTGACATATTATAATACTTTTACAATTTATGTGTTTCCCGACTATTATCGATATATTTCACAGACACGTCTCTGACGTTTATAACAAAGCAAACCGTTTGAAATAAAATTGATTGAGTTAGAGGTATTTAATAGTACATGCACCATTGACACCAATGTAATGAAAGGCGGCAGCTGTCCGAAGTAAGATGGCCGCTGGTGTAGGGACGTGACTATTGGCGAACAGCGCGGGCAAGATATCTAGTAATATACATTATATCTATGGTCTAGAGGGTGAGGCTTTCAGGAACGCTCAGAAAGAAAACAATTTGGCTGGAGTCAGACAAAAACCTTTAAAAAACTATGTACTTTAGCTAATTCATGTAAAATATAAAACAAAAAAGTCTGTATGTACAAGCTTTATGAAAAGCAAATTCCACACAACTAAGTGAAAAACGACAGATGTAAAACCTGCTTCAGAGTCTCAAAACCACATTAACAAACATTTCTAATGCTCATTGAGTCTTAAGGCTAAATAATTTTGTCTTAGAAACTCAAGAGATCATTGAAAACCTTGTATACATATCTGCAAATTTGTGTTTTAAATGAGAACAGTGACCAGCTGTTTGGGTATGCTGGAGCTTTGTTCATAGAATCCTGATGTGGAGTCATTGTCAAAGTATTCATTAAACTGCAAACCCCTCTGAGAAATACACACTATACTGCAGAAAGTAACCATTACTCTCTTTTCTCATATTAGATTTTTTTTACCAAAGGGAAATGAATATGTACTGACATTAAGCACATCACTCAGATATTGGGATTGTTTGAGGAGCACCTGAAGGCACCAACAATGAGAGGAAACGACCAGGGTAATGCTAATGTGTCTATCTGTCTGGGTGAAGGGGCATACTCACTAATGTCTGAGTGTGTGTGTGTGTGTGTGTGTGTGTGTGTGTGTGTGTGTGTGTGTGTGTGTGTGTGTGTGTGTGTGTGTGTGTGTGTGTGCGTGCGTGCGTGCGTGCGTGCGTGCGTGCGTGCGTGCGTGCGTGCGTGCGTGTGTGTACAAGTAATGTGGGGGCCAGCAGACACCAGGTTCACGGATGACAATGACTGTGGGGGAACAGACCAGGGGCACTTGTTGGTTTGGTGGGTGTTCCTTAGGGAGGGTGAGGACAGGGTTTCAAGTTTCACTCTCTTGTTATGGCAGTCTGCAGCCAATGGAGATGGTTCTTTCAAGAGGCTAACCTTGAGGTGACCCCCTGTGCTGGTCTTGTGGTTAAGGGGCACATTTGCAGCCAACATGGGCGACCGTGGCTCAGGGTTCAAAGGGTTCAATCCTCGACCCAAGCCATGTTTCAAAGTAGACTTTGGTAAAAACCCTGAACCACCTTCAGTTCTCCCTCGGAAAAGAGGTTCTTAGAATAGAATAGAATAGAATAGAATAGAATAGAATAGAATAGAATAGAATAGAATAGAATGACTTTATTGATCCCACAGAGGGGAAATTCACTTGTCACAGCAGCATACACACAAGAATAGAAAGCAAGTAAAAGACACACGAATTTCACATGACACAGAGACAATATAAGAGGATGAGATCAAATACAGATGTGAATTTACAGGGCTGTACAGAAATCAACTGATATTAGAATATCAATATAAAAACAGAATGGAAATGTACCAATATGTCCTTTAAACTACATATAGTGATAGTACTTATAATGCGGAATAATGCAGCACAATAAACTGTATATATGTACAAAGCTACAAAACATGCAAACTATTGAGTACTCAGGATGTTTAAGAGCTATTTTAGGAACTTAAACCATGTGATATCATGAACACATTCATGGATCCCCATGCAGGTCTTCGTAAGCTGTTGTCAACCCGACAAACTAAAGGTAAAAAAGCAAGAACCCCCACCATCAACACACACACACACACACACACACACACACACACACACACACACACACACACACACACACACACACACACACACACACACACACACACAAAACTGTCTGCAGTCCAGGGCAGCAGCCCCTCAAACCATGGTTTAGGAACTACTCAAAGTCATTATAGTGCCTGAAAGGTGACCATCCAATAAATAAATACTATGGTATTAGTTTTTTTAAAAGCAGCACTGGACAGTTTTTAACACTTTAAGTTAGAGCATTAAAATTGAGCTCAATAGGCTTTATGCACAGAGTACTTAGTAGAACTTCCGGTTTAAAATTACCTCGCGGGACCATTTCCGGTTCCATTTGAAACGTGAAGATTTCCAGAGTTAGAGTGCATTTCCAGCTAAAGATATTGTTTATAATCAAAACGAGTAATAGTATAGTATAGTACAGAATGATATATATATTATAGCACTAAGAAATGAAGCCATCATATAAGTATCAGCGGACGGGAAGCCTTGACAGCTGAACACTGCTGTGCTCCGTTGTGTACCGCATCAGCTGAATAGAATTCATCAGTCCGTTTCCACACATTTCCACTGAATAAATAACTACAAAAAGGAAGGATTGTGAACTTAAGAAGAGAAAACGTGATCATTTCTAACCACACCGTGTCTGCAGTCCACACTTTGCAGCACAGTAGTCAAAGAGCCGAGTGGAGGAGGCTAACGGAGGAGGCGCGGCGCCGTTCGTGTGTTATTTCACTGGAACAACTATTCTTTTGGTGAATGAAGACTTGGTGTTTGATAACGTACAGCTAGACCAGAGAAAGTTGAAAGTTGGGAAGCAGTTGGAGCCCACGATCACGGCTATATAGATCTGTCTCACTGTTTTTTGATGATGGAAGCTACGAGCTAACGCTGTTAGCTTACCTTCAATTTCATGAATAAAGCTGGTTATATACAGCTTAAAGTCCTTCACCCGCTTGCTCGCAGACGTCTCTGTGTGTTTTTCAAAAATTCGGTGGACATCGTTTACCGTGATGCGCGGCAGATCTTGAAGAAAACGGGTAAAAAAATCAATTTTGTCCAGTTTGTGTGGGAACAGCGTTGAACCGGAAGGGAGCGGCAGCCTCTATCGCAACCAGGAAGTGACCGTGCATAAACCCCATTATTATTTAGTTAGAAACTTGACCAGTTTCATGTTTGACAGCTGCAGCCCTCTACTGGCCAGATACCGCACTACACAGTTTTGAGGCTCGACCCGAGTCTAAATCGATGATTTAACTTTTTGCTTTACGGCAGAACAGGTCTAAGAACGCTAGGGGGAGGACCTCCTGCCGAGGAGGGATTGTTTCAGCAAGCATTTCAGTTTAACCAGTCTGATTATTAACCAGATGTTGAAATATAGTAGAAAATAATGTTCTGAAAGATTTTCTCAACACCACCTCACAGATAAATAAATATATAAATAATTCAGCCTGAACCTGACGAGATCTGAATCTCTCCGCGAGCTGACTAGAGCTCGGTGAAGCCTGAAGGTAAACACAACAAGCCAGAGAGAAAGGATGAATATGAAGCGGACAGGTCGACCCCCCCACGGCCAGTGGTGGGGCGACGGAGGACCGCTGCCGTGTTGTTCCCATACCCAGCCTGGACAGGACAGCGGAGGCTCCCAGCTCTCCACGCGCCCCCCTCCGGCTCAGTGCCTCCAGCTGCGGCTTGGCTGACACGCAGACCTGAGGCTGAATCAGCCGATGTCATCCCGCAGCTACGCCTGATAATCAAAGCCTTCCTCTACAACACCTCACAGGTAAATAAATCTGTGGAATCTATGACGCATGACCCACATGAAACGTCAACACCGGACCGAATTAGCCTACACCCAGGAGCTAGCCGCAATGTTTTGCACCAGGCGCCAGCCAAACGAGATCTAAAGTCCGTCAGATCTTAGCCGGTCTACAAGGGGCACGGGGGTTTTGATCACCAGCAGACCCTAAAGTCTCGTCAGGTGCGCGCTGAATTACATGGTTCGTTTTATTCTGCTTACACACCTGAAACGCACACCTGTATGCTCGGACAGATGAGAGAGAGGCAGAGAGAGAAAGATAGACTGTTTATGAACTTATAATATTTATACATTCAAAAGAAATGTAAAAACAACTTGTCTGACAGATTATTAGCTGAAAGCTGTTGCAGACTGGACTGGAAATATTTCAGGCGTGAGATGATTTACGACAGCAAAAGTTAAACTTTCAATCGTAGCCTCCTACTGCCCCCTACTGGTTAAAAGTAACTCAGTGCTGCTTTAATACAGGGTGAATCAACTAGTATTGGTCAGTGTTGTGAGGTGATGCAGAGTTTTAAAAAATTGGTGTGCCATCTATGCATGATATAAGCATCAGAGGGTAAACACAAGCAGTAGTCCATCATTTGTGTTGAAAGTGAATTTTGATATGTGCTGATGTGATAATCTGTCAATTATTTTGCTTAAAGCAACACTGGACGACTTTCCTGCTTATGCCCCTACTGGTCAAAAGTGGAATTTCAACTGTCGCAAAATCATCTACCTGAACAAATAGAATTCCCCCCACCCAGTCTGCCACAGCTTTTCAGCTAATAATCTTGCCAGACAAGTTGTTGTTTTTAATTTAGTTGAATGTATAAATATAAGTTCATAAAAAGTCTATCTCTCTCTGCCTCTTTCTCTCTCTCAGCTGGCAAAGCATAAATGCAGATTTATTCTCTGCCGGGTGGACTTGAGCAAAACCTCCGGGTCCCTTGTGGACCAGCGCGGACCTGATGGGCTTTCGGTCTCAATCTGCTGGCGCAAAAACCTCCCGGACCACCAGTGGATCATAGCGACCCTGACGAGCGGTGCGGGTCTCGGTCAGCTGGCGCAAAACCTCTCGGCTTGAATAGCAGGCTAGCTCTGTAGGCTACTCCTGTGTCAGCGTTTCGTGCCGGTTGTGCGCAATCGGTTCCACGGATTTATTTATTTACCTGTGAGGTGTTGTTGAGGAAGGCTTTGATTATCATCAGGTCGGTGTAGGAGAGATTAACCCAGGCATAGCTGCAGGATGACGCCTGGTTCGGCCTCAGGGTCTGCTCGTTAGCCTAGCCGCCACAGCTGGGAGTCTGTACGCCGGAGGGGAGTGCGGGGAGCCGCCGTCGCCACACCGGTGTTCCACCAATGACCGTGGGGGTCGACCTGTCCGCTTCATAATCATCCTCCTCTGATTTGTTGTTGTTACCTTCCGGCTTCACCGCAGCTTGGAGCCATTCAGCTCTCAGTCAGGTTCGGCTGATTAATTTATATATTTATTTATCTGTGAGGTGATGTTGAGGAAATCTTTCAGAACATTATTTTCTACAATATTTCACCACGTGGTTAATAATCAGACTGGTTAAACCTTGAAACGCTGGATGAAAACATCTCTCCTTCCCCTAGTTGCTAGCTGGTTACTATTGCCGTAAAGCAGAAAGTTACATCATCAGTCGCGGGTCGAGACTCAAAACTGTCTAGTGCCGTATCTGGCCAGTAGAGGGGTGCAGAGTGCTGTCAAACATGAAACTGGTCAAGTGTCTTACTTAACAGTCAATGAGATCAATTTTAAGGCTCTAGCTTAAAACGTAAAATATCATCTAGTATTGCTTTAACATGCATGTAATCTACTTCACAAAAGGTTGCTTTTATACAGTTAGTGCAACTTCAGTATCTGCGGTTACATGTGCTTGTTTACAATTAGGGAGAGTGGGGTAAAGTGGGACACTTTTTACATTTGCTCCCCTCCATTTACACATTTTCCATTAATTCAGGATGTTTCCTTGAAATGGTAATTATCAGAAAGTATCCAGGATGAAGGGCAGTGAAAATATGATGGTTTTTAAAAAAGTGGCCTCTCAGACCAGAGAAATCAATGGGGTAAGGTGAACCAGCTAGGGGTAAACTGATCCACTTACTTTTTCCACTCTGAAACTACCATAACAACAATACAACATTTATCAATATTCAAATGAGAGATTGAAATCACCTTGCTGCAACTCAACTCCTACTACACAATATCCCTTTTTATGTATATAAAGTCTTGTCTCGTCTTCTTCCGCTTATCCGGGTCTGGGTCGCGGGGGCAGCATCCCAATTAGGGAATCCCAGACTGTCTTCTCCCCAGCCACTTCCACCAGCTTCTCCGGCAGGATCCCAAGGCGTTCCAGGGCCAAACCAGAGATATATTTTCTCCAGCGTGTCCTGGGTCGACCCGGGGGCCTCCTGCCGGCAGGACATGCCTGAAACACCTCCCTGGGGAGGCGTCCAGGGGGCATCCTAACAAGATGCCCGAACCACCTCAACTGGCTCCTTTCGACATGGAGGAGCAGCGGTTCTACTCCGAGTCTCTCCCGAATGTCCGAGCTCCTCACCCTATCCCTAAGGCTGAGCCCGGCCACCCTGTGGAGAAAACTCATTTCGGCCGCTTGTTTCCGCGATCTCGTTCTTTCAGTCATTACCCAAAGCTCATGACCATAGGTGAGGATTGGGAGGTAGATCGACCGGTAAATCGAGAGCCTTGCTTTCCGGCTCAGCTCCTTCTTCACCACAACAGACCGGTTCAGCATCCGCATCACTGCAGACGCTGCCCCAATCCACCTGTCGATCTCCCGCTCCCTCCTTCCCTCACTCGTGAACAAGACCCCGAGATACTTGAACTCCTCCACTTGAGGCAGGACCTCTCTCCCGACCTGGAGTTGGCAAGCCACCCTTTTCCAACTGAGAACCATGGCCTCAGACTTGGAGGTGCTGATTCTCATCCCAGCCGCTTCACACTCGGCTGCGAACCTCCCCAGCAAGAGCTGTAGGTCAGAGCCTGATTAAGCTAGGAGGACCACATCAACCGCAAAAAGCACAGACGAGATTCTCCTGTCACCAAACTCAACACCCTCCACACCATGGCTGCGCCTAGAAATCCTGTCCATAAAGGTTATGAACAGGACCGGTGACAAAGGGCAGCCCTGGCGGAGTCCAACCCTCACTGGGAACAGGTCCGACTTACTGCCGGCTATGCGGACCAAACTCACACTCCTCTGGTACAGGGACTGAATGGCCCTTAACAAAAGACCATCCACCCCATACTCCTGGAGTGTCCCCCACAGGATGTCCCTGGGGACACGGTCATAAGCCTTCTCCAAATCCACAAAACACATGTGGATTGGTTGGGCAAACTCCCATGACCCCTCCATCACCCTAGCAAGGGTAAAGAGCTGGTCCACAGTTCCACGACCAGGATGAAAACCACATTGCTCCTCTTCTATCTGAGGTTCAACTATCGACCGAACCCTCCTCTCCAGTACCCTGGAGTAGACCTTCCCAGGGAGGCTGAGGAGTGTGATCCCTCTATAGTTGGAACACACCCTCTGGTCCCCCTTCTTAAAAATGGGAACCACCACCCCGGTCTGCCACTCAACAGGAACTGCCCCCGATGACCACGCAATGTTGCAGAGATGTGTCAACCACGACAGTCCTACAACATCCATAGTTTTGAGATACCCAGGTCGGACCTCATCCACCCCCGGGGCTCCGCCACTGCGTAGTTTTTTGACTACCTCAGCAACTTCTGCCCCAGAGATTGAACAGTCCATCCCCAGGTCTCCCAGCTCTGGTTCCTCATAGGAATGCGTGTCGGTGGGATTGAGGAGCTCCTCAAAGTATTCCTTCCACCGCCCGACTATAGTCCCAGTTGACGTCAGCAGCTCCCCATTCCCACTGTAAACAGTGTGAGCAAGTTGCCGCCTTCCTCCCCTGAGACGCTGGATGGTTTGCCAGAACCTTTCTGGAGCCAACCGATAGTCTTTCTCTATGGTCTCACCAAACTCCTCCCACGCCCAAGATTTTGCCTCGGAAACTGCCACTGCTGCAACCCGCTTGGCTCTCCGATACCTATCAGCTGCCTCTGGAGACCTACAGACTAGCCATGCCTTGTAGGCCTCCTTCTTCAGCTTGACAGCTCCCCTAACCGCTGGTGTCCACCAGCGGGTACGGGGGTTACTGCCACATTGGCACCGGCCACCTTGCGACCACAGCTAGCAACAGCCACCTCAACAATCGCAGAGCGGAACAAGGCCCATTCAGACTAAATGTCCCCCACTGCTCTCGGGATGCGGTCAAAGCTCTGCCGGAGGTGGGAGTTGAAGACCATCTTGACAGGCTCTTCTGCCAGGCGTTCCCAGC
Organism: Callopanchax toddi; assembly: GCA_006937965.1. Classification (NCBI taxonomy): domain Eukaryota; kingdom Metazoa; phylum Chordata; class Actinopteri; order Cyprinodontiformes; family Nothobranchiidae; genus Callopanchax; species Callopanchax toddi. Next base: position 107,381 of record SSNR01000537.1, read on the forward strand.
AGACCCTCACTATGCGTTTGGGTCTACCAGGTCTGCGTAGCATCTTCCCCTGCCATCTGATCCAACTCACCACTAGGTGGTGATCAGTTGACAGCTCTGCTCCTCTCTTCACTTGAGTGCCCAAAACATACGGCCTCAGGTCAGGTGACACAACTACAAAGTCAATCATCGACCTGTAACCTAGGCTGCCCTGGTACCAGGTGTACCAGTGGGCATCCTTATGTTCGAACATGGTGTTCGTTATGGCCAAACTGCGACTTGCACAGAAGTCCAAAAATAGAACACCACTTGAGTTCAGATTGGGCGGGCCGTTCCTCCCAATCATGCCCCTCCAGGTCACGCTGTCATTGCCCACGTGAGCATTGAAGTCTCCCAGGAGGACTATGGAGTCTCCAGTAGGAGCGCTATCCAGCACTCGTCCCAAAGACTTCAAAAAGGGTGTGTACTCTGAGCTGCTATTTGGTGCATAAGCACAAACAACAGTCAGGACCCGTTCCCCAACCCGAAGGCGCAGGGAAGCTGCCCTTTCGTCCCCCGGAGAAAACCCCAACATACAGGCAGAGCGTCTTGGAGCTAACAGAAAGCCCACCCCAGCCCTCCGCCTCTCACCCGGAGCAACTCCAGCATAAAAGAGAGTCCAACCCCTCTCAAGGACTCGGGTTCCAGAGCCAACGCTATGTGCCGAGGTGAGTCCAACTATATCTAGCCAGTATTGCTCAGCCTCTTCCACAAGCTCCAGCTCCTTCCAGAGAGGTGACGTTCCATGTCCCAATAGCCAGTTTTTGTGTCCGGGGATCAGACCGCCAAAGCTCCTGACTTGGTCTGCCATCCAATCCACATTGCACTGGACCCTTCATGTTTCTCCTGCAGGTAGTGGGTCCACAGGTGAATGAGCCCATGTATCCGATTCAGGCTGGGCCCGGCCGGGCCCCATGGGCGAAAACCCGGCCAGCAGGCGCTCGCTCACAGGCCCCAACCCTAGGCCTGGCTCCAGGGTGGGACCCCGGTAACCCTCCGGGCTGGGTACTCTGGCTTGTTGATTTAACTTCCATGAAGAGTCTTTTGAACCGCACTTTGTCTCACCCCTCACCTAGGACCAATTTGCCATGAGTGACCCTACCAGGGGCACAAGTGCCCCAGACAACATAGCTCCTAGGATTGTTAGGGCACTCAAACTCCTCCACCACGATAAGGTGACGGTTCATGGAGGAGATGTATATAAAGTCTTAATATAAAAGTGCAAGGAGCCTATGTAGCCTACTGCATACAATTGAATACAGCCCATGTAGACACAAAAAAAATTTCAGCAAATAGAACACAGTCTGGGGCTCAGAACACAGGACCTCGAGCCAGCTAGAACAGCCTGGGACTCAATAGGACTACTGTAGATCCACAATCAGAGCATAACTACAACTACAGTCAACCTCAACCTCTACAACTACTCTACATTCCAGCCCTGAAGATTGCAGGGAAAGATGAAGAGTTCTCTACATGTGGTCCCACCACGCCTCTTAGGTTGAGGCAGCATCTTCACCACATCTCCTTTGGGAACATGTGCCACATCCTTTTCTTTTATAGCGAATGTGGGTCTCTCCCACACTTTTGTGTTTCCCTGAATTTTTTTAAGGAATTGGGTAAGAATTTCATCATATTCAACTTTTTTGACCATGCCAATATATCGGACTCTCCTGTGTTTGGTTGTAGAGTTAATCATGACAAAGTCACCCACAGAAAGATCTTTGTTTTCTGGATCACTTCTCTCATCCTCAGAGCTCTCTTCGTCATCAAGTGGGACAGGGACATCAGAGCTGCTAATTACGATTTTCCTTTTGGTTGTTTTCTTCTTTGGTTTTCCCTTTTCTTTACTATTTTGCCATTTTCTTTTGTCTTTCTTTATAAGCCTCTTCAATTGCCTGTTTTTCGAGTATCAGTTATGATGGATGTTTTCACATGCTTTCGTTTGGTTTGTGTTCTGGGGGACATTTGAAAAGTGGTAGGATTTCATGAGGAGACACATCCAGGTCGGCTGGGAACAAGTGGCACATCTGAGTCAGCTGGCGAGGCACATCCATGTGGACCATGTGCAGTGGATGGATAATAATCAGAGGGTGAATTATCTGCAGCAGGTGGTTCGTCTGCAGGTGGATCATCTGCAGTGGCAGGCTGCAGCTCAGGGTTTGGCCGGTCTGACATCAAAGATGGTGCAAATGCTTCATCAGGGAAAATGTCTTGTTATATGGGAAAATCCCAGTGGACCTAAATCCTGTTGCGTGGTGTTACAGCTGATATGAAGGTCTCATTCACAAGTCCTGCAGTCTGGTAGATGGAGACTGTTTTGCTGGGGTTAGAACTCATCCACCCATCAAGAGCACGGCTGTATTGGGTCTTGACCAGGCCATACTCTGTCACGTCGAGAGGCTGCAGGTGCAACTTAACTTGTGCCTCATGGTGGAGTAAAGTGAGATACTGTATCACTTTACCCCATAGCATTTGTCTCACTTTACCCCACCTCCACCATTTTAGAAAAAAATACCTTTCTTAGCAATTCAGGCTAACCTTCAGCTAGCATCATCACATGGTTGGTAGTTCATCAACAGGTATAATATAAGTTTTTCCACCTGAATCAATTTGCTTTGGCACAATAGTTGATTAATATGCTGGTGAAGGTTCTCAGTCATCCAGGTCATGATAATCCAAAAAAGGGTTTTAAATAAAGGCAACTGGACTTATTTGGTTCTTTGAAGACGTTTCGCTGCTCATCCAAGTAGCTTTGTCAATTCTGTCTTTCAATTTAAATTATTTGAAATGTCTTCAAAGAACCAAATAAGTCCAGTTGCCTTTATTTAAAACCCTTTTTTGAATAGTTGATTAAGTTAACAGCATGAAAATTTACTTTTACATGCAAAAAAAAAAAAAAAATTGGGGGGGGGAAACATGCTTACCTCAGGAAAATGAGCCTCTCTATTTTATGGCCAATAGGAAATGGGAGGAGCTTGGAAACAAAATGTTCACATGGACACAAATGTGTTCTGTTGCCAAAATACAGGTGGTGTCTCACATTGCCCCGCTCTCCCCTACTAACATTTTTTAAAAAGGCCTCTGATTCAAAGAACAAAAATCACCTGCTGCTGTAATGAGTGAAGAATTTGGACCCAGAATTTGAACCACTACCCAGGGAAGGGTATTTGGTCTCACTTCAGGCAAGGGGATGCTGACTTGGTCCGTAATCCAAAGCTCAGTAGTCGGGTAATCAGTCCAGGTCGGCAACAGGGCAAGCAGAACAGATCCAAAATCCACGGAGCAGTACTCAGGGTCCAGGTGCATGAAGAAGGTTCCAAGCCAGAGATACTCACAGAGCAGATAAGGGGAAGGTCAGGAGGCAGAAACAGATTAAGGCATTGTCTTCAGCAATGCTCCCCCTAAATTTTCATGTGCGTGAGCAAAAACAAAAACTCCCTGAGTGAACATTCCTTGGATGGTGAGCAACATCGGATGTTCACACTCTGGCTACGCCAGTACCACACTTGTTAAACACCCGAGATCATAACAAGTGTTATCATAGCTTATTAAAAGAACCAAAGTACAGCTGTTATTTCCATTAAGTTTACTTTAATATAAGAAATTTGGCCCACTTACAATTTTCTCACATCTCTCTTCTATCCCCCTGGTCATATTTGTTGGGTTTGGGGTAGTGTATTTGTCATTAATGTATATAATAGCATGTTTTTTTGCCTTTCCACAACTCACAATGTAGCAGCATTTAATGATTAATATCCATAAAGGGAAATTCTTTAAAACGACACTAGAATAGGCACACATTTGACTGAGAACTTTAATTTCACCTTATTTTTCCCGTCTGTCCTTCTCACTTTTCCAGTGGTTTTAGACTTTGTCCAGGTTGATGGCCCCGTCTGCTTCTTGCTTTGACTTTATGCGTATCAGCTGGTCCAAATGTGCCACTTCAAGATGGTTTCTGGATGCTATTTTGACTTGATTCATTAAACTGAAGCCTCTTTCACAATCTGCACTGGATGCTTGAAATGTAGCACAAATATCCACAAGCTGTGAAATCTCCTTTAGATCATCACATTTAAGTGTTGCCACCAGATCTGAGAATGTGCTGATTGTCCCATGTTTCAGTTTTTGCTTCATTATGTACTTGAATTCAGCATATTCCCTGGTAATAGCCTCCATTAGAGTCTGAGGAGGGGAGAATGGCTTCATACTTCTTTGCCAGTGTTGCAATGTCTGTTAATCCATACTCAAAACTGATGTCTGAGCTCAATGCTTCAATGTCAAATGCAGACCACTCCTTTAATTCGTCCTCTGGAAAACGAGCATCCAAGTGGTCAGAGCTTACGAATAAAAAGCATCATCTCTCTGGTATTTCTGCCATCAGCTGACGAGGTCACAATGACCTCTTTGACACGGTCGCTCTACTTTACATTATTTTCATCCTTCAGGTATTGGGAATGAAACTTCTCAATCTTTGCTCTTGCAAAGCAGTGTCCTTCCATCACAGTCAGGTTGCGTCTTTGAAAGGTAAGACAAAGTTGTGCCAGCTCACCTAAAACATCTCCCAGAGCAGTGAGAGTAACCTTGAACTTTGAATCACTCAGCTTTTTGTTGCAGTAATTTGCCACTGGATCTCCATTTTCACTGGATTCTCTCTTGCAGTATTCTTCAAGCACAGTGTAGTTCCTCAGAACAGCATTTACAGCTTGGTGCCGAGAAAGCCATTGCACTTCACTCAGAGCCTGAATGACAGTGTATCCTCATCGAGAATCTTTGCTAGGTCCTCCATTTTGCTCCTCTTCACAGTGGACCGAGAGAAAGTGGAATATACAGTTCTGAGAAGAGTTTCAACATCTCTCATCAAAGGCACATCTTTCCAGGCATCATCAATGCCCAAGTCCTCTCTGTGGCCCACACAGTGTTGTTCCGTTAGGTGTGGTACTTGCCGCTTTAATAAAGCTGCCACTCCGTTGTGCTTTCCTAGCATTACTGAGGCACCATCTGAGGTCAGCATCACCGTTCTCTGCAAGTCCAATCCATGCTTGGAGTAAAACTCTGTGATTGTCTGCACAATATCATGAGCGGTGCATGCTTTCAGCTGAATGATGCCACCAAACACAGTTTTATAGCTGACATCATTTTCTTCCCTGTATTTAAAATACAGAACTAGCATTTTGTGCACCGTTATGTCTGTGCTCTCATCTACTATTAAGGTATGCCAGGGTGCATTTTTAATACTGCACATCGCTTCATTCAGCACTATCTCATTGATTGAGTTCACAAATTCAAAGGCATAATTTTTGCTTCTCCAGCTTTCTGGAATACTCACATATTTTGCCATGTGACCGTGGATTTGTTGAACTGACAGCATTTGACGCATTCATTTTGACAGCGAGTACAACATTATCGATGAGAACTTTAATTTGCTCAGGGTCGGATTTCTTTTTATGGAACAGCTCGTTCCTCCTCTCATGATCTTTTGCGCTCTCCTGCAACAATGTACCGATCCCCATTCCCATCTTGCTCCTTTGTACAAAACTAACAGCATTCAAATGGCTTTTCTGCAGAATGTGACGCTTCAGATAGTCCAACTTCCATTCAGTCCAGACTTATCCGTCGGAAAACTCGCTCGCTACTTTGGCTTCGCAGCATATTTTGCAGAGTAGTCCTTTCTTACTAGGAAAAGAAAATATATCGCCCAGTTTCACCTCTTGTTCTCCTGTTTGTACATACTCCAACAGCCATTCCATCTTAAAAGAATCACATTTATTTTTTACTTTGTCGTGGGAAGTGGATGCGCCACTAGCCGTCCATTTCACTATAGTAAGAGGAATCTTCTCCGCCGCACCTTTAGCTAGGCTATATGCTATATGCTAAACTATAAACAGGTGCATGTACACGTGACATGAAGCGCCGTTAAGGACATCGATTGGCTGTATGAACCGCATCATTTTATTGGCTGGACAGTTCATTGTTTAACTGTAAGAGCTTGTTGTCACCTGTCACTCCATGGGCTGCATTGAAAAATGTTTCATTATGTCTTCATTTCATTCATAGTTCAGATAGATATTTTTTTAATTCGCAGCATAGATTTTCTGTGCGCAGATAATGCTGGAGTAGTGTGCAATTGCGCATGTGCGCAGCTTAGAGGGAACATTGGTCTTCAGTCATGATGGCGTTGTTCTGGTTTGTCGTGGTAAAGGTTTACTGGTCCATCTACATTCCAACCCTTACCTATGCTCATTAGATGTGAATGGTGACTGAGATCCTGGATACAAACAGCTGAAATGAGCTTCCTTTGTAGAGTGTCTGGGCCCATCTTTAGAGACAAGGCGTGATAAGGAGCTCCATCACCTAGGGGGAGCTCTGAGTAGAGCTGGTGCTCCTCTGGATCTAAAAGGACTCAGTTGAGGTGGTTCAGACATCTGATCAGGATGCCTCCTCATCGCCTCCCTCTGGATGAAGGTACCATCTTAACAGACCCCCATAAAGACACGGGACTTAATGGAGGGATTATGTATCCTCTCTTGTCTGGGAATGTCTTGGGGTCCCCCAGAGGGAGCTGGGATTGTCCCTGGAAAGAGGGACGTCTGGTCCCTCCTGGACCTGTTACCTCTACAACCCACAACAACTCTGGAACTCCTCACCAATCGAAATCAAATTAAGTCTGAAAATCAAACTATTTACAACAAAAGTTAAATGTTTTTGTATGAATTCAGTGTGGTTTTAGAATGATTACCATTAAAACTAACTTCACAGACCATTTACATGCTTTTCATTGTGTAAAACAGCTCTACATTTCTAGTAATCCCAACTCCACTCTCCCACCCTCCTCGCTTACCCTCTGTCTCTCAGAAATCAAATCCTGATTCACCACTAACTTCCTTAAACTCAACAGCAATAAAACTTTACTTCTTCTCGTTGGCACCAAATCCACCATCTCTAAAACTGACGGCTTCTCCCTTTTCATCGATGGCGCCTCAGTCTCCCCCTCCCCTCAGGTTAAGAGTCTGGGTGTCATCCTTGACAGTTCACTTTCCTTCCGTTCACATATTAATAACATAACCCGGTCAGCTCACTTTTACCTTCGATCCATAAACCGCCTTCGCCCCTCCCTTACTCCTCACGCAGCTGCCATTCTTGTCCACAGTCTTGTCACTTCCCGCCTTGACTACTGCAGCTCACTTCTTTTTGGTCTCCCATACAAACTCCTCCATAAATTACAGCTGGTCCAGAATTCAGCAGCCCGTATCATCACCAGAACCCCCTCCTTTCATCACATCACCCCGGTTCTCCAGCAGCTCCACTGGCTTCCAGTCAAATTCGGGTTCATCTTTAAGATCCTTCTGCTGACCTTCAAAGCCATCCACAACCTCTCTCCTCCATATATCTCAGACCTCATCAATGTTGCCACCCCCTCCCGCTCTCTCAGATCCTCTTCATTCATCCATCTTGTTGTTCCTCCTGCCCGTCTCAGCACCACGGGGAGCAGAGCATTCAGTCGTTCTGCTCCCCGTCTTTGAAACTCACTCCCCCCGGATATCAGGAACACCGTCAGCCCAACCCTCTTTAAATCCAGACTCAAGACGCATCTGTTTAAAGCTGCCTATGACTTGTAACTGACTTGTTTGATTTTATGCTCTTTTAATTTTTACTGTTTTTATATTGTGTTTTATTATTTTATCCTGTGAAGCGACCTTGGGTGTCCTGAAAGGCACTTTTAAAGTGATAATATGCAGTTTTGCTTGTTTTGGGCTCCCTCTGGTGTTCGTTTTAAATCACTGCATTAAATAAAATAGCCCATAGTTCTTGCTTAGAAACTGCTAAATCTACCAGTTGAAATGTCTCCTCAGCCTTCATAGCTTTCTACAGGAGCGGTTATTTACTCCTTCAAAGAAATCAGCTGTGTTCAAGCAGGGAGAGATTGAAAAAAAATCAGGAATCATGAGCTAAAAACACTCCAGCGCTAGCATAACAGCTAGCCACATTGGATTAGCCTAACCCTCGTGAGACACGTGACTTCCTGGGTACCGTGACGGCGACAGAGATCTTGCAATCGTGGTATTCCGGATCTAATCACCAGATGGGGCTAAGTGACTTTTCATTAACTCTGTAAAGGGTCATATTAGCACACACTGGCTCAAGGAAAAGATTTAAAAATATGAAAAAGTTGCATATTATCACTTTAAATAAAATATATTATTATTATTATTATTATTATTATTATTATCATGTAGTTTTAGCTTGATGATTGTTTATTGATTATGTTGTTCAAGTAGAACCCAACTAGGGACAAAAGCTGAAAACTAGCAAAAGCTATAAACTGTAAAGCACATCAGTGGTTTTTCATGTATTGAAACTATTAATTTGTATCTTCCCTATTTAAATTAGAATTCATTTATTCAAAAGTCTGGATACTATTCATATGTCAAACCATAAGAAAGTATTCACTTAATTCACAAAAACAAACACATTCAGGATGAATAAAGAGTACGGTTTTAAAATCACTCATTAACTGTAACACGAAACAACAAAAACATGTATTAATACATGTGCTTTCTGTTAAAAATGAGGACTGCCATCTCGATGGGGTGTCCACTCAGATTACTTTGTTTTTGGCTTCAAGTAATCAAAAGCAACAAAGAGAGCAATCAAACTGTATGACCCTCATCTAAGGTCACAAGGTTTAGGTAGAGATCATGGATACAAGCAGCAGAAATGAGTTTCCTCCACAGGGTGTCTGAGCTTTCCCTTAGAGCAGGCATGTCCAAAGTGTGGCCCTCTGAGTGATTTTCTGTGGCCCTCAACTGCATTTCCAAAATGATATAGTCCTTTAAAAAAAAAAACTGTATTTTTAAAACGTAAACATTTCAGTTCAATCCAAAGTATTAGTTTTTCATAATTCATTTATTCTTTTAATTGAATTTCCTGGTAAATAGAACCACAAACACTCTTACTAAACAGCAGACGTGAACTTCTTTCATAAAATCTGGCTAACTCCAGCAGCATTACTGAACAAAGAGGGACCCAGATCCTGTTCTTGTTGCTGATAACATACTAGAATTTATTTTCAAGAAACTATAAAACAATTAACCAATCAAATCCAGGGAATTTGATGCTTTTCTTTTACTAAAGCAAACATTTGAGACCCTTTTATGTCTATTTTTTGAGCAGTACAAAATCTGAAAATCACTCTAAAACCATTTTTGCATTTTAAAATAAAGAATGACATTTATTTGGCTCCTGAAGACTTTTAACTTGGAGATTTTGGCGCCCATCTTGAAAAGTTTGGACACCCCTGCCTTAGAAAGAGGGTGAGGAGCTCGGCCATCCAGGAGGGGCTCAGTAAATCTGCTGCTCCTTCACATTGAGAGGAGCCTGTTGAGGTGGTTCAGGCATCTGGTTAGGATGCCTCCTGGACGCCTCCCTGGTGAGGTGTTCCAAAGGAGACCTAAAGGAAGACCCAGGACACGCTGGAGGGACTGTTTCTCGACTGACCTGGGAGCACCTAACAGATGCATTAACTGCTGCACCTCAAACCAAGCTCTATATCCATTCATAAAAAAACTATTTCCCTTGACTGTAGATCCCAGTGAGTCCCCCACCCCCTCCTCCGCTCAGACTACGTCAGATGTGGAAGAAACAGAGGTGTGACCCTGGCATGACATGCAGACGGCTGGCAGGACTTTATTGAAGCAATAAACTGAAATGCTGCTGTATTTTAAGCCAGAGCAACAACAACAACATTAACAACAACAATTTGGAATTTGGGGGGTTACCCTCAATTGTTGCTGTTGAGGTCACTCATGTAGAACACCAAGACAAGCTCAGACTGAAGGAGTTTTTAATTATTATGATTCATGTCTGCTTACAAATGTATCCTGCTTGTAACCTTTTAATTTTCAGCATCAGCTTTCGATGCACGGACTAAAGGTTTTGAACAATCAAAACACATTCCATTCTTGTGAGGAATCAGCAGAACTTTGTTTTGAATCAGCAACATCAATGGAAAAAGTTATTAGTTAGCTACCTGTGAACAGTAATAAACCAACAGCAGCAGATTCTTATCTTTTTGTCATGAATGCAATCATGTGATGTTGTGCAACCTGTGTTCTAATAAATACTGAGCTGAGAAAAGATCCCAGCAGAGTTCCACTCCGATGCCTAACCAGCAGACGGGTGGTCTCTCATCCACAATGCTCAAAAAACTTAAACTAACTGTCTGGTCTGATTCTGTTC
>SSNR01000537.1:154342-226889 GCA_006937965.1 Callopanchax toddi
GTGTGTCGGGGAGGGGGGGTGTCTGTGGAGGTTCGGATCCGGCACTGCGCGTTCAAGGTCGCGCGCGCTCGTTACTGAATCGTCCAGACTCGTGCGCTCCGTCAGTGCGCACGAGGTGCCCAAACGCGTCTTTGCACATGGGGAGCTTTGCGGTCCGATCACTCAGCCCGTGGTCAGATGCTGATTTTAACTACACTTCCTGTTGTGGTGGCTCTGAAGCTCTCATAAGCATTCAGGCTATGAAGACTGGTTGACACGCACAAGCTGCGCCAGCAGGCAAACAGAGCTATCCAACCCATTCACCTCCCCGTGAGGAGTTGCGCATCAGCGCCAGGTTCTCCCCTGAGTGTCTCAATAAAAACAAATTATGTGCACCCCTCATTTCTCTCTCTTTTTCTCATGATCTCATAATAATTAATGTTAATATTATAACCGGTGTTCCGCACGGCGCTGCACTGCAACCTGGTCACGCCCACCTGCTCTCTGCAGCTCTGAGCGCGCTGCGGTGAATCGGACACACTCAGACCATCTCCCCAGAGGTGAGATTAGGGGGGACAGCAAAGCAGAGGCAAGGTAAATCTCACCCATCCCCCCAGATAACCCTGCCTAGCACTCAAAAAAAAATAATTTTTTTTTAATTAAAAAATTTTTTTGTATTAATAAATAAATAAATCATCCCGCGCCCCCCCTGCTGTTACACTGCGCCCCCCTAGGGGGCGCGCCCCCCAGTTTGGGAACCACTGCATTAAGGTAACGTGACTTTAATGATCTGAGTCATGTGACTTGGTAAAAAACTCTCTTGGCCACCGTAAGAAGACTCATTCTGATTGGCTGCCCTCAAGATAGAACTTCCTTTAACTGCCCCTTCACTTCCTGACACGTCAGTCTCTCAGTCAGACTTACTGGGACAAGACCGCTCGCTGTTTACCTGCTACACAGCTGAGCTATTCCAGGAGTCGGTCTCCGTCTTGTATGGGTTCCAAACCCCATCCAGGCCGAGCTCCACCTCTCCCCTGAGAGAAAGACAATGCCAGTCTTACTCTCCGTGCCAACATTGGAACTTTAGCCTCTGATGCTACCTGCTGGAAATGGGTCAGCTAGGCTTCGTATCCAGGACAAATCCACAGCCCCGAGGCGGCTCAGCGCCCCCGAAGGGACCTGACGATCGGGGTGGGGGTGGGGGGGTAGGGTGGGGGGTGGGGGGTCTCCACTTTCAAACGGTCATCCATCCAAGCCGGATCTGATCCACGGAGGGCAGCCTCAGTAAGACCTCCACTCTCTGGTAACCTAAGGCCTGTTGATAAGTAACACTCCACGTAACTTATTCAACCAGTAACTCCTCCTTACTTACCCTTAGTAAATAAATCCTTTAAGATATCAACCTTAGTCTTAAACATCATAGACTCAGATCATTAAATTCATAATTAAGATCAACTTATGAACACCTTACATCGTGTTGATATTGTAGCGTTACCAAATACGCTATAACCTCTGACCTCTGACCCCGACCATCACACAAACAATAATCCTCTTTCTTCCAATAACTTGGATAATAATGACTCTTTATTATGCTTTAACCTTTGATAACCTGACTCAACATTCCTACAGGTGTCCAACCGTCCACTTTCAGGTGTCCACTTTCCCAGATGACCTCAACTGGACTCTCTTAGTTATAATAAACTTAAGACTCTCTTAATAATAAATTCAGAGTCTAAAGTGTTCCCTTTCTTAGGACACTGCTGGTCTAATCTTGTTTACATTTGAAGTGTTTCACAATGTTCCAGCTCCAAGGTCTTTTCACTAACACATTCAAACGGTGTTACAATGTGTTTCTCCTGTTTCAGGATTATTTTATATAAATCTTAAATCATCTGGTTTTCTATATTTCTACTTTGCAAAGGTTAAATTGGTATTATTTTATATTCATTCAAAAGATGAATATGACTTTAAAGACCTGAGCCATGTGACTTGATAGAAACTCTCTCATTGGTCCACATCACCACTCAGTTCCCTTTAAGCTCTCGCCACTTCCTGAGACACGTCAGTCTCTCAGCATCAACACTGAGACAACAGCCCACTGTTTTTCTCGCTACAGTGGTGCTTCAAGGTTGCCGGCCTCGCCTGTACGGGTAAACAAGCCCCGTTCCCGGCCGACCTCCGCTCTCCCCCTCGGGAGCCAGACACCATCCGTCTGCCTCCTCACCAATATGGGGAAGAAAACTCCAGCTGTGCTGAGCCATAAATGGATCTACTGACGGCTGTATCCAAGGACGTCTCCTGCCGGCCCAAGGCGGCTTTCCACCTCCGAGGGCCTCCGGACCAATCGAGGGGGGGATCTTCCGCTTCCTTGTCTACCTCCACCTGCTGGATGTGATCCAGGAACGCTGAACAGTAAGATTCCATGGTCTGGTAAAATTGAAGGCTACTTTGATAAGCTCACAACTCCCATGCAGCTTACCACAACAGTAACTCCTCCAACTAAACTAAATTAAGATAAAATGCCCCTAGTCTAAACATCACAGACTCATGTCGTTAAACTTATATTAAGATCAACTTAGAAGATCTTACCACCGTGCTAAGAATGCTATAACCATTGCTACCTCTCTGCTAATCTGTTTGTACTGTTCGTCAGCTTTTATAATAAATACTGTAAAGTCTTTATTCCTGACTCAGTCTTCCATTCGTCAATATCAAGGTACATAATCTACTCACTGTAATATCTCTTAGAACCTAGAGAAGTCCCTGCATAACCATTAGCATTGGTAAAAGTATCAAAGCAAACAGCTTCGTATAAAACCGACAAAGCTAAGCTAATCACCTTGCAGAACAAACTTTCACAGTTTATAACGCTACAATATGCTAAAACCCAATGCTATCGCTTGCTAATCTGTCTGTTAGTCTTAGTGAATAAATACTTGTTAAAGTCTTTTTATTCCTGACTCAGCCTACATCTGTCAATATAAGGTACGTAACTAACTCCCTGTACATTAAAGAACCTAGATTTCGTGCTATTATTTATTGTCATAATCTGAGGTTTTGTGAGGATCCTGGAGCAACACAACAGTCTGAGGAAAACAGGAGGTAAGTAAAATAATGTTTTTATTATAAGACTTGGTGTGAAGGAGGATCCAGGAGGATCTGTGGAATCCGAGTACAGGAGACTTCTGAGAGGAGAGAGGAGAGTGAGTATATGGAGGTGAGGATAACGTGCTGATATGAGGTTTGAATGGAGGTCTTACTGGTAGGATGAAGATAGGGATCTTGGGGAGGTTTTGTCTGTCCTGGGTGAAACTGGTTGGAGCGGTGGTGAGAAGTTGATGGAGGATGAAATGGAGTGGAGGCAGCTGGCTGGCAGGGGGGACAGGCAGACCAAGCGGACATGAGGTTTGAGGAGGACTCCGGAGGATCTTGAGGTGGACGACGCCGAGCAGGTTGGCTGGAGAGATGAGAGGAAAAATGATTATAAGGTTCAAGAATACAAAATGTAGAGGAGACCTGAGTTTACCACTAGTGAGGTGGAAAAGACTGGCGTCGTCCCTCTGTGGATCTGCTCCTTAAGAAGGTCCTCCTCTGATGACGCTGATGAGCTGCAGCTGGGAGCTGCAGCTGGAGAGGATCTGCCTGCCACGCCCTGAGGGAAAAACACAGACTGCCTGCAGGCACCCAGGACATGACAGTACCCCCCCCCTCAACGGACGCCACCTGGCGGACGAGCGGAGGTCGACGGAGCAGACTGCTCGAAGTCGGCAATGAGAGTGGGGTCCAGGATAAAGGACCGAGGAACCCAGGACCGTTCCTCAGGACCGTAGCCCTCCCAGTCCACCAGATACTGGAAACCACGACCACGGGGCCGAGAGGCGAGGATGCGGCGGACCGTGTAGGCGGGATGGCCGTCGATGACTCTGGCAGGAGGAGGGGGCTCCGCCGGAGGGGCCATAGGAGAGGACTGGACAGGTTTTATCCGAGAGACGTGGAAAGTGGGATGGACCCGGAGGTGAGACGGAAGGGCAAGACGCACCGCAGAAGGGCTCAGGACCGCCTCGATGGGGAAGGGGCCAAGGAAGCGTTGGGAAAGCTTCCGGGAACCGGACCTGAGGGGAAAGTCCTTAGAGGACAACCAGACCTTCTGACCAACAGTGTAGACCGGAGCAGGAATGCGTCGACGGTCAGCGATGCGCTTGTTTTGTGCCGATGTGCGTTGAAGGGCGGCCCGGGTCTGATCCCAAACCCGACGACACCTATTGAGGTGAGTACGAACAGAAGGCAGGGCAGAATCAGGGAAGGTAGATGGAAGGAGGGAAGGCTGGAAGCCCAGGGAGGCTTCGAAAGGAGAGATGCCAGAGGCTGTGGAGATGTGAGAGTTGTGAGCATATTCAATCCAGACTAGGTGCTGACTCCAGGTTGTGGGATTAGCAGAACAGAGACAACGAAGCATGTTTTCAACCTCCTGATTGAGGCGTTCGCACTGACCGTTAGTCTGCGGGTGGTAGCCGGACGTCAGTTGGGGTTTGGCGCCCAACAGGGAGCAGAATCCCTTCCAGACCTGGGAGGTGAACTGGGGTCCCCTGTCCGATAGGATCTCCGTGGGGATACCATGAAGTCGAAAGACATGCTGAACGAGGAGACGAGCAGTAACCGCAGCAGATGGGAGTCTGGATAGAGCAACAAGATGGCATGCCTTGGAAAAACGGTCAATAATGGTAAGGATGACTGACCTGTTGTTGGAGGTCGGCAAGCCAGTAACAAAGTCGAGAGCGATGTGGGACCAAGGACGTGTGGGAATGGCGAGTGGCTGAAGGAGACCCGAAGGGGGCTGATGAGAGGTCTCGTTTTTTGCACACGTAGCACATGCCAGTACGTAGTCCGTGACATCCTTATTGAGGGATGGCCACCAGAAGTACCGGCGTAGAAGCCCAATGGTACGGCTGGCCCCCGGGTGACACGAGAAGCGGGAGGAGTGTCCCCATTGGAGGACTGAAGGGCGGACCGTGACAGGAACAAAAAGACGACCAGGGGGTCCACCTCCGGGATCGGGGTCCAGCAGGAGTGCGGCTCGGACCCGGTTTTCCAGGTCCCAGGTCAGTGCTCCAATGGTGCAAGTCTGAGGCAGGATGAGTTCAGGACCTTCAGGAGAGCTGTCAGGGGAAAACTGACGGGAGAGAGCATCAGGTTTAATATTTCTGGTACCTGGGCGATAGGTGATGGTGAAGTTGAACCTCGAGAAAAAGAGAGACCAGCGGGACTGTCTGGAGTTTAGGCGTTTGGCGGTTCTGAGGTACTGTAGGTTCTTATGATCTGTCCATACGATGACCGGGTGTTCAGTGCCTTCAAGCCAGTGCCTCCACTCCTCCAGTGCCAGTTTGATGGCCAACAACTCCCTGTCTCCGACGTCATAATTACGTTCTGCAGGGGAGAAACGTTTGGAAAAAAAAGCACAGGGATGGAGTTTACCGTCAGAGGTGTTACGTTGAGAGGACGGCTCCAGCTCCACTGTCGGATGCATCCACCTCCAGGACAAACTGGGAGGTAGGTTCTGGGTAGGTGAGAATGGGGACTGACGAGAAACGGTCTTTGAGGAGGTTGAAAGCCTTCTCTGCATCCGGGTTCCAGGAGAAAATCTGCTTGGTGGAGGTGAGAGCGGTCAAGGGAGAAGCAATTTGACTGTAGTTACGTATAAATCGACGGTAGAAGTTTGCAAAACCAAGGAAGCGTTGGAGCTGCTTCCGGGTCTCAGGTCTCGGCCATTCCTTGACTGCTTTTACCTTGTCTGGTGTGGTCTGTACCTGCCCCCCACTGAAGATATGTCCGAGAAAGGTGATGGTGTGTTTGTGGAATTCACATTTCTCAGCTTTCACGAACAGACGGTTCTCCAGTAAGCGTTGCAGGACCAGAGAGACATGGCGAGTGTGTTCCAGGGGGTTAGAGGAGAATATTAGGATGCCATCCAGATAGGCAAACACAAAGACATTGAGATAGTCCCTGAGGATGTCATTTATGAAGTTCTGGAAGACAGCTGGGGCATTAGTGAGTCAGAACGGCATGACTAAGTACTCAAAGTGTCCTATGGGGGTCTTGAAGGCGGTCTTCCATTCATCTCCCTCACGTACACGCACCAAGTGGTAGGCGTTACGGAGATCCAGTTTGGTGAAGATGGAGGATCCTAGGACGGGTTCAAAAGCAGAGGTGAGTAAAGGCAGAGAGTACTTGTTTTTTACCGTGATTTGGTTGAGTCCCCGGTAGTCAATACAGGGTCTGAGACCGCCATCTTTCTTGGAGACGAAGAAGAAACCAGCCCCAACAGGCGATGAAGATGGACGAATGAGACCCGCCTGCAGGGATTCATTTATGTATGTCTCCATAGCGGTTCGTTCAGACCTGGACAGGTTGTAGAGGCGACCTGAGGGGAGTGGAGCCCCGGGGAGCAGGTCAATAGCACAGTCGTAGGGCCTGTGTGGAGGGAGAGAAGCAGCTTGCTCTTTACTGAAGACTTGGGCTAGACCATGGTACTCGGGCGGAACGAGCTCTAGGTCAGGAGGAGGGCTGCTGTGGGACTCGGGACTCCCAATACGGAGAACAGCAGAGCGAAGACAGGTGGAAGAACAATAGGGACTCCAGGCTTCGATACGGGACTCAGCCCAGTTTATCTGAGGGTTGTGTAATCTCAACCAGGGATAGCCTAGGACCACAGGGCAGGAGTTGGTGGGAAACACTAGGAACTCGAGCTCCTCCTGATGGTTACCGGAGGCAGTGAAGAAAAGGGGAAACGTGCGGTGTGTAATAGTGACTAGGGGGTGTCCATCTAGTGCACTCACAGACAGAGGAGGTTCCAGTGGTCGAACAGGGACTTGTAGCTGGTTAACAAGTGTGGGATTTATGAGGTTCTGTTCAGCACCAGAATCAACTAGGGCTTGAACAGGGAGTTGATGTTGGTTGTGCTGGAGAGTTATGTTGAGGGTGAATCGAGGCTTGTCAGAGTTGGCGCATCCACCCACCAATAACCTCGGTTCTATTGGCGGGCGACCCCGTTTGGGCGTATGGGACAAGAAGAGAGGTGATGTGAGGGGGAGCCACAATACATACAGCAACCTGAGGTTCGTCTGCGAGCCTTCTCCTCAGGGGTGAGATGGGTCTGGCCCAACTGCATGGGTTCAGAGTGATCCTGTTCAGGTTCAGGCTGGTTATGTTTGGGGCGAACAGCAAGCAAAGAGTCGGGAGCAGGCATGAGAGCCAGGCGAGGTGGTTTGGGTGAAACGACAGGACCACGACCTCGTTCGGTGGCCCTTTCACGCATCCTGGCGTCGATGCGACTAGCCAGGCTGATGAGTTCCTCCAGGGTCTTAGGTGGGTCCCGGTAGGCAATCTCATCCTTTATTCGGTTGTTAATGGCGTGCCAGAAAGCCCCCTTCAACGCCACCGGGTCCCAGCCAGACTCCGCTGCAACAGTCCGAAACTCAACGATAAAGGTTGACATAGGACGGTTACCTTGGTTTAGGGTCCAGAGGCGCCTGGCAGCAGCATCAGGGTCTGTGTCTCCAGT
Source organism: Callopanchax toddi (assembly GCA_006937965.1). Lineage (NCBI taxonomy): Eukaryota > Metazoa > Chordata > Actinopteri > Cyprinodontiformes > Nothobranchiidae > Callopanchax > Callopanchax toddi. Next base: position 161,880 of record SSNR01000537.1, read on the forward strand.
GAAGGNCGCGCCCTGGTGGGCGACAGCGTTATGGAGTTGTGTCGCAGGATCCAAGTGGCCAGTCTTTTCTGTCATAATCTGAGGTTTTGTGAGGATCCTGGAGCAACACAACAGTCTGAGGAAAACAGGAGGTAAGTAAAATAATGTTTTTATTATAAGACTTGGTGTGAAGGTGGATCCAGGAGGATCTGTGGAATCCGAGTACAGGAGACTTCTGAGAGGAGAGAGGAGAGTGAGTATATGGAGGTGAGGATAACGTGCTGATATGAGGTTTGAATGGAGGTCTTACTGGTAGGATGAAGATAGGGATCTTGGGGAGGTTTTGTCTGTCCTGGGTGAAACTGGTTGGAGCGGTGGTGAGAAGTTGATGGAGGATGAAATGGAGTGGAGGCAGCTGGCTGGCAGGGGGACAGGCAGACCAAGCGGACATGAGGTTTGAGGAGGACTCCGGAGGATCTTGAGGTGGACGACGCCGAGCAGGTTGGCTGGAGAGATGAGAGGAAAAATGATTATAAGGTTCAAGGATACAAAATGTAGAGGAGACCTGAGTTTACCACTAGTGAGGTGGAAAAGACTGGCGTCGTCCCTCTGTGGATCTGCTCCTTAAGAAGGTCCTCCTCTGATGACGCTGATGAGCTGCAGCTGGGAGCTGCAGCTGGAGAGGATCTGCCTGCCACGCCCTGAGGGAAAAACACAGACTGCCTGCAGGCACCCAGGACATGACAGTACCCCCCCCTCAACGGACGCCACCTGGCGGACGAGCGGAGGTCGACGGAGCAGACTGCTCGAAGTCGGCAATGAGAGTGGGGTCCAGGATAAAGGACCGAGGAACCCAGGACCGGTCTTCGGGACCGTAGCCCTCCCAGTCCACCAGATACTGGAAACCACGACCACGGGGCCGAGAGGCGAGGATGCGGCGGACCGTGTAGGCGGGATGGCCGTCGATGACTCTGGCAGGAGGAGGGGGCTCCGCCGGAGGGGCCATAGGAGAGGACTGGACAGGTTTTATCCGAGAGACGTGGAAAGTGGGATGGACCCGGAGGTGAGACGGAAGGGCAAGACGCACCGCAGAAGGGCTCAGGACCGCCTCGATGGGGAAGGGGCCAAGGAAGCGTTGGGAAAGCTTCCGGGAACCGGACCTGAGGGGAAAGTCCTTAGAGGACAACCAGACCTTCTGACCAACAGTGTAGACCGGAGCAGGAATGCGTCGACGGTCAGCAATGCGCTTGTTTTGGGCCGATGTGCGTTGAAGGGCGGCCCGGGTCTGATCCCAAACCCGACGACACCTATTGAGGTGAGTACGAACAGAAGGCAGGGCAGAATCAGGGAAGGTAGATGGAAGGAGGGAAGGCTGGAAGCCCAGGGAGGCTTCGAAAGGAGAGATGCCAGAGGCTGTGGAGATGTGAGAGTTGTGAGCATATTCAATCCAGACTAGGTGCTGACTCCAGGTTGTGGGATTAGCAGAACAGAGACAACGAAGCATGTTTTCAACCTCCTGATTGAGGCGTTCGCACTGACCGTTAGTCTGCGGGTGGTAGCCGGACGTCAGTTGGGGTTTGGCGCCCAACAGGGAGCAGAATCCCTTCCAGACCTGGGAGGTGAACTGGGGTCCCCTGTCCGATAGGATCTCCGTGGGGATACCATGAAGTCGAAAGACATGCTGAACGAGGAGACGAGCAGTAACCGCAGCAGATGGGAGTCTGGATAGAGCAACAAGATGGCATGCCTTGGAAAAACGGTCAATAATGGTAAGGATGACTGACCTGTTGTTGGAGGTCGGCAAGCCAGTAACAAAGTCGAGAGCGATGTGGGACCAAGGACGTGTGGGAATGGCGAGTGGCTGAAGGAGACCCGAAGGGGGCCGATGAGAGGTCTTGTTTTTTGCACACGTAGCACATGCCAGCACGTAGTCCGTGACATCCTTATTGAGGGATGGCCACCAGAAGTACCGGCGTAGAAGCCCAATGGTACGGCTGGCCCCCGGGTGACACGAGAAGCGGGAGGAGTGTCCCCATTGGAGGACTGAAGGGCGGACCGTGACAGGAACAAAAAGACGACCAGGGGGTCCACCTCCGGGATCGGGGTCCAGCAGGAGTGCGGCTCGGACCCGGTTTTCCAGGTCCCAGGTCAGTGCACCAATGGTGCAAGTCTGAGGCAGGATGAGTTCAGGACCTTCAGGAGAGCTGTCAGGGGAAAACTGACGGGAGAGAGCATCAGGTTTAATATTTCTGGTACCTGGGCGATAGGTGATGGTGAAGTTGAACCTCGAGAAAAAGAGAGACCAGCGGGACTGTCTGGAGTTTAGGCGTTTGGCGGTTCTGAGGTACTGTAGGTTCTTGTGATCTGTCCATACGATGACCGGGTGTTCAGTGCCTTCAAGCCAGTGCCTCCACTCCTCCAGTGCCAGTTTGATGGCCAACAACTCCCCGTCTCCGACGTCATAATTACGTTCTGCAGGGGAGAAACGTTTGGAAAAAAAAGCACAGGGATGGAGTTTACCGTCAGAGGTGTTACGTTGAGAGAGGACGGCTCCAGCTCCACTGTCGGATGCATCCACCTCCAGGACAAACTGGGAGGTAGGTTCTGGGTAGGTGAGAATGGGGACTGACGAGAAACGGTCTTTGAGGAGGTTGAAAGCCTTCTCTGCATCCAGGTTCCAGGAGAAAATCTGCTTGGTGGAGGTGAGAGCGGTCAAGGGAGAAGCAATTTGACTGTAGTTACGTATAAATCGACGGTAGAAGTTTGCAAAACCAAGGAAGCGTTGGAGCTGCTTCCGGGTCTCAGGTCTCGGCCATTCCTTGACTGCTTTTACCTTGTCTGGTGTGGTCTGTACCTGCCCCCCACTGAAGATATGTCCGAGAAAGGTGATGGTGTGTTTGTGGAATTCACATTTCTCGGCTTTCACGAACAGACGGTTCTCCAGTAAGCCTTGCAGGACCAGAGAGACATGGCGAGTGTGTTCCTGGGGGTTAGAGGAGAATATTAGGATGTCATCCAGATAGGCAAACACAAAGACATTGAGATAGTCCCTGAGGATGTCGTTTATGAAGTTCTGGAAGACAGCTGGGGCATTAGTGAGTCCGAACGGCATGACCAAGTACTCGAAGTGTCCTATGGGGGTCTTGAAGGCGGTCTTCCATTCATCTCCCTCACGTACACGCACCAAGTGGTAGGCGTTACGGAGATCCAGTTTGGTGAAGATGGAGGATCCTAGGACGGGTTCAAAAGCAGAGGTGAGTAAAGGCAGAGAGTACTTGTTTTTTACCGTGATTTGGTTGAGTCCCCGGTAGTCAATGCAGGGTCTGAGACCGCCATCTTTTTTGGAGACGAAGAAGAAACCAGCCCCAACAGGCGATGAAGATGGACGAATGAGACCCGCCTGCAGGGATTCATTTATGTATGTCTCCATAGCGGTTCGTTCAGGCCTGGACAGGTTGTAGAGGCGACCTGAGGGGAGTGGAGCCCCGGGGAGCAGGTCAATAGCACAGTCGTAGGGCCTGTGTGGAGGGAGAGAAGCAGCTTGCTCTTTACTGAAGACTTGGGCTAGACCATGGTACTCGGGCGGAACGAGCTCTAGGTCAAGAGGAGGGCTGCTGTGGGACTCGGGACTCCCAATACGGAGAACAGCAGAGCGAAGACAGGTGGAAGAACAATAGGGACTCCAGGCTTCGATACGGGACTCAGCCCAGTTTATCTGAGGGTTGTGTAATCTCAACCAGGGATAGCCTAGGACCACAGGGCAGGAGTTGGTGGGAAACACTAGGAACTCGAGCTCCTCCTGATGGTTACCGGAGGCAGTGAAGAAAAGGGGAAACGTGCGGTGTGTAATAGTGACTAGGGGGTGTCCATCTAGTGCACTCACAGACAGAGGAGGTTCCAGTGGTCGAACAGGGACTTGTAGCTGGTTAACAAGTGTGGGATTTATGAGGTTCTGTTCAGCACCAGAATCAACTAGGGCTTGAACAGGGAGTTGATGTTGGTTGTGCTGGAGAGTTATGTTGAGGGTGAATCGAGGCTTGTCAGAGTTGGCGCATCCACCCACCAATAACCTCGGTTCTATTGGCGGGCGACCCCGTTTGGGCGTATGGGACAAGAAGAGAGGTGATGTGAGGGGGAGCCACAATACATACAGCAACCTGAGGTTCGTCTGCGAGCCTTCTCCTCAGGGGTGAGATGGGTCTGGCCCAACTGCATGGGTTCAGAGTGATCCTGTTCAGGTTCAGGCTGGTTATGTTTGGGGCGAACAGCAAGCAAAGAGTCGGGAGCAGGCATGAGAGCCAGGCGAGGTGGTTTGGGTGAAACGACAGGACCACGACCTCGTTCGGTGGCCCTTTCACGCATCCTGGCGTCGATGCGACTAGCCAGGCTGATGAGTTCCTCCAGGGTCTTAGGTGGGTCCCGGTAGGCAATCTCATCCTTTATTCGGTTGTTAATGGCGTGCCAGAAAGCCCCCTTCAACGCCACCGGGTCCCAGCCAGACTCCGCTGCAACNTGTCATAATCTGAGGTTTTGTGAGGATCCTGGAGCAACACAACAGTCTGAGGAAAACAGGAGGTAAGTAAAATAATGTTTTTATTATAAGACTTGGTGTGAAGGTGGATCCAGGAGGATCTGTGGAATCCGAGTACAGGAGACTTCTGAGAGGAGAGAGGAGAGTGAGTATATGGAGGTGAGGATAACGTGCTGATATGAGGTTTGAATGGAGGTCTTACTGGTAGGATGAAGATAGGGATCTTGGGGAGGTTTTGTCTGTCCTGGGTGAAACTGGTTGGAGCGGTGGTGAGAAGTTGATGGAGGATGAAATGGAGTGGAGGCAGCTGGCTGGCAGGGGGGACAGGCAGACCAAGCGGACATGAGGTTTGAGGAGGACTCCGGAGGATCTTGAGGTGGACGACGCCGAGCAGGTTGGCTGGAGAGATGAGAGGAAAAATGATTATAAGGTTCAAGAATACAAAATGTAGAGGAGACCTGAGTTTACCACTAGTGAGGTGGAAAAGACTGGCGTCGTCCCTCTGTGGATCTGCTCCTTAAGAAGGTCCTCCTCTGATGACGCTGATGAGCTGCAGCTGGGAGCTGCAGCTGGAGAGGATCTGCCTGCCACGCCCTGAGGGAAAAACACAGACTGCCTGCAGGCACCCAGGACATGACAGTACCCCCCCCCTCAACGGACGCCACCTGGCGGACGAGCGGAGGTCGACGGAGCAGACTGCTCGAAGTCGGCAATGAGAGTGGGGTCCAGGATAAAGGACCGAGGAACCCAGGACCGTTCCTCGGGACCGTAGCCCTCCCAGTCCACCAGATACTGGAAACCACGACCACGGGGCCGAGAGGCGAGGATGCGGCGGACCGTGTAGGCGGGATGGCCGTCGATGACTCTGGCAGGAGGAGGGGGCTCCGCCGGAGGGGCCATAGGAGAGGACTGGACAGGTTTTATCCGAGAGACGTGGAAAGTGGGATGGACCCGGAGGTGAGACGGAAGGGCAAGACGCACCGCAGAAGGGCTCAGGACCGCCTCGATGGGGAAGGGGCCAAGGAAGCGTTGGGAAAGCTTCCGGGAACCGGACCTGAGGGGAAAGTCCTTAGAGGACAACCAGACCTTCTGACCAACAGTGTAGACCGGAGCAGGAATGCGTCGACGGTCAGCAATGCGCTTGTTTTGGGCCGATGTGCGTTGAAGGGCGGCCCGGGTCTGATCCCAAACCCGACGACACCTATTGAGGTGAGTACGAACAGAAGGCAGGGCAGAATCAGGGAAGGTAGATGGAAGGAGGGAAGGCTGGAAGCCCAGGGAGGCTTCGAAAGGAGAGATGCCAGAGGCTGTGGAGATGTGAGAGTTGTGAGCATATTCAATCCAGACTAGGTGCTGACTCCAGGTTGTGGGATTAGCAGAACAGAGACAACGAAGCATGTTTTCAACCTCCTGATTGAGGCGTTCGCACTGACCGTTAGTCTGCGGGTGGTAGCCGGACGTCAGTTGGGGTTTGGCGCCCAACAGGGAGCAGAATCCCTTCCAGACCTGGGAGGTGAACTGGGGTCCCCTGTCCGATAGGATCTCCGTGGGGATACCATGAAGTCGAAAGACATGCTGAACGAGGAGACGAGCAGTAACCGCAGCAGATGGGAGTCTGGATAGAGCAACAAGATGGCATGCCTTGGAAAAACGGTCAATAATGGTAAGGATGACTGACCTGTTGTTGGAGGTCGGCAAGCCAGTAACAAAGTCGAGAGCGATGTGGGACCAAGGACGTGTGGGAATGGCGAGTGGCTGAAGGAGACCCGAAGGGGGCTGATGAGAGGTCTCGTTTTTTGCACACGTAGCACATGCCAGTACGTAGTCCGTGACATCCTTATTGAGGGATGGCCACCAGAAGTACCGGCGTAGAAGCCCAATGGTACGGCTGGCCCCCGGGTGACACGAGAAGCGGGAGGAGTGTCCCCATTGGAGGACTGAAGGGCGGACCGTGACAGGAACAAAAAGACGACCAGGGGGTCCACCTCCGGGATCGGGGTCCAGCAGGAGTGCGGCTCGGACCCGGTTTTCCAGGTCCCAGGTCAGTGCTCCAATGGTGCAAGTCTGAGGCAGGATGAGTTCAGGACCTTCAGGAGAGCTGTCAGGGGAAAACTGACGGGAGAGAGCATCAGGTTTAATATTTCTGGTACCTGGGCGATAGGTGATGGTGAAGTTGAACCTCGAGAAAAAGAGAGACCAGCGGGACTGTCTGGAGTTTAGGCGTTTGGCGGTTCTGAGGTACTGTAGGTTCTTATGATCTGTCCATACGATGACCGGGTGTTCAGTGCCTTCAAGCCAGTGCCTCCACTCCNAAGAGACAGAGTCCCTGAGGATGTCATTTATGAAGTTCTGGAAGACAGCTGGGGCATTAGTGAGTCAGAACGGCATGACTAAGTACTCAAAGTGTCCTATGGGGGTCTTGAAGGCGGTCTTCCATTCATCTCCCTCACGTACACGCACCAAGTGGTAGGCGTTACGGAGATCCAGTTTGGTGAAGATGGAGGATCCTAGGACGGGTTCAAAAGCAGAGGTGAGTAAAGGCAGAGAGTACTTGTTTTTTACCGTGATTTGGTTGAGTCCCCGGTAGTCAATACAGGGTCTGAGACCGCCATCTTTCTTGGAGACGAAGAAGAAACCAGCCCCAACAGGCGATGAAGATGGACGAATGAGACCCGCCTGCAGGGATTCATTTATGTATGTCTCCATAGCGGTTCGTTCAGACCTGGACAGGTTGTAGAGGCGACCTGAGGGGAGTGGAGCCCCGGGGAGCAGGTCAATAGCACAGTCGTAGGGCCTGTGTGGAGGGAGAGAAGCAGCTTGCTCTTTACTGAAGACTTGGGCTAGACCATGGTACTCGGGCGGAACGAGCTCTAGGTCAGGAGGAGGGCTGCTGTGGGACTCGGGACTCCCAATACGGAGAACAGCAGAGCGAAGACAGGTGGAAGAACAATAGGGACTCCAGGCTTCGATACGGGACTCAGCCCAGTTTATCTGAGGGTTGTGTAATCTCAACCAGGGATAGCCTAGGACCACAGGACAGGAGTTGGTGGGAAACACTAGGAACTCGAGCTCCTCCTGATGGTTACCGGAGGCAGTGAAGAAAAGGGGAAACGTGCGGTGTGCAATAGTGACTAGGGGGTGTCCATCTAGTGCACTCACAGACAGAGGAGGTTCCAGTGGTCGAACAGGGACTTGTAGCTGGTTAACAAGTGTGGGATTTATGAGGTTCTGTTCAGCACCAGAATCAACTAGGGCTTGAACAGGGAGTTGATGTTGGTTGTGCTGGAGAGTTATGTTGAGGGTGAATCGAGGTTTGTCAGAGTTGGCGCACCCATCCACCAATAACCTCGGTTCTATTGGCGGGCGACCCCGTTTGGGCGTATGGGACAAGAAGAGAGGTGATGTGAGGGGGAGCCACAATACATACAGCAACCTGAGGTTCGTCTGCGAGCCTTCTCCTCAGGGGTGAGACGGGTCTGGCCCAACTGCATGGGTTCAGAGTGATCCTGTTCAGGTTCAGGCTGGTTATGTTTGGGGCGAACAGCAAGCAAAGAGTCGGGAGCAGGCATGAGAGCCAGGAGAGGTGGTTTGGGTGAAACGACAGGACCACGACCTCGTTCGGTGGCCCTTTCACGCATCCTGGTGTCGATGCGACCAGCCAGGCTGATGAGTTCCTCCAGGGTCTTAGGTGGGTCTCGGTAGGCAATCTCATCCTTTATTCGGTTGTTAATGGCGTGCCAGAATGCCCCCTTCAACGCCACCGGGTCCCAGCCAGACTCCGCTGCAACAGTCCGAAACTCAACGATAAAGGTTGACATAGGACGGTTACCTTGGTTTAGGGTCCAGAGGCGCCTGGCAGCAGCATCAGGGTCTGTGTCTCCAGTGAAGGTCTGTTTGAATAGACTCAGAAACAGATTGAAAGGGAATGACTGTATGTTGTCTATTGTAATGACAGACTCCACCCACTGGAGGGCGCTGTCTCGGAGGAGACTGATTATGAATGATATCTTACTTTCGTCGGAGCTGAATCTCCGGGGTGATTGACGGAAGGTTAGCGAGCACTGGAGGAGAAACCCACGAGCTCTATTAACATCCCCAGAGAAAGGAGCCGGAGAGGGGAGACCGACGTCAGACTGAGGCGATGAGGAAGCCGCCGCGTCATCAGGAGCCTGTCGCGGCTCGTCCGGTATGGGACCGGCTGGGGAGGAAGAAACAGAGGAATTAACAGCGTTTTGACTCACAGCTTCCTTAATGAGTTGTTGGAGGGAATCGAAGTTTTGAGCCTGGGTCTGGAGCTGTTGGGTCACTGTTTGAGTTTGGATCTGGAGCTGTTGAGCCAGCTGTTGGATCAGGGTTTCATGGCGGCCGAGAGTCGCGCCCTGGTGGGCGACAGCGTTATGGAGTTGTGTCGCAGGATCCAAGTGGCCAGTCTTTTCTGTCATAATCTGAGGTTTTGTGAGGATCCTGGAGCAACACAACAGTCTGAGGAAAACAGGAGGTAAGTAAAATAATGTTTTTATTATAAGACTTGGTGTGAAGGTGGATCCAGGAGGATCTGTGGAATCCGAGTACAGGAGACTTCTGAGAGGAGAGAGGAGAGTGAGTATATGGAGGTGAGGATAACGTGCTGATATGAGGTTTGAATGGAGGTCTTACTGGTAGGATGAAGATAGGGATCTTGGGGAGGTTTTGTCTGTCCTGGGTGAAACTGGTTGGAGCGGTGGTGAGAAGTTGATGGAGGATGAAATGGAGTGGAGGCAGCTGGCTGGCAGGGGGGACAGGCAGACCAAGCGGACATGAGGTTTGAGGAGGACTCCGGAGGATCTTGAGGTGGACGACGCCGAGCAGGTTGGCTGGAGAGATGAGAGGAAAAATGATTATAAGGTTCAAGAATACAAAATGTAGAGGAGACCTGAGTTTACCACTAGTGAGGTGGAAAAGACTGGCGTCGTCCCTCTGTGGATCTGCTCCTTAAGAAGGTCCTCCTCTGATGACGCTGATGAGCTGCAGCTGGGAGCTGCAGCTGGAGAGGATCTGCCTGCCACGCCCTGAGGGAAAAACACAGACTGCCTGCAGGCACCCAGGACATGACATTTATAGTTATAACAGAAGGTATCATAGTCAGAGCATACTCTGTATAAAACCTCGAATAACTGAATAAATCAGCAGAAGGTTAGCAATAAACTAAAGAGTTTTATTCGCTACAATAGACACCAACATATCACACCATGTCAGAGATCACAGCTACTGCACCATCTAGCGGGACAATGGGGAACCTCCTGGCAGAGCTACAGGGCCGCTTCATCGCCCCTCGTTCCAAGCTACAACCACAAAAAGCTCAAAGACGTGATGTCATCCAGTGTTGAAAGAGGGTAGTGAGGTCTTTTGATGGCTTTGTTTAAGTCCTGCAGGCCGAGACCCACCCTGAGTTTTCCATCTCTTTTTTCCGCCACCACCAATCCATTCACCCATTCTGTGGGCTCTGTCACTTTGGCAATTATGCCATTTTCCTCCATTTCATCAAACTCTTTTTTCAGGCGTTCTCTCAGTGTAAAAGGAATCCTCCGTGGGGGGTACACAACGGGAATAGCATTTGGATCTATGTGTAACTCACATTCTCCAGGAAATTTTCCTATGCCTTTGAATACATCAGCAAACTCTTCCTTGATGTCTGTGGACTGCACAGACATGATTAACTTGACTAAATCCAGATCCAGACATGCTCTCAAACCCAAGATGGGAGGTGCTGCTGTCTCAGCTATATCAAAAGTCATCACTTTGTGAATTTCCTTCCTCTTGCATTTGAGCTGGCAGGTCCTTTTAATATCCAGTTTTTCCCCTCCGTAACCAGATAGTGAGCGTGTGGGTTTTGTTAAGTTGACCTGCTTGAAGGATTTCTTAAACAATCAGGTGGGTATTACATTAGCAGTGTCTCCAGTGTCTAGTTTAAAGGTCACAACTTGATGAGATGAACCAACTTCAACATCTGCATAAGCCTGCTCATTAACCTCCCCTTCATTTAGTTTAGTTATAGAGTCTATGAAGAGTTCATCATACTCACTTGGGGGTTCTGGTTTGATGGCAAATACAGGGTTTGGTTTTTGTAGTATTTCAGAGCGGCAGGCCTTTGCAAAATGGTTAAATTTACCACACTTTTTGCATTTCTTTCCTTTTGCAGGGCACTCAACCTTCAGGTTGTGCATTTGTGCGCATCTGCCACATGGTTTTTCCATCTTGTTAGAATGGTTTAACCTCCATTTTTTCTGCTGCATGCTGTGCCGCTTAGTGAATACTGCATGTGCAGGTGCTGCCTCCCGCAGGTTCGAGTGTGGGTTGACCATGACTTTTAGCTGGTTTTGTGCAATTTCATATGAGCGAGCAATGTCAATGGCTTTTTCTAGAGTTAGACCCTTGGCTCAACAGTTTTTCTCTGACTTGTGGGGAGTTAGTTGCAAACACAATCCTGTCTCTGACCATCTCGTCACTGTTAGCATAGCCACACTGTTTGACAAGTAGCTTTAACTCCGTTACAAAGTGTTCGAATGACTCCCTCTCTCCTTGGAGTCTCTCATTAAACTTGTATCTGGCAAAGATGGTGTTCGTTTTAGGCATGAGATATTGTTCAAACGTATCCAAATAAGTATTGAGCTTCTTAGCTTCATCAGCAGTCAGTTGCCACGTGTTATTAATATCTCTGCCCCTTTCCCCCACCCATAGAAGAAGATAACTGCCCCGTGTTTCCTCAGACTTGTCGCTTAGCGGTCCGGTGAACATCAGCTTCACATGCTGCACGAATCTCCGCCATGCGTCGGGAAGATTAGCAGAATCCCAATCCATGTGTGGTACTGGAACTCCAGACGGATCCATTTTATGGTTCTCCAGCAGGCGTTCCGTATGACCAACTCTGACACCATGTAATGTTTTGTATTTTCCTACATCCAAATAATATGGTCCACAGGATACTTTATTAACCGGCTCTTTATTTAGTTGCTCTTTCTGTACAACGTCTTACACTCAGTTCAGCAACCCCATCCTACTCTTTGTCTACAGTAAGCCAGCAGGGACAAACTAACAAAGGCGAACTGTCAACAATATAACATCCAGCGCACTTCCGGTTGTACGTGTGTTATAAATTGACTGTTCGGTGTTTGATTTTTGTGTAATAAAGAAGTCTAAATTGTGGAGCCAACATGGTATTTCACCGTTCGGCTGGGCAAGCCATAATGGCACAGTTTGATGCGTAAAACCTCGTCTCCGTCTCAGTTTGTGGAACGTTGGAATGGTCAGCAGCAGGCGGACATAAGGAACTAATAGAATTGGAACCTACACTAGGTAAAACTCAATACACATGGACAATTACTCATTATGTACTAGGATCTATAGTTGCTTCATGTTATGATGAAATATGATGGCGTTATAGCAATTTAACTTTTATGCTAGCTAGCACTAAAATGTTTGGTGTTGCATAAGTAGCTTGGACAATTTTGAAAAAAAAAACCGTCTTTTTTCCATATCCTTTTGTTAGCTCAGTCTATATATGCTATATACCAAGTTTCATGTTGATTGAGCTTATAATGTGGGAGGAGTTAGCAAAAGCAGGTTTTGCCTTTTTTGCGATATAGCAAAAAATCTAGTTAGGCGGCAAATATAAAAGTGGTTCAAAATCATCCAAGGATCATGGGATAGTTTTTGACTGTGGGCCTTATGATTTAGAAGTTATTAGATCAAAAGCATTGCCCTCTGCAATAGTGCCCCCTAGGTTTCAGAGGGTAGGAATTTTTTAATCTGAGTAGCGGTAGGGCTTTTCTAGAATGCCATATCCGATTTTTTCCAGCATTTTCTGCCCATATGGTTTTAGCAGAGAAGAAGAAGAAGAATAAAAAGAGAAAAATCTGTACAAAAACAATTTCCATGCTCTGCTGGAGCCATGGAAGCGTGGCTGCGGGCTTGGAACCCTAAAAAGGTTTTTGTCATCTAAAGAACATTGCCAGAGTCTGCCCCATTCTCTCTCTCGGGTCAACACAGAGACACTAATGCTTTTATCACCAGTAGAATAGTTGTAATGTCCTGTTTTCTGGTCTTCCCAAAGAAAAGTAGCTCAGGTTTACAATTTTTACAAAATTCAGCAGCACGCGTCCTGACGAAGACCAGGAGGCAGGAGCACATTACACCCATCCTAAAGTCCTTGCATTGGTTACCTGTGTGTTTTAGGATCTATTTTAAGATTCTTTTAATGGTTTTTAAATGTCTTAATGGTCTTGGGCCTTCTTATCTCTCAGAAAAGCTTTTGCCATATGAACCTCTGTGGCGCTCCTCTGGCAGCCGTCTCCTTGTCATGCCTAGAGTTAGAACACGCACTCACGGCGAGGCGTCTTTTCATTATTATGGCCCTTATCTCTGGAACAGGCTGCTGGAGAACCTCAGGGCAGCAGAGAACGTTCATGTGTTTAAAGGCTCAAGACTCACATTTTTAACCTAGCTTTTAACTGATTATTTATAATAATAATAATAATAATATATAATAATAACTTTATTTATATAGCACCTTTCTCAGGCCAATGGCCACAAAGTGCTTTACAATAAAAACAATTATAAAAACACAAAGGATAAAACTTGAAAAGAACATAATAAAACACAAAATAAAAACTTGATAAGAACATGATAAAACGCAAAATAAAAACATGATAAGAACATGATAAAACGCAAAATAAAAACATAAGAACATGATAAAACGCAAAATAAAAACATGATAAAACAAAAACATCATGCAACCTAAAATCAGTAAAAAGCGAGCCTGAATAAATGAGTTTTCAACTGTTTCCTAAAAGAGTCAACAGAATCCAGGCTACGCAGGGGAGGAGGTAAAGCGTTCCATAATTTTGGAGCCACTACTTTAAAAGATTTATCTCCCCTGGACTTAAAATGTGATCTAGGAACCTCCAACAGCCTCTGACTAGCAGACCTCAGACTACGAGGAGGACTGTAGGGTTTTAAAAGGTCTGAAATATAAACAGGGACCTGACCACGCATGGTAAAAACTTTACTAAAAAAGTAAAAACTAAAAGTTTAAAATGAATTCAAAAATGCACTGGTAACCAGTGCAGGGATCTTAAAACTGAAGTAATGTGCTGACTCTTTTGTGTGTTGGTTAAAAGCCTTGCAGCAGCATTCTGAACTGACTGGAGGCGAGACAGATCTTTCTTGTTCAGACATGTAAAAAGGCTGTTACCGTAATCAAGGCGAGATGAAATAAAAGCATGAATAATCATCTCTAGTTCTGCTTTTGACACTAGCGTTCTGATCTTAGAGATATTTCTCAGTTGAAAAAAGCAGTTACGGATTAATGTTCGTGAATGTCCCTCTAATGACATGGCAGAATCTAGAATGATACCAAGGTTTCTGACGTTTGGTTTAACAGAAGCATCCAAAAAACCAAGGTGCTGCTTAATATCACTCATTTGGTTCTCTGGAGCAAAAATTAGTGATTGAATCTTATCAGATAGTCTTATAGCCTGTTTAACTGCTTTAGTCCATCTTTTAACTTCTTATTTATTTAGTCTGTTTAACTGCTTTTAGTGTAACGTTTAACTGATTATGTTTAATTACCTTTAGTCTGGTTTTTAACTGATTTATTATAGTCTAACTGCTTTTAGTCTCACTGATTTTATGTATTATTTAGTTAGATTTTATCATCGTTTTATTATTTAATCTTATATTTATCCTGTTATTTTTATATTTTAACTTATTTTAATCTTCCATCCATGGGAAGGGATGGGAACGTGGTTTATGTGGGGTCATTTTAACTTGTAAACCACCTTGTGTTACAATTTTTATTTGTTTGAAAAGCGCTTTAGAAATAAAAGTTTATTATTTTTATTATTATTATAAATTGTTTATTTAAATGTACTGCTATAGCAGTTACACATTTAATGCTAAACACAAATGCTGTAGATGCTGTACTCTGTCTCCTCCATCACACACAGGCAGCAGGATGCTGCTGGAGATGCAGTAGCAAAAGCTTCAGTCTCTCCATCATTATAAAGATCACTGCTAAGAAAAACCCAGATGAATTGGGTTACATCCACATAAAAACAAAATTTGTGATGCTGCTCCTCATTTAGAAACAAGCTTCTCAGTTTGTTTTGGTCCTTCATTGAAACACTTGTTTGGGGCGGCATATAGCTCAGTTGGTAGAGTGGCCGGTCTGGCAACCAGAGGGTTGCTGGCTCAATCCCCAGTAGCTAAGCCATTTACCAGTTTCATGTTGGAGCTGCTGGTGTTATGGTGAGATGCGTTCCCCTGTTGAAAAGGGTCTTGGGTCCCCCTCCACATGCTGCCAGTTCTATGCTGCATCCATGTTACCAGGGTGGTATAAAAATACTGCCATAGAGTATCTTGTGATACATATCACACACCCCTGTGAGGCTGCAGAGAGGATGGAACTTTGTTGCATTTCTTCTCAGGCTGAATTCAAACATATTCAGTTACTAAACTCATTGAAAACAGACATTCTGGGACTGAACTTGTCTTCCTGCTCAGCAGGGGAAATGTAGCAATACTCAGCTCTGAAAGTTGAACAGTAAGTCATGAAGATTTAATTTCATTAAGGAAAACCCAAACTATTTAAAGACATTTAGGATCTGGAGGAAACATGTCTTTAAATGAATTACAGTTAGCAGGGTAAATGTGATCAAATCAAAAGACTCCCCATCAACATAATCTAATCAGCTCTGGAGGTGAACATTCACTGTGAATTAATGAGAGCTCATTCTTCATTCTAGGATAAGAAATTATACATCTGAGTTTACAGGAGCCGTTTACCTGAAGCA
Organism: Callopanchax toddi; assembly: GCA_006937965.1. Classification (NCBI taxonomy): domain Eukaryota; kingdom Metazoa; phylum Chordata; class Actinopteri; order Cyprinodontiformes; family Nothobranchiidae; genus Callopanchax; species Callopanchax toddi. The sequence continues at coordinate 177,219 of SSNR01000537.1, forward strand.
CAAGAGCAAAGACAGCAACATACCATACAGTCAGAAACAGATATCAGGGCTGTCACAGAGGAAACATTTATTTATAACAGGGTTGTAGTGTTTAAAAAACCAGCATGTAAAAGGTATTATTCTTCTAGAAAACCATCAGACAGATATTCTGCTAGATCCAGGGATTGTTGAGGACCTTGGTAAAGTCTGATAGATCCTCATTCTGACTGAGGGCCTGAAATCCACTCTGCAGGTCTTACACTGTCCTCCTCATACTCAGATTAATACCCAGATTTAATTTATTGTCTCCTTGTTCCTTCCCAGTTGTCATCTGAGACGTCTCTCTCATTTGTCTCCATGCTCTCTTTGCCCGGTTTGGTCTCCTCCGCTTCATCACTTCAGCACGATGTGTGTGTATATGAAGTGTTTAGTTTTAGTTTATGGCTCTGACACATTGCTGTAATTGTCTGTGGGAATTCCCTACATTTTAAAAACTAGATTTGCATAAATTAATTATATAGTACAGTGAATTTCAGGCCCAGTGATTGTTTGGATCACCTGGAAAAAGGAATTTCTGGATAAACAAAGGTGAGCGCTCCCACAGTCCTGTGTCCTGCAGAGTAAAGCATCCTGAGACCATTCATGTGTGGGGTTGCTTCTCAGCCAGGCCTAGTACCAAGCCCAGTTGGTTCTAAGGGGCCCAAAGTGGGACCAGAAAATCTCAACACTATTAAACCAGCAGCAGCCTGAACCGTTGATACAATAATATTAATAATAATTATGATGGATTAGACTTTTATAGCACTTTTCTATCCGAGGATACTCAAAGTGCTTAACAGATTTTAATCAGCACACACACACTCTGGTGGTGGTGAACTTCATCAGTAGCCACAGCTGACCTGAGGCAGACTGACAGAGGCCATCGACAACTCTGACAACCACCAACATTCACACTGGCAAGGGGGGTGATGTGCCTTGCCCAAGGACATAGTGATCCAGCAGGAGCTGGGATTGAACCCGCTCTACTGCCTGAGCCACTGCTGACAAGGCAGGATGGATTCATGCTTTCATGACGGTGATGACACCAAATTCTAACCCAACCTTCTGAATGTTGCAGCTGAAATCGACTCTTCAGACCAGGAAACAAGTCTCTTCTGGTGATGCTGTGTGAATTGTAGCCTCAGTTTCCTGTTCTCAGCTGACAGGAGAGACATCTGGTGAGGTCTGCTGATGTAGTCCATCTGCTTCAAGGTTCATGTTGTGGTTCAGAGATGTTCTGATGACTGTTGTTGGACCCAGTGATTATTTGGGCCGCTTTTGTCTTTCGTCTGAAACCAGTCTGATCATTCTCATCTGACAAGATATTTTCATCCACACAGCTGCTGCTGCCGACTGGATGTTTTTGTCCTTTGTTCAATTCTTTGTAAACCCTAGGGATGGTTGTGGGTGAAAATCCCAGATCAGCTGGCTGTTTAGCCATTTAAGTTAACCAACTGAAAAAGTGCACCTAAGTGACCTGTCAGGTTCAAACCTCTAACATTATAAAAAACAGACTTCCAGAGAAACGAGTCAGATAACTTCTCTCATTTTTGATCACATTCAGAACGGAGAGAAAGGCAGTCAAAATTCAGCTAGTGCTGTTGGAAGCACCGCTACCAAAACCTTTCTGCCTTCTCTCACTCCAGAGCGCTTTCTATTACAAGACACACAAAGTGAAACAAATAACGCTTGATTTACAACAGGAGACCAGATGTCTAGAGGATGGTTTCTCAGCCTTGAGGGAGACAGGAGGACAAAACAACAAAAGACTGGTGTTCGCAGGGTGAAAGGTCTGATAGTACTCTCCAGGAACCTTGGGCGAAAGTTGAAGTTCAGTTTTCAGACCCATGGTATATAAATAATAAAAATCTTATTTAAAGCGGCAATCTGGATTATTTTTCTCTGTATCAAAGTTTTCTAAATGTTTTAAATGATATTTCAGGTCTAAACTATGATCTATGGGTTGAGTTCCACAACATCTGTCATTCTGATGAAGACCCTCCTTCCTCCTAGAGACCCCTTTCCATTATTTCTTGCCGACATTTTTTAGCCAATGAAATTCAAATGTCTGCATTCTCTCAACATGCACGCGCATTGACCAAACCTGTACCAGTAGGGGGCGCTGTCGTACAGGACGCTCCGTGTGTTTCTCTGTTTGCGTCTCAGCCTCACAGCTCATTTCTACTAAAAACCTACCCATTCTCCAGCTAAAGATGGATTTATTTTTATTTTTAAACCTTTCACTTCACAGAATGGCAAGGTTTGACAGGATTACGCGTTTATTTTGGTCAGAAAGTTCATCCAGGGCCGAGTCAAGTTCAGCTTCAGAGTCCAGCAGCAGCTCTCTGCTAACAGAGCTAATATCAGAAGCAGCAGGGACAGAGAGGGCTCATCAGACCCTCGTAGTATTGTTGGAATAAGAGTTGTGAACTGTGAGTGATTAAACCCTACACATTGAGCTGTACAGTTCATGTCCGCAACGTATATGCGCCGTGTGCACGCGCGCACACGCGACCGGACGCGCGTGTCGAGACGTTTTGAGGAGGAGCCTTTGGACACTAGATTCAAAAACTGCTCTCTTGCTGAAATAATCCAGAGTGCTGCTTTAACAAACGGTTTACGCAGCTTGAATTAAAGAAGTTTGTTTTCCAGAACTTTACGTGAACTCAATCATTCATCTCCACACTTAAAACCAAACAACAGATTTCTCTCAGCTCATCATCCTGTACATGAAGGTTGGATAGATTTAATAATCATAAATACCTCTCTCTAGTACACAACACTCAGGTTTAAACTTTATTTAAACATGTGAACATATTACATAAATATTACATAAAACTGCAGATTGAGTCAAATATCTCCAGACGGCTGTGTGTAGAAAAACACACACAGGTAAATAATGCTGAACATTAGTGTTCATGACTGCTACTAATAAATTAAAACATCCTGGATGAAGTTTACACACAACCCCACTGGATGAAGATTGACTGTATTGACATTTTGCTCCCATCTGTCCCATGATGAGAACATTTCACCTCCAGCAGGAGTGTCAGGATTCAAGGCACTGCCTCACCATTCAGCTGAACTACGAGTCGTCCGCTTGTCTCTGATTGGATAAGCAGAACGCAGGTGTGTTTGCCTGCTGTGGTGGGCTTGAAATGGACGGGCAGCTTCACATAATGCTGTGATCTGCAGGAGAAGAACAATTAATAAACCTTTATTCTCTTAGAAACAAAAGTTCATGCAAAAGCAAATATTTAAGATTTCACTTTTGTAAATAAAAAAATAAAAACAAATTACTTTTGTTTATGGGCATGCACCTTAAATGCTGCAGAACTAACATGATTGAACACAAATAGACTGTATTTGTTAAATAAAAGTAGATATGGTGAATACAACAACAGTATAGAGTTTCAGCAGGATTCATGAGGTACAGTGAGAGTAAAACTGAATGATTTCATCTTAAAAACCATTTATGGCCTAGTCTAGTAAACTAGACCATCAGTTCTGCTCTGAAGACTTTGGTCTAGACACGCTCCACTGGAACCTCTGCAGTCCACTGATAGGTCCGGTCAGTCTGGTACCGGGCCAATCACAACACTAACTGGTGGGCGGGATTAGCTGATGACGGCAGAGCTTCAACTTTGAAAGTAAACAACATGGCGGCAGCTCAGGAACCGCGTTCGTTTGAAACGGCTTTGTCATCAACTTTGGACGATTTAGATTTGGGCTTTTCTTAGGAAGCAAACATCAGGGCTCTAGACTAACTTTTTGCACTGGTTGCACCAGTGTGCCTACATTTTTTTCTTAGGTGCACCGGCACAAGAGTTAGGTGCACCCAAATTTACAGTTTTATAGGTTCACTTAAAAAAAAAATCTCTGCCCATATAATTAATGTTAACTCCTAAATGACTAATTAACAAGCTAGTAAACAAAGTTCTTTATTTGAAGCTGAATCGTACCAGGTGGTTAACCTACTGAAAAAGTAAAGTGCTTCAATCAGCTGAAACTAAAAATTAAAACATTTTAGGATCAGTTCAAATGTTTTAACTTCATGCTTCTCATGAACGTCTCAACCTGAACATTTCATGGCTAAATGTCTGATGGACGATCCTCCATTATGGACTCCTGTCCCTCAGATGGACTCCTGTAGTTTAGTCTCTGATCTTTGGCCTTGGCTAGACGTTTAATATTGTAGGAAAATATTACAATGTACAAAAGCTAAAAAAATACCTGACCAATAAACATTTAGAAAATGTTTTAGAGTAAATAGTTCTAATTTAAAAGGAACTGAAGTCTTTAAAAACCTGATTTAGAACCAATAAAAGAAATTGAGTATTTCTGTAAATGGTGTAAAATCATAAAAAGAACCGACTAGATCATTAAATCTATTTGTAAATGTTTTAAATCAAAGGTATGAGGTAATTATGAAAATATAAATGAAGATGGCGTCTGAGACTAAATGTAAAAGTTAGAACAGGAACGTGATGGAAACAGATTTCATGTTTTTTTGTAAAAACAAGGCAGAAAATAAGATATTTTCCCCTCAGCTCCTTTCATTCCTATTTATTTTGTGTGTACATTCTGTTTGCTCTTGTTTTGAATGAAATACTAAAAAGTTAGTTGATCATCATCTCGTCTGATGATCATTTTGCTGCCTGATGCTGAAAGGCAGCAGGTGGAGGAGACAGTGGTCAGTGTGTTAATCACAGCATGATAAACCGTTTATAGATTTATAGCTTTATAGATTGGGGGGTGGGGGTGGGGGGTGGGTGGCGGTCGGACCGAGAGCCGCACATCTGATCCGCGTGCTACCGTCTCCTCCTGATCTGTAGCTTTTTAATTAAATCCACGTTGTCAGTGCGATATAGTCCTCGTTATTTTACACACTGAGATCCGACTACAGCTGACTGATGTTTTAGTGTCTGGAGCGAGTAGCTGCTAGAAACAGTTTAGCAGCGTATTTCTCCCCCGCCCCGCTCCGTCTGGACCGCTGAATCACTCAGCGACGGCGTCAGGGTGACCCATTAAAATTTATATTTTCATACTTCTGGTTTTATGCATTTCAGTGGTTGAACCACGGGGAGTCGTTACGCGTCGCGGATTTACTATTTTTTTCCCCTGAACCACACCGGTTCCTGGGATGTATCGCGCTTCCGGAGCAGGTCTCTGACGGCTCTCTGATGAAGCAGCGCTTCCGCTCGTTTGACGACCCAACGGGTCGGACCCGTTCATAGATTTTGATGTGTTCCGTTAAGATTTGTATTTCGGAGTATCTCTGGTCTAATGCATGAAGCACAAGGAGACCTTTTTTTTTCCTTCAAACAGCTGGTCACACTGGTGCGACCTATGATATTTTTAAGTCGCACCTTTTAGAAATTTGGGACCAAATTGGTCGCAGTCTAGAGCCCTGAAACAGAGGCAATTAAGTCTTTTATTTTGAAAAAGGATGTATTGGATGCTTTGCTGACAGGATACGGTAAAAATTGAATCTACCAGCTGGAACCGGTCGTTGCTAAACAGCTCTGATTCGTCCTAATGCTATCCAATAGCATGTGAAGACAGTTTGATTGACAACTGTTGATACCGCCCCTATGAATGAGTCATTTCAATGGATTATGGCCACACTATGCATTCACATACAGTGGGGCAAAAAAGTATTTGGTCAGCCACCGATTGTGCAAGTTCTCCCACTTAAAATGATGGCAGAGGTCAGTAATTTTCATCATAGGTACACTTCAACTGTGAGAGACAGAATGTGAAAAAAAATCCATGAATTCACATGGTAGGATTTTTAAAGAATTTATTTGTAAATTAGGGTGGAAAATAAGTATTTGGTCAATAACAAAAATTCAACTCAATACTTTGTAACATAACCTTTGTTGGCAATAACAGAGGTCAAACGATTACTATAGGTCTTTACCAGGTTTGCACACACAGTAGCTGGTATTTTGGCCCATTCCTCCATGCAGATCTTCTCGAGAGCAGTGATGTTTTGGGGCTGTCGCCGAGCAACACAGACTTTCAACTCCATCCACAGATTTTCTATGGGGTTGAGGTCTGGAGACTGGCTAGGCCACTCCAGGACTTTCAAATGCTTCTTACGGAGCCACTCCTTTGTTGCCCGGGCAGTGTGTTTGGGATCATTGTCATGTTGGAAGACCCAGCCACGTTTCATCTTCAAAGCTCTCACTGATGGAAGGAGGTTTTGGCTCAAAATCTCACGATACATGGCCCCATTCATTCTTTCCTTAACACGGATCAGTCGTCCTGTCCCCTTAGCAGAAAAACAGCCCCAAAGCATGATGTTCCCCCCCCCCCCATGCTTCACAGTAGGTATGGTGTTCTTGGGATGCAACTCAGTATTCTTCTTCCTCCAAACACGACGAGTTGAGTTTAGACCAAAAAGTTCTACTTTGGTTTCATCTGACCACATGACATTCTCCCAATCCTCTGCTGTATCATCCATGTGCTCTCTGGCAAACTTCAGACGGGCCTGGACACGCACTGGCTTCAGCAGCGGAACACGTCTGGCACTGCAGGATTTGATTCCCTGCCGTTGTAGTGTGTTACTGATGGTGACCTTTGTTACTTTGGTCCCAGCTCTCTGCAGGTCATTCACCAGGTCCCCCCGTGTGGTTCTGGGATTTTTGCTCACCGTTCTCATGATCATTTTGACCCCACGGGATGAGATCTTGCGTGGAGCCCCAGATCGAGGGAGATTATCAGTGGTCGTGTATGTCTTCCATTTTCTGATAATTGCTCCCACAGTTGATTTTTTCACACCAAGCTGCTTGCCTATTGTAGATTCACTCTTCCCAGTCTGGTGCAGGTCTACAATTATTTTCCTGGTGTCCTTCGAAAGCTCTTTGGTCTTGGCCATAGTGGAGTTTGGAGTCTGACTGTTTGAGGCTGTGGACAGGTGTCTTTTATACAGATAATGAGTTCAAACAGGTGCCATTAATACAGGTAACGAGTGGAGGACAGAAAAGCTTCTTAAAGAAGACGTTACAGGTCTGTGAAAGCCAGAGATTTTCCTTGTTTGAAGTGACCAAATACTTATTTTCCACCCTAATTTACAAATAAATTCTTTAAAAATCCTACCATGTGAATTCATGGATTTTTTTTTCACATTCTGTCTCTCACAGTTGAAGTGTACCTATGATGAAAATTACTGACCTCTGCCATCATTTTAAGTGGGAGAACTTGCACAATCGGTGGCTGACCAAATACTTTTTTGCCCCACTGTATGTAGGATGGGTTGCCAGGCTATTTACGACCTACTAAAAGTACAAACCTGAAGAGAAGATGGTAAATCTACTTTCTGACTGCAGTGGAAGGACTGGACTACCTGTCAGAGCTTTGAGACGGGAGAGGGGCACATGATGACAGCAACTGCTGCTCATTGAGAACAACTTGTGCTTTCATAACATTTTCAAAAATTGCACCAGAAAAAGTTGGCATATTTAAGTCAAAGGGATCTGAATTCTCACTAAACACAGGCAAAAAAGTCACGTTCTTTGTCTAACTTTGTTCGGTGTTTCACTATGGGAATCGCCTCGGCGTGACCCACTACGGAAGCTCCAATGACATCACGTCTGTCTTGATACAGACAGGTTGAGCCGTGTCTGTGGCTCCGCCCACCATCCCATCTTACGGCCAACCTACCCCTCCCAACTCATTCTCGCTTTCTTCCCGTGAAGAACTACAAGCAAGCTCCCTCAGCGCATCCAGGCTAGCTTGGCTATCTGCTCAACAGTTCCCAGGCGTCTCGTTGAGGTGCATGTCATCGAACGCAGGTACCGGTGCTCTGTTCTGGATTGTGCTAGGCTATACGCTAGAAAGTGCTTTTCCCAATGCTAGATAGTGCCTGCGTTGTGGCGAACTGTCTGTAGCTCTCAGTGACTACGAGTCGGGAAACCGAGCTAACGCGTCAAGGCGAGCTGAACCTCATGGACGCTGAACTGCGAATTTAACCCCGTTTTCAACGTCATGTCGACTACCGCTACTCCCGTTAGCGGAGCGAAAGCTAAAGAGGCTGCATCCCGCCCATGCTCCGTGTCATGTGGGGCTTCTTTCTCGGGCAGGGACCCTCAACCCTTATGTATCACTTGCATGGGCACTAAACACGCCCAGGTCTCGCTGGCTAACTCCCAAGGGTGCCAGCACTGTTCATCAATTCCAGAAAAGGTTTTAGAGAGACGACTCCGGGTAGCGGTGGCTAACAGCCAGGACCCGTGTCTCTCCGCCGGGACAGCTACGGCTGCAGACGGCACCCATCAGCCACGAGCTAACACTAGCTGGGCGGATATGATGGAAGAGGCGTCCCCGTCTGTGCCGCTGCTCTTTGAAGGGCTAAGGACAGCGGGGAGCTATCTGGTTTTGATGGAGCGGAGGACAATGCCAACTCCGACCTCCTCGCCATGGAGGAGGAGGAGGACAACGAGTCCGTTTTCCCAGCACCAGTCTCTAGGCCTCCTAGCGGAGCCAGAGCAGCCTCTCCAGCGGATAGCGATCTGTACGAGGTCTGCAGGCGAGCCGCTACCAAGCTGGGCGTCCCCTGGCCTGCGACACAGGACGTGGTGGGGACGGAACAGGATCTCTATGATGATAAGAGGCTTCCACCGGCCCTACCACCAGCCAAGCAGCGGTTGCCAGCTGTTCCGGCATGCATGAAGGAAGCTAGCCGCTCCTGGTCCAGCCCGTTTAAGGACAAACTCCCCGCAACGGGCTGCTCTAACTTAGAGATCCATGCCATGGGTGAGCTGGGGCTGACTGGACCCCTGGCAGTAGAGCCTTCGGTGGCCTACTACCTCCATCGTAACCGCAGAGCTGTTTCAGCCTCGTCTTCTATCTCTCTCCCAGCCAAGATTACTGCATCCATTTACCAGCATATGTACAAATATGCTGGACAGTCAGTGTGCTCCCTCAACAAAGTCACACTGCTGGCAGCCTACCAGGCTGAGATCTTGGAGGAGATGGGGGGGCGGCTGGACTCAGGGTCACCTAACCCTGCCCTATGGGACGAGATCTGCGTGATGACCGACCTCATCCTTCATTCCTCCAGGGGAGCGGTGTAGGGATGTGGCCGGGTGATGGGTTTAGCGGTTTCGGGTGAGAGAGCCCTGTGGCTGAACCTATCAGGTCTGGGGGACTCACAGAAGGCCGACATCATGGATGCGGCCTATGACCCCACCAAAGGCCTATTTGGCTCTGCGCTGGAGAAGATGAGGGAGACCAGCACCCTCAGGAAACAGGAGGAAGAGGCATTTAACCTCTGCCTGCCACGTAAGCCTAATCCCCTCCCCTCTCAGGCGCCTAGAACAGGCTTTGCAGCCACCGCTGCAGCTGTCAGGGGGCGTCAGAGTGGGGCTAGAGGTCAGAGGCAGTCCTCCAGCCATTCGGCTCAGCAGAAACCGGAGAACCCTAGACAGTGGAATAAACACTCCTACGCTGCAGCAGCGGCAGCCAAAGGCCACCCCTCCCACTCCGGCGAGCAGAAGAAAAAGCGGTCCACCTAACCCCCTCCTCCTCTCTGCTCCCTCCGGCGCCTCAAAAGCCCCCATGGACTCGACCCATGTCCTGGAGGACGAAATTGCGGCCCTGTTGGAGAAATGGGCAATCTGCAGAGTCCCGGACAGCGAGGTGCAACAGGAGTTTTACTCTCGCTACTTCCTCATTCCAAAAAAGGATGGCGTGTCTCTCCGTCTCATACTGGATCTGCGTGTGTTGAACCGACACTTACGCAAGTACACTTTCAGAATGCTCACGCACAAAGTGTTGTGCCGATCTATCCAGCAGGGGGAGTGGTTTGTGACAATCGACCTCTTAGACGCTTATTTCCACATAGCGATCTACCCCCCACACAGGAAGTTCCTCAGGTTTTTGTACCGAGGAAAATTCTACGAGTATCAAGCTGTTCCGTTCGGGCTGTCATTGGCACTGAGGGTTTTCAGCAAATGTGTGGAGGCAGCGCTGTCTCCTCTGAGAGCGCGCGGCATCAGAATATTCTCGTACATCAACGATTATCTGATATGCTCCCGCTCGCAGGCACAAGCAGTCAGCGATTGTCAGATGGTGTTAAACCACCTGAGAAGCCTCGGTTTCAAAATAAACCAGCCGAAGAGCTGCCTGATCCCCACGCAATGTGTGGAATATCTGGGTCTGAGGTTGAATTCCCTCTCATGTCGTGTCGCACTGTCAGAGAAGAGAATGTCTTTATTCAGTCAGTGCGCAGCACGTTTTCAGCTGGGGAGGTTGGTTTCATTCAGGCTGTGCCTGCGCCTCCTCGGCCTCATGGCCTCAGTGATTTTGGTGGTTCAACTTGGACTTTTGATGATGAGGGACTTTCAGAGATGGGTTGCCTCTCTGAAGCTCTGTCCATGTCGCCATCTTCGCCGCAGGGTGAAGATTTCACCAACATGAGTGGCGGCTCTTCGTCAGTGGAGAGACCCCACGGTTTTCTCAGCGGGTGTCCCGCTGGGCGGCATAAGCTCCAGAGTTACCTTAACGACGGACGCCTCCCTGACAGGCTGGGGTGCCACTATGATGGGCAGAACTGTGAACGGTATGTGGTCTCGAGGAATGACTAGGCTTCACATAAACGTTCTGGAACTCCAGGCAGTCTTCCTAGCTCTGAAACACTTTCTGCCCCATCTAGAGGGCCGACATGTTCTGGTGAAGACTGACAATTCCACTGTGGTGGCATACTGTATGTGAACCGCGAAGGAGGAACCCGCTCCCTGCAGCTGCACAGGCTAGCCAGGGAGATTATTCTGTGGAGCAACGCCCGACTGCTGTCACTCCGGGCGACCCACATTCCGGGTGTTCTGAACAGGGGAGCGGATCTCCTGTCCAGGGGGAACCCGCTCTATGGAGAGTGGAGGCTCCACCCTCAGGTGGTGGAGCAGATCGGGCAGAGGTACAGCCGAGCTGCCGTAGATCTCTTCGCCTCATGGGAAAACACTCAGTGCCCACTGTTTTACTCCCTGTCAGAAGCAGATGCCCTCCTGGGCGTAGATGCCCTGGCGCATCAATGGCCGAACGTGCTGCTGTACACGTTTCCTCCACTCAGTCTGATATCCCCCACTTTGTCCAGAGTGAGGGATCAGGGACTATCCCTAATTCTAGTGGCCCCCTGGTGGCCATCCAAGCCCTGGGTGGCAGAAATAGTGGAGATTTTGGCGGCAGAGCTGTGGCCTCTTCCGGTCAGACGAGACCTCCTGTCCCAGGCGCAGGGGCAAATTTATCATCCCCACCCCGACCGCATGTCTCTCTGGGCCTGGCCCGTGAGACGTGGAATTTAAATGCGGCTGGTTTCCCCCCAGAGGTCATCAACACCATTCAGAATACTAGAGCTTCTTCAACTCGCTCTCTTTACAGTAGTAAATGGAGAGTATTTGAGGGATGGTGTGAGGAAAGGCAGACTGTTCCTTTCCAGTGTTCGGTGACGGAGGTGCTCTGTTTTCTGCAGAGTTTGTTAGAAAAGGGTAAGGCCTTCTCTACCATTAAGATCTATTTGGCTGCCATCTCAGCTTGTCATGTGGGCTTTGGTGACAAACCTGTGGGGCAGCACCCCTTGGTGTGTCGTTTCATGAAAGGGGTACGGCGCAAACTGCCAGTGGCTAGACCCCTAGCACCTTTATGGGACCTCACCTTAGTGCTGGAGGCCCTTTGCCATCATCCCTTCGAACCTATTGAGGGGATTGGGATGAAGTTTCTGTCTCTAAAGACTGCTCTACTCCTAGCTTTGACCACAGCTAAGAGAGTGAGTGAGTGAGTTGCATGCTCTGTCTGTTAGTCCTACCTGTCTGCAGTGGGCGCCTGGGCTCTCTAAGGTGTGCCTGACGCCCAATCCTGCTTTTGTGCCCAAGGTGATGGAGTCATCCTACAGGTGTTCTATGATAGAACTCCTGGCATTCCATCCACCTCCGTTCTCTTCTCCTGAAGAGCAGAGGCTTCATTGCCTATGTCCAGTGAGAACTTTGAGGTCTTATGTGGACAGAACAGCTGGTTTCAGAAGAACTGACCATCTGTTTGTGTCTTGGGCCGTTACTCATAAGGGCTTACCCGTCTCCCGTCACAGGTTAGCACACTGGATTGTGGAGGCTATAACTCTGGCATAGCTCTGTGCCCCCTCACGGTGAGGGCTCATTCCACCAGGGGTGTGGTCACTTCGTGGGCCTTGTTCCGGGGAATCTCGGTCCAGGACATCTGCGCAGCAGCCAGCTGGGCAACCCCACACACATTTGTAAGGTTTTACAGGCTGGATGTGGCCCAGCCCTCTCTAGCACACTCAGTGCTAGGGATGGGAGCATCTGGGTCTACCTGAGGTCAGGATAGGTTTCTGGCTGCCTGGTTGGACTTCGGGGTCTCCATGCCATACGGGAGTGGTCTATATCTCCCATAGTGAAACACCGAACGAAGTTAGAAAAAGAACGTTGGGTTACTTAACGTAATCCCTGGTTCTTTGATAACAGAGTGAGGTGTTTCACCAACACATCCCTCCTTGCATTGGCACGGAAAGAAAGCTGCCCAGAATGAGTTGGGAGGGGTAGGTTGGCCATGAGATAGGATGGTGGGCGGAGCCACAGACACGGCTCAACCTGTCTGTCTCAAGACAGACGTGATGTCATTGGAGCTTCCGTAGTGGGTCACGCCGAGGCGATTCCCATAGTGAAATACCTCACTCTGTTATCAAAGAACCAGGGATTACGTTAAGTAACCCAACGTTACCACTAAGCAACATAGACCTTTTTTATCTGGGTAATAATCTACCCTGACTGTCTTTATATTTCATTTTATTTTTTAAGTATTTGTTAAGTGCCTCGCCTCGCCTTCTTCCGCTTATCCGGGTCCGGGTCGCGGGGGCAGCATTCCAAGTCGGGCAGCCCAGCCCACCTTCTCCCCGGCCAAGTCCACCAGCTCCTCAGCTGGGACACCCAGGCGTTCCCAGGCCAAACTGAAGATGTATTTCCTCCAGCTTGTCCTGGGTCGACCTGGGGGCCTCCTGCCGGCAGGACATGCCCAGAACACCTCCCGAGGGAGGCGTCCAGGAGGCATCCTTACCAGATGCCCGAACCACCTCAACTGGCTCCTTTCGATATGGAGGAGCAGCGACTCTACTCCGAGTCTCTCCCGAATGTCCGAGCTCCTCACCCTATCCCTAAGGCTGAGCCCGGCCACCCTGCGGAGGAAACTCATTTCGGCCGCTTGTATCCGCGATCTCGTTCTTTCGGTCATTACCCAAAGCTCATGACCATAGGTGAGGATTGGGACGTAGACCGACCGGTAAATCGAGAGCCTTGCTTTCTGGCTCAGCTCCCTCTTCACCACAACAGACCGGTTCAGCGTCCGCATCACTGCAGACGCTGCCCCAATCCACCTGTCGATCTCCCGCTCCCTCCTTCCCTCACTCGTGAACAAGACCCCGAGATACTTGAACTCCTCCACTTGAGGCAGGACCTCTCTCCCGACCCGGAGTTGGCAATCCACCTTTTTCCGGTCGAGAACCATGGCCTCAGATTTGGAGGTGCTGATCCTCATCCCAGCCGCTTCACACTCGGCTGCGAACCTCCCCAGCAAGAGCTGAAGGTCAGAGCTCGATGAAGCTAGGAGGACCACATCATCCGCAAAAAGCAGAGACGCGATTCTCCTGTCACCAAACTCAACACCCTCCACACCACGGCTGCGCCTAGAAATCCTGTCCATAAAGGTTATGAACAGGACCGGTGACAAAGGGCAGCCCTGGCGGAGTCCAACCCTCACTGGGAACAGGTCCGACTTACTGCCGGCTATGCGGACCAGACTCACACTCCTCTGGTACAGGGACTGAATGGCCCTTAACAAAAGACCATCAACCCCATACTCCTGGAGCGCCCCCCACAGGGTGCCCCTGGGGACACGGTCATAAGCCTTCTCCAAATCCACAAAACACATGTGGATTGGTTGGGCAAACTCCCATGACCCCTCCATCACCCTAGCGAGGGTAAAGAGCTGGTCCACAGTTCCACGACCAGGACGAAAACCACATTGCTCCTCTTCAATCCGAGATTCAACCATCGACCGGAACCTCTTCTCCAGTACCCTGGAGTAGACCTTTCCAGGGAGGCTGAGGAGTGTGATCCCCCTATAGTTGGAACACACCCTCTGGTCCCCCTTCTTAAAAATGGGAACCACCACCCCGGTTTGCCACTCCACAGGAACTGCCCCCGATGACCACGCAATGTTGCAGAGACGTGTCAGCCACGACAGACCTACAACATCCATCGCCTTGAGATACCCAGGTCGGATCTCATCCACCCCTGGGGCTCCGCCACTACGTAGTTGTTTGACTACCTCAGCGACTTCTGCCCCAGAGATTGGACAGTCCGTCCCCAGGTCTCCCAGCTCTGGTTCCTCCTCGGAATGCGCGTCGGTGGGATTGAGGAGCTCCTCAAAGTATTCCTTCCACCATCCGACTTAGTATAGTATAGTATTTGTTAAGTGAATTTTAAAAAAATTTACTTTGTTTTTATTTATTTTTAAATAAAAACAAGAATTTTAAAATAACATTTTTAAAGTTTAACTTAAAACATCAGGAGCAGGGATGCAGGGATACCACTTTGTTTCAGACCGATACGATACCGATACTTGGATCTGAGTACTTGCTGATACAGAGTACCGATACAGATACTTGTATCGCACAAAAACAAAGCAATGAATTGGAAGACAGGTTTTATTTTCTTCTCTGTTACAGCAAATGAGGGTGAATTAGATTTAAAAAAATGAAATATTAATAAAAATGATCACAAAACTATGTGGAAAATAAACATTTTCCACTCCTAACCACACTGTTCCTCTTTAGCTCAACAGCACCCCCTAGCCACCAATATAGAAAACTATAACAATGCTGATGCGTCAGCTAAGCCACCTTCTGACCGCAGTCAAAGCAACTGCATTGGTATCAGTCAACTTTAATAAGTACGTGGTATCGTATTGGCCCAAAACATCGATAATCAAGAGATTAATTTTGTTGATGGTATTGTTAGAAAAAGACATCTAAAGTGAATTTTGGTATTTTTATGTCGAGGCGGGGGACTCACCTTAGGGAATATTCGAAATGCTTCATGTGGAAGGGCTTCCTAGGTTTTACAAATTTCAGCTGCAATTCAATTAGAGAAGCCACACATCAAATTCAAATCCATGCAAAGCACAAAGACACATACTGGGGTTGTTACATTCATCATAAAAACATCAAGTTAGTCATGCAGCTTATGTCCATCTGCAGTATAAATGACCATCACTGGCAGTCTAATCCTATAACAGTGAACTCAGTTATATTTATTTCCTATTGTTGACAGGTTATCTCCTTCAGACAGATTAGACTTTGCAGTGATAAACAGGAAACGGTGAACTCCTTGCTGTTTCGGCTCACCTCATGCACGTCAAGAGAGTTGTTACGGACGTTGACCCTCAGAGTGCTGGACTCGCCCACCCGAGTGTCTGGGAAGGTGTACAGATCCTGGGTGGAGTACACACCCCTCCACACAGCCTCCTCCTGTCTGAGGTCAACACACAGCCAAGTCAAGATCTTCTTCATTGTTGAAGGAGCATCTAATTTTACCCGCAATGCAATGCTGGTTGTGATCCTAACCATTTGAAGATGAAGCTGGACTCACCTGGTTCTGTTTGCTAAAGCATCAGACCTCTTCTGGCTCTTAGCTGAGATTTCTGTCCTGACCAGAGAACAGTTTCCTTCCTGAGGTCCTTCTACTGGTTCAGACTTTAATCCCTTTACAACACAAACACACTACTTTCAGTTTGATTGATTAGAATTTAAATTAGTTTTTGATTTTAATGAAGACTTTTGAAAATGTCATTTTAAACTGGATTAAAACAAAGAAAATCACCTTTATCAATACTACATAATCTACATGTTACCATTCATCAGACATGCACGTGAACGCACAGCACATTACACACTGCAGTCACAGTGTGTCACACTGCACATTACAGTTGTGCACACTAAAAGCCTGCAGATGTGTCTCAACAGGATGGATCTCCTTCCCATCCTACAACCCTCTTGTTCCTTCTGTCAGCAGTAAAATGAAGCCAGGTTTAAAGAGTGAAACCTCAGCACTGGATGAGCTCACACTCAGGACTGGGACCAACTGGAAGTGAGTGAGTTGAAGTGGGAGCTGATTGCTGAGACAAAAACTTTGGTTAAATTTACCTGAGAAGCAAGTGGACGCAAGAGGCTGTTTGTCGTAATGTAGTTAATATTCATTAGAGGTATAATGATATGTTTAAGTCGTGGTTCTGTGCAACAGGGAAAAGAAACTTATTATGAAATGATTTTTCTTTTTTAAACAGACAACTCTCCTAGAAGCAGTCAGAAAAACGAGCCTCTTGCTGTGGGGGTGGTAGGAGGTAGCAGCAGCCATGAAAAGAAAGGTTTCTCTCTCATAGGTTAGAAAATATTACATTAAATACAATAAAGATTGTTTGCTTCAATTAAACCTCCAGAGAGAAAATTCAGATCAGACTTGTGAGCTAGGTGGCTTCTAATGTAGGAAAATATTTGATAAACAATACACAAATGACATGTAAGAGATGAGTTCAAAGCCTGTGATTATATGACATAACTGCTGCCATAACCACTGCTGCAGTGGATCATGACGGGAAACACTCAGCTAATTAGAAATAGACCTTAAAGTTTCAGCCCGTTATTCTGAGGCAGTGATGGTTGATGTTAAACTTTTTCTTCCTCTGACTCGTCCTGATTCTAGATGAGGCAGTGATCAGTTTACTATATTCAATGTGACAAATGGTAGATAGTTATGAACATCTGCCATTATTATTCATGTCATTTGTATCATATAATTGAACAACCCTAGATGTGATCCATTTTTTAAGGGGGTTGAAGCAAAATATTTTCATCTGATGGAAAATCAGCTGCTTGCAGGCGAGGGGTGGGGTGTGTGTAATAGGAAGCGCAGCTTTACTCGAGACAGGCCCGGTCCAAACGGACTTCTGCGCAGGTGGAGGACGCTAGTAGTAAAATACGCAAAATCAATGTAATAATAAATAGTTAATTCATTATTTACTTTAAAGAAAAATACCATCTCGTTTTATTCTCAGACCGGGAATTGAACCCAGGTCTCCAATATGAAACACTGTTGCTCTACCACTAGACTACAGTTCAATTCTCTTTCTCATGTCGCTTTTTCTCTGTGTCACTTCTCTTCTCCCATCTGCTACATTCATGTGTAAGAAAGGGGCTGACTCGCGTGTCTAATGTGGGTAACTGCAGAACGTAAATAACCATAATAACACTTTGCTGAGCTGAAAGAGCAACTTGTCTTCTTTAAAAAATTATTTAAACTTTTTATAGCACAAACCATTGCGGAGTGCAGACATGCGTCGAGAACGCCCTTGGTGGTAAAGGGTCAATACGGACGTGAAAAGTAATGAAAATACGGGACAATCCTGCACAAAACAGGACATCTGGTCACCCTAACCGCTAGTGTACATCCATACATAGAGGCTCGTTCCAGACCGGTCTATCCAGATCACGCCTCCTTCACGTGGACACAGCTCCTCGCACAGCACCTTGTTTCGCTGTGGTACTGTATTTTTATTGGCAGGGAAGCAGCGCTATTTTCTGCTGGGTATTGGTGGAGACCAGTGTTGCCAGATTGGGTGGTTTCCTGCATATTGGGTGGTTTGGATTCTGATTTTGTCGTAAAAAATTGCTTTGGGCGGGTGAACATATTTTGGCACACATTTCAACCATTATATCCTCATTATCAATCAATAACAATGCCCACTGACCTGTCTTCATCACTGATTGGCTATTGTATAAAACAAACCAGCATTATTTGTTCTGAAACCCCGCCCACTCGGTCCCCACTCTCTGTTGTCTGTTGCATCATCTGTTCGAACATATGAGTGAGGTGTTGACACCAACAGCCCATGTGTCTCATTACCCTATTAGTGGAACTAAAGTGGTGTAGCAAGCTTTTTGAACGTGTATTCGTGCACGCGCACATACATGCGTGCGCACGCACACATTTTCAATAACGTTGATTGGGCGTTTTTTTGTGTGTTTTTGCGGATTTTAATGGATTTTTGGGCTGGAAAACCTTGACTATCTGGCAACCCTGGTGGAGACTCGTCATCTCCGTCCATGCTAAAGGCTGAACACCAGAGATATCAGCGCTGCGCCGCAGGCGCGCCATGGTTTTGGTCAGTCTAGTTCAGGGCCCATTCCTGAGCAGACCTAGCCGACAGCAGACTTTGGTCTAGCCACGCTCACTGGAACCTCTGCTGCCCACTGATTGGTCCGGTCAGTCTCGTACCGGGCAGCTCAGGAACCGCGTTCGTTTGAAACTTCTTTATTATGAACTTTGCACGATTTAAATTTGGGCTTTTCTCTAAGACGTGAACAGATAGAGGAACTTAAGTTTTTTACTTTGAAAGAGGATTTATTGGCCGCTTTGCCAACGAGACACGGTAAATCTACCAGCTGGTTCTTGTTGTTGCTAAATGGCTCTAGCGCTATCCAATAGCATGTGAAGACTGATTGACAACCGTTGATCCCGCCCCTATAAATGAGTCGTTTCAATGGACCGTAGCCAGACTCTATCTATATATCTATATATATCTATATATACATAGAGAAGCACGCCATATAACGCTGCTTGCAAAATCGTGCTCATGATCTTCAATATTCTCACGCATCTTTATTTACGAGCGAGTGAGAGATCTGATGGAACTTTTTTCTCTTTAGTCCCAATTGACGGAATTCCGTCCCCACGAAGGAGAACTTTAACCCCTGTGTGATGTCTGGATAAAAGTTAAAATCAGCAGACATGAATGTGTCCTCACAGTGCCAGAGAGCAGGAAGCGGGTTCTGGATTTCTGCTGAGGATCAGACACAGGATGGCATTCCAAGTCCCAGAACTGGGTGTACATTCCTCCGTCTCTGGGAAGGAAAGTAACCGGCACCTGGAACAACAAGCGCACATCTAAACAAACAACCACTTCACCCAAACGCATGTTAAGTAAATATGTTAGAGGATTAGACCTAAGAGACATTTAAAATCACTCTTCTTTGATGCAAAAAAAAATATTAAAGCTGCAAGATGGCATTTATTTTAATTTGATTAAACAGTTTTTATTTATTTTGATTTCCTGTTAACTACTCAAACCTAATATCAGTTTTTAAAAAATGTTGCTTCGTCCCGTCAAATATTCAGAAAAGTAGTAACTTCTCCATTAAAGGCACTCATTTTGTCTGCAAAAACAGCCACATTACCAAGTGAGAAAAATAACGTATACATACTCTAATCCAGTTACTTTAGTATTTACACATTTCAGTAAAACTACAAGTATCTCTAAATCACTTTTTTTTTTTTTTTTTTAACACACAAATTGATCTTTGTTATTGCTTTAAAAGAGAAAGAAGTAGCTGGGAGACAGAACCTACCTGCATCTTCTCATGAGCCCCCAGGAATCCTGAGAATTTGGAATACCTGAAAGCGGTGTAGGTGATTTGATACACGTGTTCTGTGTGGTCAATTCCCTGAGAGTAAGAACCACAGCATTAATGATCAGACAGTTATCAACAACAACTCTCTTCTGGTTCAATTCAGATCAGATGCTTGTTGTTTTAATCAAGATGGTTTAGCTACCAGAGTAAGTCATAGAAGACAGACTCAATAGAACATTCCAATCATCAACAGATAGATGAAAGAACATGTCAACAAGTTTTATAGAAAGGTCAAACACTAAATATAAATACAAATAAACAAAGCACCTTGACATATGGAGGAGCAAACGACGACAGGTACCACTTCACTTCCACATCTCCATTCTGAACCTCCAGCTGGGCCTCTGACGTAAAAACAAACACACACACACCTTTAGACTTTCTGTAAAGAGAAGTCAGAATGCTGCTGCCAGGTTTCTGACTAAATCATCCAGATTCTCATGTCTCTCCTCTGTTGATGCAGCTGCATTGGCTTCCGGTTGAGTCTAGAATTCACTTCAAGATCCTTGTTCTGACTTGTAGAGCCCTGCATGGACAGATTGCTGCTTACATCACTGCATTTCTAAAACCTTACACTCCCTCCAGGTCCCTCAGGTCCTCTGACCAAGGTCTGCTCTCAGTCCCCAAAACCAGACTGAAAACCAAAGGAGACGGAGCCTTTTCATCTGTAGCTCCAAGGCTCTGGAACTCTCTTCCACTCTCACTGAGGTCTGTGGACTCAGTGGACTCATTTAAGAAGATGTTAAAAACTCATCTGTTTAAATCTGTCTTTGTTTAAGTTTGTTTTCATTTGTGTCATATTCAACCCTTACTAATTTATTCAAATCTGTTTATTTTTTGACTATGTTTTCTCTTTTTAAGCGCTTTGTGATTTTTATCTTGAGAGGCGCTCTATAAATAAAATGTTACTTACTTACTAAAGGAAACTAGACTGAACTTCTCTCAATTCTGAAATAATAATCAGAAAAATAGACTTAAACTAGAACTATTGATTGGCCAACTATATAATAATCAGATATAGACCCCTTGACGTCACCTGCCCAAGCTCCACCCCCCACCCCACCCCCAGCTTCTGGCTGGTGGGTAAGAAGAGAGCACAGTTATCGGTCAGTTCAATAAATTGAGCTAAAAAGCAGCAAAACAAAATCTATCAGCATGGTTAACACATGCAGCACTGTAGGCTGCACAGATAAATGAAAGAAGGACAGTAACGTAACATTTTACAGGTTTCCAGCTGATAAAATCACCAAAGTCAGAGAGTTCTAGCTGATAAAATCACCAAAGTCAGAGAGTTCTAGTGGACAAACTACCCACATCGTGGAGTCAAAGTCTCATGACAGAATAAAAAAGTTAAATATCTGCCTCACATGTTCAGACACGAACAAATTATAAACATCTAATGACTTATAAGCCTTTGTAACCAGGTTAAATTAGTTTATTTTTATATAATTACACAAAATGTCCTGTAATCAGAGCGGGCAGCCATTAATGTCATTCATTTTGTGTTTACTGAGCTTGTCAGGTAGGTCAAAAGTATAAAAATTATTTATTTATTCGTCAACTGTCCCTATTAAGATCTGCCCGTTTGTTGTTGTGTTATGAGAGAGGACTTGGAATCAGAGTCGGCAGCTCTAATGTTTGTTTTGTGTTTCGGTTTACGGAGCTCGTCAGAATAAACGGAGAACCTGTTAATCTACAAAAAACTAACAGTGTCACGTAATCCTTCAACATTAACCTGCACAATGTAGAAGAGATCCGGTTACTCCTTTGTTGCTTCAGCTGAGTGAAGTCCAGACCGGTTCTGAGGACTGTCGTCCTCCACAGCTCGTTAGCTAATTCAGATCTCCTCATCACCTACAAAGCTCTCAATAACGTCGCCCCTCCTCCTCTGCTCTCCTAAATCACCATCACCCCTCCCGCTGTCTCAGACAACAGTTTCAAAGCATCGCACCATTGGGGACAGAGCGTTTTCCATAGTCACCCCCATGCTATGGAACTCTCCCCCAACACATCCGTGCCTCTTGCTCACTTCAGAAATTCAAAGAAGTACAAAATTAATCAATTTATTGACAACTGACCGATAACTGTGCTTCGTTTTTCATTTGTAAAGCATCTTTGAGTTGTTGTTAAAAGCGCTAAATAAAATTTGTGCATTATTAATTATCTGGAAGCTTTGTGCTAAACACTGTTAGCTTTGAGATGTATATTATTTTGATCAT
This sequence comes from Callopanchax toddi, assembly GCA_006937965.1. Lineage (NCBI taxonomy): Eukaryota > Metazoa > Chordata > Actinopteri > Cyprinodontiformes > Nothobranchiidae > Callopanchax > Callopanchax toddi. The sequence goes on from SSNR01000537.1 coordinate 198,990, forward strand.
CTCCACAAAGATGTGTTAGATTATCTAAAGTAGTAATATCTAATCCATAGGTTTTATTTTGTTAGCTTTAAATAACAGAGATACTGCTCTGGATAACTGCTGGAGTTGGGTTTTTGCCCCCCAGGATTGTGTGCATGTGCACAAGTACCTTGATAAAAACAACAACATTCAAAGGGCCTATATAATATATAAGAAATATCCCTCTGTGTGTGTGTGTGTGTGTGTGTGTGTGTGTGTGTGTGTGTGTGTGTGTGTGTGGGGCCTCTTGTAGTCATGTTTTGTAGGCTTCTTCAAACTGCTGCTGAGTGCTGCACACTGAGAAGCTGTTTTAGCTTCTCCTAACTGCCCTGATCTTGTCAGTCCATTGGTTTCTGGCCTGCTCGCCCTCACTGCTGTCCTTCTCTTTGATCTGAAGCAGCTTCCCCAGGTTGGAAGTGAGGTTGTTGTGTGTTAAAGGTCTTGGTCTGCACACAACCTCACAAAAACTGAGGTAAGATGTAGGGATGGGACGATACACTTAAACTCACAATACAGCACCTCGATATGTCAGAGTCACGAAACAATGTCACGATACGATATCAAGGAAAAAAAAGAAAAATATTACTGTATAATACCAACTTGTTTATTTTTGTTTCAGTTGCACACCGGGAAACACAAGGTCTAACAGGCCAAACACAAACCAGAGCACTCCCTTAGTGCTGCTCTAACCCTATGTTAAGTTATCTCAGGTTTGTTTCTGACCACAACTTCTGAACCTCCTACTCTCATCCCAAGGTTTAAAACTGAAGGAGGCTCTTTAATGGGAAACAATGAGTCTTCAAAAATAACAGGAAAATTCCAGCTGTTTTTAATTCAAACTGAACATGATCATGTCCAGGATGACAGAAAATCTGTCATTCTGTCATCTGAAACTTCAATCTAGCTGCTGTCAGTAACAATAAAACAGATTTAAAACATTAAAACTCTAAGCAGATTAAATAGTTCAGAAAAAGCAAAATAATAATATTAATCTCACAACTTTGTGTGTTGTAAGATTATTATTACTAATAATAGGTTCATTTATTTATCAGCCATCAGGTCCTAGAGGGCTGAGCCCAGCAGCTTCTCATCTGGAGGACTTTAATTATTTTACAGTTTATTTGTTCAGCGTTCTGACAGTCTGGCTCATATAGATGAGTGAGTGTAGATGTGTCTGACTGTTGCTCCGTGTGCGTTGATTTCTCCAGTGAGACATGAAAACTCACCTCACTCCAACACCTTTAAAGCCACCGTGTTGATGTATTTTAACGAGCTTCCTCCGGTATTTCCACGGTAGTTTTTGTTGCAGGATGCAAAGTTTACATCACTCTGACGGAGTAAAAGTTTGGCAGATTCATTTGAGTTTCACTTTCGGCGCTGAGCTCGGCACAGCAGGGAGGGGAGGGGGAGACGCGACGCTGCACAGAGGGTCTGCAGGCTGCATTTCAGGTGATCAGCTGTGAAATATGTTGTTCAGTCTTGGCAGATCACGTTTTTTTCATGGACATCACCCGATTCTGATCAGCAGCTGATGCTCGATGCCCAACCCTAAACTGCCTGCCCACTACTGCTACTACACAAATCAGCAGCAGTGCCATCTAGTGTTTATTTCGCGATCCATTTTTTTTTCCAACTCACTGCATTTCGTCACATTTTGTATCGCAAGATTTCGCCAAACGATGTTTCGTCCCATCCCTAGTAAGATGTCACATAGAAGTGGCTGAAGCTTCTAAACCACTCTAATCAGTGAAGTCAAAGCAGGCCTGTAACGTCTGCTTTGACTCACTTGTCCACCTCTCAACAACAGTCCCAACGGGTTTAGAGGTTTTCAGTTTTAGCCTTTACGTTAGAATTAAATGAAGCAGCCAATGTTCAGAGCTGCATGTATTTTATCAGCTCAGCAAGCTGTTTTTCAGCTTCTGATGTGCAGGCTTGTGGTGGTGTATAACACTGGCTAAAACAAAAGAAGAACTGAACAAAATGATTTACAGTTTACAAAAGAGACTCCAGGTGAGGGCTACATGTCTTCTGTAACACTGTGACATCAGCTCACCAACATTCCTTACTATTAAAACAGATTCCCCTCCTCTCTTTCCCCTGGGACCCTCGTGCTGTGGTCAGCTGAAGTCCGACATCAGAAGCGTTCTGTCAGGGATGTGTTCACTGAGCCTGCTCTTGGTGAAGCAGCAGAACCCCAGAAGCCTGACTTCTTTTATACAGAGAAGGAGCAGCGCAGTTTGTTTATAAGTGAGCGAACACTGGCCTGGTGGACGGACAAGAGAGCGCACATAGTCCCCACTGGCCCATGTTCCCCGTCTGCGTCTCTGGTAAACTCCTCAGAGAGCTGCCACACTCCAGCCAGAATCTCAGAAAAACTCTCTGGACCAGTGAGAACCAGAGAGAAAGCCATCTGCACCACTATCATCATACTATATTAGTGTTTTGACATCATTAGCTTTTGACATTTAGCAGTTCTTTATGTAGTAATAATAGCATCTTGTTTACAAACAAAACACAGATCTCCAGTGATCCTACCTGATGCTTCTCCAGAAGGAGTGGTAGGAAAAGTGATTCTATTGTTGATGATTTCCACTTGAAAAGCCTGTGAGGTTAGTGAGGGTCTGCTACTGAGCCTGGACACAGACAGAACAGGAGTAGCAGCCTGAGCAGAGAGGGCCGTCAACGCTGGGTCTGTGGGGGCTGCAGACACATCCAGAGCCAGGTCCTGTCTTATCTGGACCTTAACAATCTAGACCAGAATCACAGGGCAAAGATTTAGGTTTGCTCTCTTTTTACTACATTATACAGTGTCTTTAATAGCTGTATCTGTAGTGTTTTCTCTCACTGCACAGTTTAAAACACTGCATCAGACTAAACATTTAACTAGTATCTCACTGGGCTGTGACTGCTGGAAGCTGGAGACACAAAATACTGAGAAAATGTTCAAATCTAGTTGGAATTAGACTGAAGATACAACATGTTGGGAAAATATTTGTATGTGAATGGATCACAGGGGGCAAAGGACATATTTTCCAAACAAACTGCTACTATTGTTCAAATTTTCTAGTCAGAAAGCTATGGGGCCAAAATAGGATCAGTGCAATGTAAATGAAAAAAAAAAAACATTTTGAAAATTCAAAAAAAAAAAAAAAAAATTGCAAACTCAATTTTTTTTTGAAATTTCAAAAAATGAAATTGTGAATTTGAAGAAAAAAAAAATTGCAAACTCAAAAAACAAAACAAAACAAACCAAAAACTGTAATCAAAGAAAAAAAAATTCCATAAATGAAAATGGGTATTTAAAATAAAAGAAATAAAACTCATAACCTAAGCAGCATTCATGTAATCATTCAATCTTTTTTTATTTGTTAAAACTATTTTTTGAATTTTCAGATTGTTTAGCAGTTTTTACGTTCCTCCTTTTTTCCCCATTCTCAGTCCAAAAACTTTCGCTTACAATTTTTTTTTTTTCGGTTTTGAAGCTGAACCTAATTTTACGTGGGGGCGGGCTTAGAGCCCGTTGGCTGCCTAGAAAATGATTGACATTGGGTTTGGTTTGACGTCATTTCCTTTTTAAAGTCCGTTCGTTTTTAGAGCTGTGGTTAAACAACAAACGCTGGGATGGAGGACGATCGTTCATCTGCGGTAGGTTTAATTTTCGAGTGTTGTTTATGCAGTTAAAAGTTATATTTTTGTTTGAGTTATTCAATGTGATTGAGTAGCGACTGCTGCTTGCTAGCAAGCTAACCAAGTTAGCCGAAGCTACGGTACATTCAATACAGCACACGTCAGATTACAAACTACTTTTATGAAGATTTATTGTTCATTAATTGTTTGTTAAAAAGGATCCCCATTAGCTGACGGGTAGACGACAGCTAGTCTTCCTGGGGTCCAAGCAATACATGCAACACAATCACATTAAAATTTAAAAACTATTAAAAACTATTAGAACAATAAGACAAAATTCAGTTATACACAGTCACTATTGGATTAAAAAACAGAACAATAAGACATAAAATTCAGTTAACTTAAGATAAAAACTAAGTAAAATCAGCACATGCATATGATATAACCACTCGATTAACTGATCCAGATGTTATGATTTTGCATACATGTGCATATATAACAATTTACAACTTGAAAAGAGTAGCATGTGTGGTTTCTCTAATATCTCAATATTATATCTGAAGGAGTTTTTAATTATTATGATTCATGTCTGCTTACAAATGTATCCTGCTTGTAACCTTTTAATTTTCAGCATCAGCTTTCGATGCACGGACTAAAGGTTTTGAACAATCAAAACACATTCCATTCTTGTGAGGAATCAGCAGAACTTTGTTTTGAATCAGCAACTTCAACGGAATTAGTTAGCTACCTGTGAATAGTAATAAACCAGCAGCAGCAGATTCTTATCTTTTTGTCATGAATGCAATCATGTGTTATTGTGCAACCTGTGTTCTAATAAATACTGAGCTGAGAAAAGATCCCTCAGAGTTCCACTCCGATGTCTAACCAGCAGACGGGTGGTCTCTCATCCACAATGCTCAAAAAACTTTAACTGTCTGGTCTGATTCTGTTCTTTAGATCTCGGGGTTTCTAAGAGTAAAATCTCTAACAATATCAATTGTAGCTTAATCAGAAAGCATGTAGCATATTTATTTTACACTCAAGATTATTGCTAAGTTAATAACTAAAAATATATGTCAACTGCCTGCACAGTGGTGACAGTGTAACACTACAACTGTGTTCCCATGTGTTTTCCAGGTTGACTCAAACTACATTGTTTGACACCTTGTCCATCAGATGAGTGAAAGTGGTTCCATCACCAAAGATGTTAAAATCTGTCATTACTTCCAGGATTTTCTGATTGAACATGAGGGTATGTATTGATATTATACAAATGCTCACACAACAATACAGTCCATTATAGTTAAGAAATTATAGCTACAGATTTAGGTGTAATACATCCTTCTCTTTTATCACAGTGCAGACTATTAATGAAAAATGTTGATGGGTCATTCTTTCCTTTCAAGATAACCAGCCAGCCAGAGATGAAGACCAGCTGACTGTCCCGAAGGTCATGCAGTGGTTCACAGGGCCGTTACATCGGCACCTCCTACTGTCAGAGAGACAGCGTTCCAAAATCAGTCTGTTTTGAGCAGGACTATTTCAAACACATGCCAGATCATTGTGTGTTCCTGTTGTGACTGCATGTTCAAACTGTAAGCTACTTCTCACCTCTGCACTTATGAAGAAGACGCAACTCTCTGAAGAACCTGACAACTGCAGTTAGTGGCAGAGGAGTCCAGATGATCTAAATTAGGATCTGTAGTGCAGCATTTTCACCCACAGCTGTTTCATTCACATTTTTATGTCATTGTTCCATTAGACAGCATTTTAAGCTGTTACTATAATATAACTCTTGTGCTTAACTCTATAATAAATGCAAGTGTTTACTTTTAACCGTTTATGTTTTGGCGGTTTGAGGATATGTTCATGTCAGCTCAATAAATTCAATGATTTAATTTCATGTGTATTTACTGAAATTAAAATATTACACTTTGGTACGTCAACAGTTAAAATACAATACCAGCTGAAGAGGGAAACATGGACAATGTCAACAGTTTAAACCTTAGTTTTTTTAAATAAAAGGACTTGTTTGGGAAAAACTCACATACTAGACCTCTAAATAATGACAGTTTACATCTTAGAGGGAGATGTGAAGCTAAACATAGATAAGAACAGAGATGTACAGTCGTCCTCGTCCATGATCTTCTGATGCAGCAGTTGGACTGAACTGAAGATGGCTCGGAGGTCTGCCAGACTCTGGTGTGTTAGAGGACATGTGGCAGGTGGGAGCACAACTCCTGGAAGTTCTTCAAATGCAGGACTTTGGTCAACATCATGCTGTTCAAAAAGTTAAGCAAATGTCAGTGATAAAAGGCACACTGAAATCAGAAAACTGTGAACAAACTTTCACCTTTTATGGCAATTTCCATTTAATTCAGACCTAAAATTATAAGTAACGTATATGTACTAATCCACATTTTATACAGGTGGGTGCTTCTGAGTATTATTGAAGGTTTTAAGATGACAAGGCTATGTTCCAAATATAGTGAAAATTACAATCTGATTTTAAAGAAGTAAAAGAGAAATGAGTCAACGTGTCATAACGATTAGCATGTTTACCTGTGGATGGTCTGTGGAGCAGATTGTATTCTGTGCCCGCACCATCTCCCAGAGTTGATTTAGGGTCAGGTTCTGCTCTGTTCAGAGGGGATGATTATTCCACCCATAGTTCTGACTTGCTAAGGTAGGAACACATAATGGGCTGCAAAAGGTGAAGATTGGTGGGGTCTAGTGAGTTCTCTTCCATACTGTGCAAAATATGGTAGTAGTTACTTGTAACTGCCATCCACAGGTCCTCCCGTAGCTTTTTTATGCTGCAAACAAAGAAAATGTGAGGTGAGACATTAGTCATTCAAAGGAACTGTTCACTCACTGTGTAATAAATACCTATGTTCAAATTGCTCAACAAATTTTATCAATCTAAATAAAGTGAATTTCCTCTCTTCCTCTTTCTGTCTGGGTATCTTTCTGATTAATATATATGTATATCTACATGTATATGTATGTATTTGTGTGTGTGTGTGTGTGTGTGTGTATATATATATATAAATATATATATATATATATATATATATATATATATACATACATATATCAATATATTCTAACATTTCCTAAATAGAAACAAAGTTTAGTATGTGTATGTATTAAATATTTGCCCAATAATAATAGCGTATTTTATTATTAAACCTAAGTTGAACTAAAGTTCTAAACACAAGCACAAAACATGCCAGCAGCTAGTTAGTATGTGGATGCAAATCTTTTAAATAGTGAAAAACTTTATAAAAGTTGTTCGGCTAACATCTTGCTAGCAAGAAGCAGTCGCTACTCAATCACACTGAATAACTCAAACAAAAACATAACTTTTAACTGCATGAGCAACACTCGAAAATTAAACCTACCGCAGATGAACGATTGTCCTCCATCCCAGCGTTTGTTGTTTAACCACATAATCGGAGGCACACACAGCTCTAAAAACGAACGGACTTCAAAAAGGAAATGACGTCAAACCAAACCTCCGTCACCCAATGTCAATCATTTTCTAGGTAGCCAATGGGCTCTAAGCCCGCCCCCACGTAAAATCAGGTTCAGCTTCAAAACCGAAAAAAAAAAAAAAAAAAATTGCAAACTCAATTTTTTTTTGAAATTTCAAAAAATGAAATTGTGAATTTGAAGAAAAAAAAAATTGCAAACTCAAAAAACAAAACAAAACAAACCAAAAACTGTAATCAAAGAAAAAAAAATTCCATAAATGAAAATGGGTATTTAAAATAAAAGAAATAAAACTCATAACCTAAGCAGCATTCATGTAATCATTCAATCTTTTTTTATTTGTTAAAACTATTTTTTGAATTTTCAGATTGTTTAGCAGTTTTTACGTTCCTCCTTTTTTCCCCATTCTCAGTCCAAAAACTTTCGCTTACAATTTTTTTTTTTTCGGTTTTGAAGCTGAACCTAATTTTACGTGGGGGCGGGCTTAGAGCCCGTTGGCTGCCTAGAAAATGATTGACATTGGGTTTGGTTTGACGTCATTTCCTTTTTAAAGTCCGTTCGTTTTTAGAGCTGTGGTTAAACAACAAACGCTGGGATGGAGGACGATCGTTCATCTGCGGTAGGTTTAATTTTCGAGTGTTGTTTATGCAGTTAAAAGTTATATTTTTGTTTGAGTTATTCAATGTGATTGAGTAGCGACTGCTGCTTGCTAGCAAGCTAACCAAGTTAGCCGAAGCTACGGTACATTCAATACAGCACACGTCAGATTACAAACTACTTTTATGAAGATTTATTGTTCATTAATTGTTTGTTAAAAAGGATCCCCATTAGCTGACGGGTAGACGACAGCTAGTCTTCCTGGGGTCCAAGCAATACATGCAACACAATCACATTAAAATTTAAAAACTATTAAAAACTATTAGAACAATAAGACAAAATTCAGTTATACACAGTCACTATTGGATTAAAAAACAGAACAATAAGACATAAAATTCAGTTAACTTAAGATAAAAACTAAGTAAAATCAGCACATGCATATGATATAACCACTCGATTAACTGATCCAGATGTTATGATTTTGCATACATGTGCATATATAACAATTTACAACTTGAAAAGAGTAGCATGTGTGGTTTCTCTAATATCTCAATATTATATCTGAAGGAGTTTTTAATTATTATGATTCATGTCTGCTTACAAATGTATCCTGCTTGTAACCTTTTAATTTTCAGCATCAGCTTTCGATGCACGGACTAAAGGTTTTGAACAATCAAAACACATTCCATTCTTGTGAGGAATCAGCAGAACTTTGTTTTGAATCAGCAACTTCAACGGAATTAGTTAGCTACCTGTGAATAGTAATAAACCAGCAGCAGCAGATTCTTATCTTTTTGTCATGAATGCAATCATGTGTTATTGTGCAACCTGTGTTCTAATAAATACTGAGCTGAGAAAAGATCCCTCAGAGTTCCACTCCGATGTCTAACCAGCAGACGGGTGGTCTCTCATCCACAATGCTCAAAAAACTTTAACTGTCTGGTCTGATTCTGTTCTTTAGATCTCGGGGTTTCTAAGAGTAAAATCTCTAACAATATCAATTGTAGCTTAATCAGAAAGCATGTAGCATATTTATTTTACACTCAAGATTATTGCTAAGTTAATAACTAAAAATATATGTCAACTGCCTGCACAGTGGTGACAGTGTAACACTACAACTGTGTTCCCATGTGTTTTCCAGGTTGACTCAAACTACATTGTTTGACACCTTGTCCATCAGATGAGTGAAAGTGGTTCCATCACCAAAGATGTTAAAATCTGTCATTACTTCCAGGATTTTCTGATTGAACATGAGGGTATGTATTGATATTATACAAATGCTCACACAACAATACAGTCCATTATAGTTAAGAAATTATAGCTACAGATTTAGGTGTAATACATCCTTCTCTTTTATCACAGTGCAGACTATTAATGAAAAATGTTGATGGGTCATTCTTTCCTTTCAAGATAACCAGCCAGCCAGAGATGAAGACCAGCTGACTGTCCCGAAGGTCATGCAGTGGTTCACAGGGCCGTTACATCGGCACCTCCTACTGTCAGAGAGACAGCGTTCCAAAATCAGTCTGTTTTGAGCAGGACTATTTCAAACACATGCCAGATCATTGTGTGTTCCTGTTGTGACTGCATGTTCAAACTGTAAGCTACTTCTCACCTCTGCACTTATGAAGAAGACGCAACTCTCTGAAGAACCTGACAACTGCAGTTAGTGGCAGAGGAGTCCAGATGATCTAAATTAGGATCTGTAGTGCAGCATTTTCACCCACAGCTGTTTCATTCACATTTTTATGTCATTGTTCCATTAGACAGCATTTTAAGCTGTTACTATAATATAACTCTTGTGCTTAACTCTATAATAAATGCAAGTGTTTACTTTTAACCGTTTATGTTTTGGCGGTTTGAGGATATGTTCATGTCAGCTCAATAAATTCAATGATTTAATTTCATGTGTATTTACTGAAATTAAAATATTACACTTTGGTACGTCAACAGTTAAAATACAATACCAGCTGAAGAGGGAAACATGGACAATGTCAACAGTTTAAACCTTAGTTTTTTTAAATAAAAGGACTTGTTTGGGAAAAACTCACATACTAGACCTCTAAATAATGACAGTTTACATCTTAGAGGGAGATGTGAAGCTAAACATAGATAAGAACAGAGATGTACAGTCGTCCTCGTCCATGATCTTCTGATGCAGCAGTTGGACTGAACTGAAGATGGCTCGGAGGTCTGCCAGACTCTGGTGTGTTAGAGGACATGTGGCAGGTGGGAGCACAACTCCTGGAAGTTCTTCAAATGCAGGACTTTGGTCAACATCATGCTGTTCAAAAAGTTAAGCAAATGTCAGTGATAAAAGGCACACTGAAATCAGAAAACTGTGAACAAACTTTCACCTTTTATGGCAATTTCCATTTAATTCAGACCTAAAATTATAAGTAACGTATATGTACTAATCCACATTTTATACAGGTGGGTGCTTCTGAGTATTATTGAAGGTTTTAAGATGACAAGGCTATGTTCCAAATATAGTGAAAATTACAATCTGATTTTAAAGAAGTAAAAGAGAAATGAGTCAACGTGTCATAACGATTAGCATGTTTACCTGTGGATGGTCTGTGGAGCAGATTGTATTCTGTGCCCGCACCATCTCCCAGAGTTGATTTAGGGTCAGGTTCTGCTCTGTTCAGAGGGGATGATTATTCCACCCATAGTTCTGACTTGCTAAGGTAGGAACACATAATGGGCTGCAAAAGGTGAAGATTGGTGGGGTCTAGTGAGTTCTCTTCCATACTGTGCAAAATATGGTAGTAGTTACTTGTAACTGCCATCCACAGGTCCTCCCGTAGCTTTTTTATGCTGCAAACAAAGAAAATGTGAGGTGAGACATTAGTCATTCAAAGGAACTGTTCACTCACTGTGTAATAAATACCTATGTTCAAATTGCTCAACAAATTTTATCAATCTAAATAAAGTGAATTTCCTCTCTTCCTCTTTCTGTCTGGGTATCTTTCTGATTAATATATATGTATATCTACATGTATATGTATGTATTTGTGTGTGTGTGTGTGTGTGTGTGTATATATATATATAAATATATATATATATATATATATATATATATATATACATACATATATCAATATATTCTAACATTTCCTAAATAGAAACAAAGTTTAGTATGTGTATGTATTAAATATTTGCCCAATAATAATAGCGTATTTTATTATTAAACCTAAGTTGAACTAAAGTTCTAAACACAAGCACAAAACATGCCAGCAGCTAGTTAGTATGTGGATGCAAATCTTTTAAATAGTGAAAAACTTTATAAAAGTTGTTCGGCTAACATCTTGCTAGCAAGAAGCAGTCGCTACTCAATCACACTGAATAACTCAAACAAAAACATAACTTTTAACTGCATGAGCAACACTCGAAAATTAAACCTACCGCAGATGAACGATTGTCCTCCATCCCAGCGTTTGTTGTTTAACCACATAATCGGAGGCACACACAGCTCTAAAAACGAACGGACTTCAAAAAGGAAATGACGTCAAACCAAACCTCCGTCACCCAATGTCAATCATTTTCTAGGTAGCCAATGGGCTCTAAGCCCGCCCCCACGTAAAATCAGGTTCAGCTTCAAAACCGAAAAAAAAAAAAGAATTGTAAACTCAAGTTTTTGGACTGAGAATGAAAAAAGGAGGAACGTAAAAACTGCTAAACAATCTGAAAATTCAAAAAGCAGTTTTAACAAATAAAAAAAGATTGAATGATTACATGAATGCTGCTTAGGTTAAGAGTTTTATTTCTTTTATTTTAAATACCCATTTTCATTTATGGAATTTTTTTCTTCGATTACAGTTTTTGGTTTATGAGTTTTGTTTTGTTTTTTGAGTTAGCATTTTTTTTTTTCAAATTCACAATTTCATTTTTTGAATTTTCAATTTTTTTTTTTGAGTTTGTAATTTTTTTTTTTTAATTTTCAAAATGTTTTTTTTCATTTACATTGCACTGATCCTATTTTGGCCCCATAGAAGCATCTTTATTATGTCTCCGTCCTGCTTCTCACATGAGACGATCTCTGCTTGTTTTGAAAAACGAGTTAAGTGAAACAGAAGTTCTGATAAAGTGAAACAGAGCCTCCTTCAACATCAGGAGTAAAATAAACGTTGCCAGCACATGGTCAAAGTGTTTATTTTTATTTTAGGTTTGGTTTAGTTTCTGTTTAAAAACAACCAAGCCTGTCCCATCATCTGATAACATTACACAGCATGTCTTTTTTCCATTTGACTTTACTGCATGTTAAAAATGTGCTCTGTAAATGCACTCAAAAAGCCGGTGCAGTCCTTACCTTCTGTTGACCATCACACTGGACATAAATCTGACCGCTCCAGGGCAGCAGGGAGGGTTTGGTCACCAGTGAAGGGTTGGGACTGATTAAAATCTGCAGGTGGCACCTGGTTTTACAAAGAGCAACACGAATGGAACAATATTACCCAGACAACAATTATGACTCAACATCTTTTGACCAGCAGGAGGCGCTATGAAAGAATGAATTCATTAAACATTTTCACTTTAGGGTTTTACAGGAAAGTACATTTAAAGAGACTTTTCTACTCAGGAAATCTTTATAAGAAAGTTTGTTTGAAAAATTTGGAAACATCTGAAGTTTTAATTTTACTCATTGAACACACCGAATTGCACATGTCCTGTTACAAAGAGTTGTTGGTGATTATAATACCTTGATGTGAACCGTTTCAGTGACATAAAACAGAGGAAAGCAAATAAGCTGTGTAGAGGTGATTTTATTCTTACTCAGGCTCAATACGCCCATGCTGTGGGGTGATGGTGAGGCAGTGAGCTGGCCAGGACAAATCAAAACTCAGCTCTCTAGAAGAATTGTTTTGAATCTGGACCTGGTTGGTGCTGGACAGACCATCTATAAAAAATAAAAAAGGATAGTCACCTTTTGCCAGCTACACTCTAAATCTACTGCATGAAAAGCTTCAAAGTGATTCAACTCACTGATGGTGGGAGCCGTGAGGACTAGCTGTTGTGGGTGGATGATCCAGGACTCGGGCTGTGTGTGCAGAGACCTGGAAACCTGGAGGGTAGAGGAAACGGTCCAGGTCTGTGATGTATCCAGGATCAGAGTCAAACAAAGGTGTTCATGTCATCCAGCTAACATGATCAGTTGGAGCAGTGGTTCTCAATTGCGGGGCTTTACAGGGGGGGCGTGAGATGAAGTGTGAAATCATTATTTTTTAGAACATTTTCTTCATAATGAAATGCTAAACTACCCCAGTCGCTAGGTGGCAGCAGCGTTCAATCTAATCAATAGGCTTCCCTTTTAACCCAGCAGACGTAGACAAACAAACACGAGTGAGAGCGCTGATGGAGGAGTAGAGTTGGAGAAGTTTATGACGGTGAAAAGAAAAACAGTGGAGACACAAGTAAGTAGGGGTGGGAATCGAGAACCGGTTCCAGCTTAGAACCGGTTCCAACAGACCCATTCCATCAGAATTGTTCACCTCTAACTTTAACAGTTCTTCTTAACGATTCTCTTGGTTCCATTTTCCCCAAAATTTGCTGGTCAGTAATCTTTCCCACGGAGAAATTAGACTTTTATGCACCTCTCTCTGGTCCAACAGAACAATAACCTGATTTTTGTCGGACCAGCGCAGCGTGAGCAGCGGTGGGGCTTAACGAGGTGAGGTCCTGATGACCGCATCGGACCCGCTGCAGCGTTTACAGATGAAGTCACAACAAACGCCGACCTGCAGAGGTTTGAGTCCAGAAGCAGGACCGGGTGACCCGGCTTTGTCCTGGATCTTCCCTCATCGCTCTGATGTTGTCGCAGCTATGGCAAGCCCTTTTAACATTTAATCAACGATCGGACCTCTCTGTAGTTCTTGTTATATTCAGCAATAACTTAATTTATCCTAGTACTTGGGAAAAAAAATTAAAACACACTCAAATCACACCATGGTTGCTTGTGGTGCAGAAGACTGAGCAGAACTTTTTTTTGCCGCTTAACAACTACTAAAGAATTGATAAGGAATCTGATCAATAAGCAGAATCAACAATGGCATTGATATTGATAAAAACCTATCAATTCCCACTCCTACACAAGAGGCAAGTAGTGATGGTAGCCTGCAAAAGAAGAAGACAGACCCGTTTGTGTTTTCTGCCTAAAAATCTTGGCAGCTAACAGAATGAAACCAAAGCAGCACCTGGAGACCTCACACCCCAGTTATATTAACACGCCCCTGGACTTTTTAAAAAGAAAAGTTGAAGAATATCGCTAGACTGGTTAAAATTTTGTTTAAAATGTTAAAAATTATTTGAGATTTTGAAAAAGAATTCGATGTTGAAGTAGTGGACAGCTAATGTTTACAATTAATGAAAAAGCTTTGAAAAAGTTAATAAACTAAACTTTGAAATAGTTTTAAAGTGTTGAAGCTCATTTCTTAATTTGATAATCATATTTGTAATGCCAGGAACCATCCAGTGGTTTTTACAGATAAATAATTAAATGTTATCTGGTTTTATATTAGATTTCAATTCAGGGGGCGCAAATTTTTTTCTTTTTTTTTTTTTTCTCTTACCCCAAAGGGGGGCATGACAGAAAATAATTGGGAACCACTGAGCTAGAGAGAAGCTCTGGTACCTTTGAGGATAGTTCTGTGACTCTCAGAACTGGACCCTGTGGACCCCTCACAGGCAGGACATCCAGAGACACGTTGCAGTTTGTTAAAGCACTGGAAAACATCAATAACAGCATGTTGTGTTCAATTTCACAAAAAGGAATTAGTTACAAAAGCGCTGTGTTATCAGTAGGTTTCAGTTAGACGGGTGTATTTACAGAGAATTGGTGATATCAGACGTGTGATTTGAAGCTTCAGTTTCTGAACTGTGTCCAGCAGGGGGCAGCAGCAGTTTGCCGAGCTGCTCCTCCTCACAGCCTGAGCACTTCAAATGTCCCAGCAGTGAGATCGACACCTTACTCATGTTGTTGTAGAAGATGTGAGCTTCATTGGGCCTCTGGGGCAGGTCATAGTCTGCAGAGACGTCAGGTGATCAGAAACAAACCAAAGAACAGTGAAGAAACATCTTTAAAATACAACAGAAGAATTTAAGGCAGAATCTCACTGGGCTGAGACTGTCGGCAGCTTGCTGGAGACTCATAGAAGAAATGCAGAATTTCAGTTGCAATCAAATGATAACTTATGACAAGTGCATGTCATACTGGTGCACGGATGTCTCAAGAGATTCCAGCAGATTGCGGGTCAAAATTCTTCTGGAGTTTCTGATATTATAGTCTGAAAGTTGCAGCCATTTCTGTGAAATGTCCAGAGACATTTGCAAAGCTAAACTGAAAATCTTTTAAAATGGTAACTATTGCTCAGTCATTTGTTATTAATGCAGTGCTACAGTTCTTACAGTGCTTACTTCTTAAAAATTGAGAAATCTGGACCAAGCAAATAGTGAACGCCTGTGGTGCTCAATGTGAGGCTGGAATTTTCAGGCAGTGTGATCTTGGACTGGGAGACTGGACGAACAAAAACATCAACCATGTGGTAATTGGCTGAGTCTATTCACTGTTGTTTTTAAGCCCCGTGCTGTCCTTATTTTGGGGCCTATGAGTTTTCTAGTCATTTGGGGTCAATTTGCCCCCCCTAAGACCATGCAAGCGTTAAAAGATGATCACAACATGCCTGATAGGCGCGTTATTCTAAGTCGCTTTAGACATCGGCTAAGCAAATAAAAAACAATGTAGTATTTTTCCCACTTTATTTAGGTTTAGTTTTACCTATCAACAATTTTAAATTGCAAATAAATATAGAATTTAAATCAAAGCCTAAACAATCTAACACACCCTGATCTTCTCAAGTCTCATGGGGATTCATTCTGCCTTTATGATGAATTACATTATGACCTGCACAATATATCTATTTAACTTTGCAGCAACGTTTTGGTATAATTACATCTTCTTACAAATCACTAGAAAGTAGCCTAAGAATATTTTTTTTAAAGAAACATTCGTCTTTAACATCGTAGCACAAATCTATGCTGGTGAAGGTTCTCAGTCATCCAGGTCACGATAATCCAAAAAAGGGTTTTAAATAAAGGCAACTGGACTTATTTGGTTCTTTGAAGATGTTTCGCTGCTCATCCGAGTAGCTTTGTCAATTCTGTCTATAGTAAAGGAGAGA
The DNA here is from genome assembly GCA_006937965.1 of Callopanchax toddi. Lineage (NCBI taxonomy): Eukaryota > Metazoa > Chordata > Actinopteri > Cyprinodontiformes > Nothobranchiidae > Callopanchax > Callopanchax toddi. The sequence continues at coordinate 214,904 of SSNR01000537.1, forward strand.
GAATCTTATAAGATTCCTTTATTTAAAACCCTTTTTTGGAGCACAAATCTCATTTTAAAACAACTGGATCACATTTATTGCAATCAGTTAGACTTGAATCTGGACCTGGGATGAATTAGATTAGTTTGCTTTGTTCAGCCCTTTGAGACGATGCGTTTATTATACTGTAAATAACCTGAACCGAATTAAACTGAGGATATGTTAGGAGGTGGTGTAAAATACTAGAGCATTGTTAATGAATATTGTTTAGATTGTTTTAAACTAAATGAATCATTTGTGAAAGTTTCATCTTACCCTCTTTGACATGTTCCTCTCCTAAGAACCTTTCATTGAACTCGATGTTTTTCAGCAGGCTGTTCTCAGACAGGACTTTCTGTGCAGCCTCTGGTTTAGTCTGAAGCATCCTGAAGAAAGACACCAAGAAAAAATGAGATCCAGTTTATTTATTCAAGTACAGAAATTCATATCCCTGTTGTTGCAGAAGTACCAGAGCTGTTCGCATTTACAGTATACCTAAACATTTCATTATCAGCGCTATTCAGTAATTAATACTTTACTTTACCTCCGGTATTGCTGCCTGGCGACCTCATCTCCACAGAACAAGCAAACTGTGGCCAGAGGTGAATCAGATGACTCACACACACTTTGTTCTTGTTGGGTGGACTTCATCAGCACAGTGATCACCTGCAAACACAGACACCAGCAGGAAACCCAGAGAAGGAACAGTACAGTTACAAGTCTGATTTGCATTTATGTGTGGCTTCTGAATGAAGCTTTGACCATTACTGCCTGCTGCAGACAAGCGAAGGGAAGGCAAAGCATCTCCAAAACCACTGAACATGTTTGAATGAAACTTACAGAAAGTCATCACAACACATAAAAGCACATCAAAATATTTGATGTGACCAAAACAGCTTTAATTCTATTCCTCAGATCTCAGTGTAAAACTCTGGTGTGAACAGATGTTGCTGATAGGAATCCCATTAAGGAATGTTGGTCCCTTCTTTTCTCCTGAAATAGTGAGATTTCAGTGCTGACTTAACTCTCACCTCTTGGGTCCTTTCCTTCAGTACAAACTGTGAAGGGGTCAGACTCATGAGGGAGGGATCAACAACTGATCGGGTAGCCATATCAGAGAAGGCCAGAGCTTTGATGAAGGCCGCTCTGGAGCCCGTGTTCCTCACAAACAGACACACTTGGCTGACACAACCAGCAGCAATGTCAGCCAGCGTTGCCACATAGCCATCACCCCGTTTCCTCTGGTCCTCCAGGATGATGTTGCTAGTGCCGCCATAGCCAGACAGAGGAATCTGAGGATGAGAATGTAAAAGGATGAACACACTCACAGCCAACATGCATTCTGGGTGATTTGTTAAATACAGTTAAAGGGACATGAGTTAAGATTTTAATAAAAGTAATCATGCATGTTCAGTGTATTTAGGTTAATGAGTGATGAAGCATTTTAAACCAAAAATAAAGAGGCCACCCAGGTATCATTCCATTATCTTGAACAGGTTGTGAGCTGTAAGGTGCATTTCAATTTGGGACAGAATTTCCCGCGCTGTCCTACGGATGTGATGTCAACTGACGCTGCCTGGGCGTTCTAGAGAGCTAAAAAAGTAATAAGAAATGTATATCCAGTAGGTGGCAGTATTGCACTGTTATGTAGTGTTTCTGGTCAATGGCGGACTTCATCTGGATCTGTGGTTTTTTTCATAATACTGGTGTTATTTTGGCAGCGTTTATGGAGCTGAAAACCTCTCTGATGGATTATAGGGATTCACAGAGCTAAAGGTGCTGTTATAGGCGACCGCACAGCAATCTGTGGAAGTTTATGGGTCTCGGGACTACAGGCCTCAAATCCCCGACTGTTTCCTGGACCTCAGTCCGCTTACAGTGCATCTAAGGCAGCTCTGCTGCACACGCTCCTCCGGGTGCTCTGGAGCTCCACTCCGTGATGCAAACTTGAGAAATCCAGGGTGACAGAGGCGGCGGGACATGCCTCCATCTCAGGGGTTAAAGCAAAAATTTTTTCATCTGACAGAAAATTGCTGGCTGGAGGTGGGGGGGCGCAGCTCTGCTGGAGACCGGCCTGGTCAAAACGGACATCTGTGCAGGTGGAGGATGCACGGATCGCTAGTAGTAAAATATGCAAAATCAATAATATAATTTATTCATTATTTATTTTCTTAAAGAAAAATAACATCTAATGTGCTCAGATCTGGATTTGAACCCTGGGCCTCCGATATGAAAGGCGGTTACTCTACCGCTTGGCTACAGTTTATTACTACCCCTCCCCCTTGGCATTTTCTCTGTGTCACTCATTTCTTCTCCTACCTGCTACGTTCGTGTGTGAGAGGGAGGTTGACTCGCACATCTAATGTAACTGCGGGACGTAAATAACCATAACACTTTGCTGAGCTGAAAGAGAAACTTCTCTTCTTTCAAAAACCGTTTGAACTTTTATAGCACAAACCACTGCGGGTGATGGCGAGGACACACTTGGAGGGTCAATGCGAGACAGTGTCCCATTTTTTCGGATGTTAAAAAAGTAATGAAACTACAGGACAATCCTGCACAAAACGGGACATCTGGTCTCACTAACCGCTAGTGTACATCCTGGACCGAGAGGCTTGTTCCGGACCGGTTTATCCAGATCACGTGGACGCACAGCATCTCGTTTTGCTGCAGTGCTGTATTTTTATTGGCGGGGATGCAGCGCTCTTTCTGCTGGGTATTGGTGGGGACTCATCCCCTCCGTCCACGCTAAAGGCTGAACACCGGAGATGTCAGCACTGCGCCGCGGGCGCGCCATGGTTTTGGCTAGTCCTTTACAGGACCTGTTCCTGAGCAGTGCGCCACAGAACGCTGTTTGAAAAATCGCGTCCATGACCTTCATTATTCTCACGTATCTTTATTTACTGGCGAGCGAGAAGGAGATCTGACGGAACTTTTTTCTCTTAAGTCCCAATTGACGGAATTCCGTCCCCACGACGGAGAACTTTAACCCCTGCTCTATCGCCCTAGATTTCTCAAACTCACCTCCGGGAGTCAGAGAAGACCGATTGATTAAAGCTTTCAGCTATACGGGCAGCGGGGAAGAACTGGAACATAGCAGCTAGCAAAATTAGCTCTGTTGGATCGCCTCTGCGGTCGAACCCTGTGTGTGTGTGTGTGTGTGTGTGGGCGCAGAGCATTGTTTTACCATATTTCATTTTGTATTAATAAAATGCGTTTTTATTTATGGAATCATGTCTCTGCTGCCTTTGGTTGAATCCTTATGAGATAGTGAGAAGTTTGCGCGCGCTCTCATTCAAGGCTGCAGTTATTCGCAGCGCCAGGCGCGGCGATTGTGAGTTTTGTTTCTTATTCTTAACTCAAGTCCCTTTAAGAATGAACTGAATGAGGACAAACTCTGATCTGATCACTGAGACTGAAACTGGTTTGCTTGAACCATTTAAAATAAAAAGAGTATTTTGTCACCAAAATAACTAGTGGATTAGTGCGATGCTTTATGCTTCAAATAAATAAATCAAGGTGCAGTATTTTGCCCAATGATACTTGGACACATGGGTCTGGTCTGAATTGAACCCTGGTGTCCTGATCAGTAGACAACCTCTCTTCCCCTGATCCACAGTCACCACCATCTGCTGCTAGGGGTGGGCAATATATTGATTACACTCACGGTATTGTAAGTTTGTCCACGTGGGATGCATATAATGGCTCTCTTGTAACCACGGAGTATAAACTGTCACTGCAAATTTAAGTTGTCTGCTTGTAATTCACTGTCAGTTTTGTTTCTCCCACATGCTGTGAATGCATCGCTACCACCACCCGAACCTGAAAATGTTCTACCTGGCCATGGCGCCGAGCATGCATGTTCATGAGAAAGGGAAAAACAAAACATGGCGATAGCGGGAGTTTCAGATGAGTGAAGTGAGACTGAAGAGGAGTTAGACAAGCTAGTTCCCAAGAGAAACAGCACTGTATCAATTATCTGGCGGTGGTTTGGATTTCACAAAGAGGACATGGAACAAAATGAAGCAGATGACACTGGTGTCTTCCTTTCCCAAAGCCATCCCATATGGCAAAGAAAAAAAAAACAGTATAGAGTACGGAGAGATTTATTACCCTTTATTTAACCAGAAAGTCCCATTGAGATTCAGAATCTCTTTTACAAGGGAGTCCTGGACATTGCACCCTATAGGGCATGTTGTGATCTGTGGGAGACACCAGAGTATCCGGAGAAACACACAAATGCATGAGAAGGACATGCAATTCCACACATAAAGGCCACAGCCGGGATTCAAACCTGGGACTTTCTTGCTGTGAGGCAATAGTGCTAACAACTGCGCCACCATGCAGCCCAATCAAGAGAAATCAAGTCAAGTGTGTACCAGAGCAGAGACTTGCTTAACAGTATTGTCATTTATGAAAAACTTCTCTGCAACTGATGGTTAAAATTTTTAAAATGTATTCAAATCTGAAACAAAAAAATTGAATGGTTGATTTAAATGAGTGCCTTTTAAAGGGCCCATGTCATCGTTTTCCGTGTTTTCTGACTTATCTATCATGTTGCAACATAGAGTTCTCACCTTAAACATGTCAGAAAGTGAAAAAAACGGCATGCATCTGTCTCCTAGTACAGCCAGTGAGAAGCTCTTCAAGATTTCAGACCCAGGTTTCAAACCATTTTTTTCACCCCAACCCGCTATGAGGTCATAGTGATCCGGACTCGCTTATATGGTAAATTCTCCGCCCACATGCACGTTCACGACACCTGGAGCGAGGAGAACGCCAGTGCTGCTGCCGCCATTGACCATAGACCGTGTAGTGTTTAGTTTCACTTTCGTTTCTCTTTCACGCGACGGCACTGCCCCCTACTGCAGCAGAAGTGCCAGGCTGCCAAATAAGGAGAAACCCAGCAGAACCGGAAGGCGGCGCATTCTTCTGATCTCTGAGTTGCTCGTTAGGAAATAATTACAGCGTATTTTGAGTTATAATGGTGCAACGCTAATCTAGAGGCATCAAAGATTACATCTGTTTAATATAAAGTGATTTAAATATCGAGTCATGGGCACTTTAATGCACTTGGCTCAAAATAAAATTTATTTGGAGGTTATTATACAGTGGGGCAAAAAAGTATTTGGTCAGCCACCGATTGTGCAAGTTCTCCCACTTAAAATGATGGCAGAGGTCAGTAATTTTCATCATAGGTACACTTCAACTGTGAGAGACAGAATGTGAAAAAAAAATCCATGAATTCACATGGTAGGATTTTTAAAGAATTTATTTGTAAATTAGGGTGGAAAATAAGTATTTGGTCAATAACAAAAATTCAACTCAATACTTTGTAACATAACCTTTGTTGGCAATAACAGAGGTCAAACGATTACTATAGGTCTTTACCAGGTTTGCACACACAGTAGCTGGTATTTTGGCCCATTCCTCCATGCAGATCTTCTCGAGAGCAGTGATGTTTTGGGGCTGTCGCCGAGCAACATGGACTTTCAACTCCCTCCACAGATTTTCTATGGGGTTGAGGTCTGGAGACTGGCTAGGCCACTCCAGGACTTTCAAATGCTTCTTACGGAGCCACTCCTTTGTTGCCCGGGCAGTGTGTTTGGGATCATTGTCATGTTGGAAGACCCAGCCACGTTTCATCTTCAAAGCTCTCACTGATGGAAGGAGGTTTTGGCTCAAAATCTCACGATACATGGCCCCATTCATTCTTTCCTTAACACAGATCAGTCGTCCTGTCCCCTTAGCAGAAAAACAGCCCCAAAGCATGATGTTTCCCCCCCCATGCTTCACAGTAGGTATGGTGTTCTTGGGATGCAACTCAGTATTCTTCTTCCTCCAAACACGACGAGTTGAGTTTAGACCAAAAAGTTCTACTTTGGTTTCATCTGACCACATGACATTCTCCCAATCCTCTGCTGTATCATCCATGTGCTCTCTGGCAAACTTCAGACGGGCCTGGACACGCACTGGCTTCAGCAGCGGAACACGTCTGGCACTGCAGGATTTGATTCCCTGCCGTTGTAGTGTGTTACTGATGGTGACCTTTGTTACTTTGGTCCCAGCTCTCTGCAGGTCACTCACCAGGTCCCCCCGTGTGGTTCTGGGATTTTTGCTCACCGTTCTCATGATCATTTTGACCCCACGGGATGAGATCTTGCGTGGAGCCCCAGATCGAGGGAGATTATCAGTGGTCTTGTATGTCTTCCATTTTCTGATAATTGCTCCCACAGTTGATTTTTTCACACCAAGCTGCTTGCCTATTGTAGATTCACTCTTCCCAGTCTGGTGCAGGTCTACAATTCTTTTCCTGGTGTCCTTCGAAAGCTCTTTGGTCTTGGCCATAGTGGAGTTTGGAGTCTGACTGTTTGAGGCTGTGGACAGGTGTCTTTTATACAGATAATGAGTTCAAACAGGTGCCATTAATACAGGTAACGAGTGGAGGACAGAAAAGCTTCTTAAAGAAGACGTTACAGGTCTGTGAGAGCCAGAGATTTTCCTTGTTTGAAGTGACCAAATACTTATTTTCCACCCTAATTTACAAATAAATTCTTTAAAAATCCCACCATGTGAATTCATGGATTTTTTTTTCACATTCTGTCTCTCACAGTTGAAGTGTACCTATGATGAAAATTACTGACCTCTGCCATCATTTTAAGTGGGAGAACTTGCACAATCGGTGGCTGACCAAATACTTTTTGCCCCACTGTATATGGAGGTTATTGGTGCGTTAAAAGGCACTGGTGTACTCGTTTGAATCATCCACTTACGTATTTAATCATCAGCTGCAGAGAAGGTTTCATCAATGACATTACTGTTAAACAAGTTTCTGCTCTGGTACTTACTTGACTTTCCCCCCAAATAAATATTTTTCCAGTTTTTTACTCAAATTCCTTTTTTCCCCTTTCCCCAAAATCAGTTATAATTTCTCTAAACTCCACATTTTTGTTCCAACCACATTTATTAACCTAAAAAGTGAATAATTATAAAGTTAATGACAAATAATTTAACAAATCAAAACCACAGGATTCTAAATCTAGTGACTGTTATTTAACTTAAATAAAACAAAGTTCTGTGGTTCAGATGATCATTGGGTGTTTTTTTTAAGGTATTAAAAGTATTTATTATATATTTTTAAATAACAAAATATGTGCAAACCAAATACCGGTAATCTAGTCTCTCTCATTTTTAAAAAAGTATTTTGTAAAATAAATTTCTTTAGAATTAAACTCAGCATAAAAATGTCTAATAAAGAAACATAAAACCTGCCTAAAGATAAAAACTTGAGACACCTGCCTGTTAAACAGACCTCTGTTCATTTTGACTTTTCCATCCATCACAGAGCAGAGACACACGGGGGGTTCTGCCCATGAGCTCATTACAGGGATTCTTACGCTGCAGCTCATCGTCTGCTGACTAAACTTAGAGAAAAGTTGTTCTTCAGATTCATAAAAGGTCTTTTAGCTAATGTTCTGTCCTGAGCTTTGCATTAAACTTAGAGAAAATTGGCATTTCAGTGAGAATTTTTGCTGAAACGGTCTGGGTTTTCTTCTTCAGTTTTCTCTTAGGGGAGCTCAGCTGAGCTGCTGCGTCACCAGGTGACAAGAGGTGTGGTGGCTGCAGCGGCCAAAATAACTCAGAAAATAGTTTTTTCCCTTTTACTGAATTCTGTTTTGTTTGGTTATTCCCTCAATTCCGTCTAATTTCCGTCTTTTTCCTCATCAAGGAAATGTTAAGACCCGCACGCTCGTCTCTGCAGCAGGTAGACAGTTTTCAGGTTGGGAGGGGCGAGTAGTGATGCATTCACAGCGTGTGGGAGAAACAAAACTTACAGTGAATACAAGCAGATGGCTTTAATTTGCCTCGACAGTTTATACTTGAATGTTTACGATATAGCCCTTTTACACATCCCATGTGGAAAATCCCGCGATACATCGAGTATACTTGATATATCCCCCAGCCCTAAATAGACGCTGTACACCCACTCTCACTCCTCATGCATACTCTGTTACCAGGACCGTGGACCAGCGCCCTAAGGGTGAAACCGGCCCCCGGACCCAGAAGATGGTCCCTTCCATACCTCAAGTGGGGAAGAGCAGACCACCACGCACATTAATATTCTTTAAATGGTAGAAGCATAAACCAACATAAACGTCTGACACCAATTTTGTTAGATTTGAAAAAGGTGTGTGTGACTTCACTCAGGTATATCTTTGACTGTTAGTGATATACCAAGGGGCCCCAAAGGGTCTTAATCCTGCCTTGAGCAGATGCTTTACAAGATGATAAAGTTACATGCTTACAATGAATTTAACTCCTGGTTGTGAAGATCGAACCCCAGACTGTTTGATCTCCAGCTTGGCCAACATACAAGCCACCCTGGTGGGAGCAAAGAGCAAGTGGACCGTCACGTCCTCCAGGGGTCGAATGGACAGCTCTCGATGTCGGGTCAGACACTCCTCAGGGTTGAACATACTTTGGAGCTGAGATGCGAGCAATTATTAAAATCCTTCAAACAAACTCAACATGTTTTAACTGTGAAATGTGAGCAAAAATATTTAGATCAAAGGTAAAACCAAGCTAAATGTCAACAAGTTGATTCAAAAGCTCAGTAATTACAGATTTACACACACACACACACACACACACACACACACACACACACACACACACACACACACACACACACACACACACACACACACACACACACACACACACACACACACACAGAGACACAAAAGCTTCTAAACTGCATGTCAACCTAAATACAAACAGAACAAAGACTTTGACAAGTGAAAAACGTGTTGCCTTCACACTCCTGTGTTTGGAGATAAAAAACAGTTTACCTGAAAACAGTCCTGGTCTTGACCGCGGATTAGCAAGCGCAGATGCTGAGTGACGCTGGGCGAGTTGTTCCTCAGAACCAGCTTCTGTTGGCTAAAAACAAACAATGAGATGTCATTACAGGAGACAGTTCATGCTAAACTGCACTGCTGTTTTCAAATTAAGAGTCTTAAAGTCACTGTTTGCACAAAGGTAAACTTGAATGTGGCTTTCTTATTATTTTTTAAGCTGTCTTTTTGTAGTGCTGCTCTTTACCTTGTTCCACTCGGTATAAATAAACTGCATCATGTTGTAATAGCTTCTGAGGAATAACACCCCCTGACAGATATCACTCTCCCCTTTCATGAATAACATTATGAAGCTTTAATTGGAATAAGATGGAATTCTGGGCCTGGAGTTTTCACATCGATTACTTTCCTGTGATTAACCAATACCTACAAAGTGCTCTCTCTGTGACCAAGCAGCTAGAAAATTAAGAAGTTGCCTACACAGCTCTTCCCAGGGTGACTCCTCCCCAGGCCACAAACTGTTTGTTAGAGAGAATTGGTGGGACGTCACTGGTCAGAGGTCCAACAGAACTAGGGGGTCCAGGTTTCTGGGACTCGTGAGAGATGACATCTCCTTTCAGTGTCACTTCATACTGAGGGCCTGACGGGAGCACCAAGATGGTGAGGAGGCTGTGAGGAAAAGACAAAGTGTATTTTAGTGAGTTTATCACAGGTTAACAGGTACAAAACAACTCATTCATAGAGATCTTTTAGGTAAAGTTCCGTCAATATAAATCTCAAAATGTGATTACTGTTTAGGGTTGTGAGATTTATCAAATTTGAATTTCTATTTTAATTTTTTATTTTAATTACAAAATCAGTCTACCTGTTGAAAATAGGGTTGGGTATTGAAAGGGTTTCATTTGGTACCGGTGCCATTTCGATATTTTAAAAACGGTACCGGTTCCTAAACGGTATTTAAATCGGTACTTTTAAAACAAAAAACAGATTGTTTTTTTTTTATGATCCCAAGGCCGAGCCAATCAAATTGACCAACAATATTTTAACATAAAATTCTTCTAATATAAAGAAAGAAAAAATGTATATTATACTGTACATTAATTAAATGTACAAAACATTAATAGGTACAATTATTAACTGAACATCAACTCAATCTACTGATTAACATAGAAATACAATCCTAAACACAGAACTAACACTCAGATTGGTGCTCTTTGCTGTTCTTGTTGTCACACAGTGAAAATTTGGTTTTGATTTTAAGTTTTATTTATTTGCATGTTTTTTCCCCTGTTTTTATACATTATTATTGCATGTTTTATACTGTTTTAATATCGTTTGTTTTTAATTCTTTGGATCACTGTGGACTGATTTTAACATGACTGATAATCACTATCACCTGTTGTAAGTGGGCGTGTCCAGGAAGAAACTTATTTACGTGCCACTCAGGTTGGCAGAGGAGAGAGTGAACAGGACAGAAAAGAAAAGAAAAGGACAGACAACGAAGGAAATGAAAGGTGTGCTGAAGGAAAAAAGGAGAAGCAGCAGGATGTGAGGAGGAGGCAGATCGGCTGTCCCGGTGAGCGGCGAGGAGTCGAGCGTCTGGTCCCAACAGCTCCAGCTGCGGGGACCAGCTGCGCGTCCCACCGATCTCATGGGACGCCGGCATGGAGTGGACCTCTGCCCGCACCCTTCAGACCAGTGTGCTCTGCGGGGCGAAGAGATGCGAGGAGGCTGACATTACTGCTGGACTGCTGCAGGGACGAGGAGATGGGCGAGTGCGCGTGTCGGGGTTGTGTTTCCTGCGGCAGCCTGCTGCGTGCATGTCACGTGACGTTTGTGTGCTACAGGCTACAGCTTATTAACGGCAAACACCAGAGGGCGCAATTAGGTGGCTATATTTTGGGGCACCAAAATGGCGCACCGAAATTCATGTTGTATTTCGGTCTGGTTAGTACCGATGATGTAACAGTCGGTTCCATACCCAGACCGAACTTCGGTACCCAACCCTAGTTGAAAATGATCACATTATTTGGTCATATTTCACTTTAAGAATATTTGTCCTCGTCTTGCTCTCGAAATGAGTCATACAACACTAAACTCTTAGAGTCAGCAGGAGTAAAGACGGCACACTGAGGGCAAAATACACTGAAGGTAGATGACACTTCTGCTATGAAAACATTGTGCTTTTAAGACTGAATCTATTGGTATATGTCTCTAAAGGTATTTGTTAAAAATGGAGACTGGTTTGAATTTCAATCCCCCGCTTGGCCATGTGTCAAAGTATCCTCAGACAAGATGCCAAACCCCCAACTGCCTTCAGGTCTCCATTGCATGAGATTCTTAATCTTAATGGGATTACCTGACTAAATAAAGTTAAAAACATATATAGTCAGCTGTATAAGCTACTGGAGATTAATAAAACAGCAATGAAATTGCATTTCCTAATTATAACCTCCAAATAAATTTTATTTTGAGCCAAGTGCATTAAAGTGCCCATGACTCGATATTTAAATCACTTTATATTAAACAGATGTAATCTTTGATGCCTCTAGATTAGCGTTGCACCATTATAACTCAAAATACGCTGTAATTATTTCCTAACGAGCAACTCAGAGATCAGAAGAATGCGCCGCCTTCCGGTTCTGCTGGGTTTCTCCTTATTTGGCAGCCTGGCACTTCTGCTGCAGTAGGGGGCAGTGCCGTCGCGTGAAAGAGAAACGAAAGTGAAACTAAACACTACACGGTCTATGGTCAATGGCGGCAGCAGCACTGGCGTTCTCCTCGCTCCAGGTGTCGTGAACGTGCATGTGGGCGGAGAATTTACCATATAAGCGAGTCCGGATCACTATGACCTCATAGCGGGTTGGGGTGAAAAAAATGGTTTGAAACCTGGGTCTGAAATCTTGAAGAGCTTCTCACTGGCTGTACTAGGAGACAGATGCATGCCGTTTTTTTCACTTTCTGACATGTTTAAGGTGAGAACTCTATGTTGCAACATGATAGATAAGTCAGAAAACACGGAAAACGATGACATGGGCCCTTTAAAAGGCACTCATTTAAATCAACCATTCAATTTTTTTGTTTCAGATTTGAATACATTTTAAAAATTT